>JAYDZK010000169.1:40390783-40426084 GCA_034509185.1 Euphonia xanthogaster | reverse complement strand
GACGCTTTCCGATCTAGAAGCCAGTCATTAGTTCCAGTGCCTGTGGAGTTACATGGGTCCCTGGAAATACCTCAGAACCCTCATGAGTGGTCTCTTCATGAGGAACTAAAGCAAATAAACAAAACTAAGTTGCAATTTCTTTGTTCTGTATTAGTACTAGTCAAGCCTCATGGGTAACTTGCTAGGTACTGCACAAGCACAGCTGAGGTGCCTTTTGCTGTCCTGGAAAATCTGTTAAATGCCCAAGATAGACTAAAGATACACATGTTCAAACCTGTGTGGAAGTCATGAGAGAAGAGCAGGTGGAGAATTGTGTAATAGGCAGATCAAGGGGATTTCCCCAGATTTCCACAGAAGGTCATGGAGGAATAGAACACAATTTTCCCAAATGCCAGGTTTTTCTCTTTCTCATTAGTATCTAATGGGAAGTCTTAGGCAGGATTTGAAAAGCTGACAGGAATGAGTTTAGTTTGTCCTCTAGCAGGTAAGATCTTTTAGACTAATTATCTTTCTTCATGGTATTGGACACTGAAATTGTCTATGGTAATACACATAAAAGTAAAAAGTATGCATTCAGGGGGAATGGTAGGAAAAATATTTAGGGGAAAAAAATCATGTCATTCAAGGGTCTGCTGCTCCTATTTCAATGAAAAATAGTTTTATACTACATAAAATTATTGCTGTAGAATAGGAAAGATCCATGATCCAGGTCCATGCTTCCTCCTTAAGACAGGGCAGCCTCTATCTAACTCATTCCTGGCAGATGGTTTCCTTGGTCTGTTCTTCAGAGAAGGAATTTCACAACTGCTCTAGATATTACGCTTAACCACAGCTACAGACAGAAGAATTTCCCTAATTCATGAGGTATTTTTAGCTGCTTTTTGAATCAATTACTTCTTGTCCTATCCGCAGTGAACACAGACAATACTTCACTGCCAAACTCTGTGGCAACTTTTTACGTATTTGAAGACTGATTTTTTAATATATGACTTCCTCACATGCAATCCAGTATCAATTTATTCTCATAAGTAACACATTATAGGCCCAAAACACCTTTCTTGTTTTCCACTGTAGTATTTTCAGGTGTCCTGGTTTTTTAACAGGCTTGTTGAAAAATGCCCCAAATCTGATTAGAAGCAGAACAGAAGGATTGCATCATGTGCCTTGAAAAAACACTCTCCAGTTTATAAATATCCAGTATGAAGTTTAATTTTTTTCAGAAATTTATTTTGTGGTCACCTCTCATGTACAGTACTGCCCAAATTCTGCGCAACCTACTTTCGGTTTGGACAGTTGGTTGCTTTTCCACTTGTCTATATCAGTTGTCCCCTCCTATGGGTGTACTGGAGGAATGGTTGGCCCCTTTGAGAGCATGACAGTTTTGTTCTTTCAAGATCTGGATGTCCTTTGCTGCTGTGACTCTACTCAGTGCTCTGAGTTCTTTTCTGAACCAGCATGGTCATAAGGTAAAGAAACAAAATATGTAACGTTGATTCCTTTCTATTATTGAACTTAACAAACCCTCTGGTCTCCGTAAAAAAAGCTTAGCAGTTATTCCAGTCTCCACATGGATAATTAGGTAAGGACATGGCTACAGATGCTGACTAGATCTCCTTAAATACTTCTTGCAGTTTCTGAGGTCCTTCTTGGTAAAAAGGTGCTTTCTTTAAGCAAGAAGTAATTTTGTCCTAAAAAATGGGCATTGTTTCAATCCAGCAAACCCAGTGTGGAACAGCTTATCCCAAAGAAGGAATCTCATTTGATTTATGTCTACAAACTAAATCTGATTAAAGAACTTTCAGGGAACAGCTACCTAATTAGCATTGTTAAACTAACACTACTGCATCTATTGACTACAGTACCAATCATTATCCTGGGAGAAGACAAATGCTGAGAAGAAACTGTGCTATTTATTATACATGAACTGCCCCTTACAATTTGGCATCACAGCAGGTGGACATAGAAGAAGTAGGAATGTCCCCAGCAGATCCTGCTGGCCAAAGATTTCAAATTGCAACCCCATACTGTGTATGAATACCAGTAGAGGAGTACACATATGTACAAATACTCAAAGTGGAAATTAATGTTTCAGCAGTCACACTTCATAACAGTAGTGAGAATCAGAACCTCATGTTTGCACTTTTGTGTGGGAATATCTGAAAGCCTTAATTGTCCATGGACCTAATCATGAGGTGATGATCACTGCCAACAAAGTGCTGAGAGCTCTCAGGTCTCAACGCAGTCAGAATGGGGACATGAGGACACTTGGTACTTCACAGCAACGGCCGCATCATCCTGCCTCTCCAAACACATGCTGTTTTCTGAAGTTCCTGACTGAGAACAATTGTTCCTAAACAAACAACAGCAGCTCAGCTGGAGTCCCAGCTGCACTCAGGCCAACAGCCTCAAATCCCTAGTGTCACTTTGAAGCGATCTGATTCTGAGTCTGGTGAGGAAAAAATACATTTGATCTGTGACTGGAAGAAGACCATTCTTCCCTTCATCCTCCTGTGCCTTTCACATCTCCTTGAGTTGCATCTCCTACCACCTGAGTACAAGGGAAGCCAATTCTGTCAACAGGACTCCTCCAAGCAGACTATGTGTCGTGAAAGAGCTGCTCCTCCTCAGAGACCTGGAGCAGCGCCTGGAGTGAGCACAGGCTGCCAGCCTTGGAGAAACATTCCTGTTCTTGAACAGGGTCAAGGGGCAGTGGCAGCCCAGTGATTCATCAAATCAATCAGGCACCAAGGAGCAATTCCAGAAAAAGGGTCCAAAGTAAACACTGTGATTCTGAGAACGAGAAATGACACAGAAGCCAAAGGAGCCCTTGAAGAAATGGTACGATAATATTTCATTAGACCACCTATTGCCACAGTTAAACAGCTCCATTCTGCAAAAGCTTATGCTTGTAGGTCTTGAATGATGAGGTCTTGAAAAACAGAGAAGCTCTGCAGGAAGGATGGGATGTGTTCTCACTCACAAAGCAGACTAAAAAACAGCTATGGATATTCTAGTCCTGAATCTTGCTAAAAGAAAAAAAAAAAAAAAGCAATTTTGCATACAAGAATTCTTTGAGGTGGTTGTTCTTTCTGAATGTATATTGGCATTAGCTGTTTTGGATTCTTTCTAATACACAACAAATGTTTACTGATGCCAGGACTATGATAATGGGACTGCTATCAGTGTTTTAAATCCCATAACAAACAACTGTGTGTACAGTATATTATTTTCATTTTTACTGGTAGATAGAAAGGAAACATTTTTTTAATGCTACTTTCCTCAAAATTTTTTAGGCTAGATTTATTCAGGAAAGTGAGACTCTTTTAAAGCTAAGTCACATATTACTAAATTCAGTATTATCTTGTAGTCCTAGTGCTTGTGGTCCAGATCTTTGATCTTTCTGACAGTGTGGTGATTTTAAAGGGTATGACAGCCTAGCCTCCCTCCAGCTAAACCCCTAGGAAGAAATGAGGGAGGGAAGGAAGGAGGCAGGCCACACAGGGCCCTGAAAATTTGTTATTCAGATGCACTCAAATCTTATTCTGAACTTCTCTGGTCTGAAAGACTTGGCAGGGCTGACTCTTTTGTAAACCTTGAGGTGTGTTTCATACCAGGTTTGGTGGTCTTTTAGGGAAGCACAGGAGCAGGCCTGCCATACCAGGTGGTTCAGAGATGCAAAGACTGTGTGAAAAGCTTCTGCCAGCCATACAGATGAGTTACAGTTGCATTCGTGCTCACTTTTTCAGAAACCAGAAAATCAAATGCGTAATCCCACACAGGAATTGGAGCCAGAATTTTTATCTGTTCCTTAGAGCTATTTTCCCTGCTGTGCTCTTTCAATACAAAGCTTTGCCTTCCATCAGGACAACAGCCATCCCACTGCATGAATTTCTGCTGCTTCATCACTAGGGAATTAAATAGGACACACTGTGTTGCAATGTAGCTTCAGCTTTGCTGGCATCCCACTGGAAATGACCTTCGGCTTTTCCAGACTAGTTATGATACTAACACAGGCTGTGCTGATGGAGGCTTCATCCTTTTATTTCAAGAAATTCTGTAATGGAGAAACATAAGTTGTAGGGTTTTTTTAAATGTCATAAAAATTGTTTCCCCATTTTCATGATAGTCACCTCTACTCTTACTGGTACACTCTCAGAAATTACACTTCAGCCCTGCTGTTCTGCTTGGATGGATGGATTCAACATCACCCCTGTTGAAAGGGTTGTGAAAAGGTTGTGTATGCACTAAGGATTCCACAGCAAACAGGCACAGGTGCAGGTCAGTGGTTTCACTGTGTTCTGAGGAGTGCAAAAAGTTAACTTTGTAGACAGGTATTTATGCAATTAAATCAATACATATTAAATGTATGATTCTATGAACTTGTGGCTTGGGACAGTTCTGCCATGCCTAATTTCAGTGAGATGATTCTGCCTACTAATAATACTTATGGTTTAACAAGGTGTTTATTACTTTATTAATACTTATGGTTTAACAAGATCATCATTTATAGTTTCTATGTGGCAAGAAAAGTGCTTAATATGAGCACCAGCTGATAAATAGCCTGGCCTCAGATTATGAGCCTGTAACCAAAGAGCTCTGGAGGCAGGGGTGGGATTGGGGTTGCAGGGACTGAAGAATCGGGTAACAGGGAAACCTGCGTGAAAAGTGTCACTGAATACCTGCTGTTTGATATTTAGATATAAGTGGATATTAGTAACCAGGAAACATTTTACATATTTTATTAGATACCCAAAAACAAAAGTGCAGACACAGGGCATTGATTTTATTTTTTTTTAAATAGAACTAGTTTGTATGGAAAGTAGAATTAACTATACATGTTTGCAAAAGACATGGGTGCATGACCACACAGGATTTTCTTTTTCAGGTCAGCGGATGACTTTGCAGGTGTTTCACACATTTGTGAATTTGACATGACAGGATGTACCATATTATCATAGAAAATGTCACACACAATTAGTGCAATTTTATATTATTGAAATGAATATTGTAGGGATTGAAATTCAGACATTGGAAAAGAAACAAAGGGACAGAAGAAATTATAATTAGGATGAAAAAATAAATAGATTTTTTTATTATTGTATAGGCACATAAATCATACTTGAGTAATGGACAAGAATTAAGTGGTCATTTCTAATCCATGTTTGAGTAGGAAAATAGGTGTTGTCACACACAAGACAGAACTAACTCTGATTGTCTCATAGATATTTATCACTAGGTAAAAGACTTTTCTTTTAATAAACTCGGAGTAGCAATTTAGGACTTTTCTGTCTTCCCCTACTTTCTGCCAATCTCAGTTTGTTTAATCTTTCCTTTTAACTCAGGTTTTCCAGACAGTTGATCGGTTTTTCAACTGTTTCCAGTTAGTTCACATCTTTCTTGAAATACAGAGCCCTATCCCTTACACAGCCCTTCATTAAGCAGTGTCTGCACAGTGCAGCAGAAAGCAGAACAACTTCATTTATTTTTCAGGCTGGATTCTTATTTGAATATGCAGACATGCTTTGTTTGGGTTTGTTTGACTGGTGGTTTTTTGCATCTGTATAACAATGCTGACAGATTCAGCTGGTTACTGTTAGTCCCACATCACATTCTTTAGTAGTTACTCTCCATCTTGTATATGTCAGCTTGATTATTTCTTTCAGACACTACCTATTGCTTGTTCTGATAAATTTCATCCAGATTTTTTTTGAGAGCAGCCTACAGTGTGATATGTAACTATTGAAATTACTATAGCTTGTTTTACATTCTGCATGGGTTAATTTGGTTTCTAAAAAGGCATGTAATAACACAATAGCAACACGTGGTAGAAAAAAACGATTTTTCTTTTGTGACTTTTGAGGTCGCAAACCCAGTTTCAGCGGCACTCTCTACTGTGCAGACAGGAAAATGCTTCTCTTTGCCAGAGTTCCTTAGTCTGATTTACCACACTCTTTAGTCTAGGTCTCCTCTGTTTATGAAAAATTACCTTGCTGACTCCAGTGTTTGACCTGAGCTATCCTCTTGTGCACTAGTGCACAAGTCAGCTCTTGGAGAGCTTGGTCATGAAATAAAACTTGTTTCCAAGAACACTGAGATTTCTATAGCTAGATAGATTGAGAGTTTTTGGCAAAGACACCCTGACAACTGACAGCTGGAGCAAGCACTGCATAAGTGTCTCAATAAACTTTGTGGAAATAGGAGGAATAGCTACCATCTGAAGGTTTGTCTTACAACTTAACCAGTCTTCAGCACTGGGTAAAAAAGAGTGGCATGTCTGGATTTCTGAGGGATGTTGTAGCAATACAGTCTCTTCCTTTAAAACTCTCTGCTACTATTTATCAGGACATGATAAGAGCTTTTTTTTCATTATCTTCATGTCTCAAGCAGAGTAAAATATGTGGAGAATCTGTAGTATGTGCTTCTACTCATTAACCTCCCAAGTTGCTTCATAAACACACAAAACCATCATACTGTGAGAGGATTGTACAATGCTATTTATTAATTCATCTTAAGTCTTAGTCTCAAATGTCATAATCTTTGGAAATCTATATGAGGGCTATAACCTTTGTGAGATCCCAGAACTCTTTTCTCATGGCTAGTGAGGGTTAGATAAACCATAGTGGAGTTCTGTTATTTATCTATCTTATATTTGTTTTATTTACTAATTTTTTTATTCACTCCCCTTGAACCTTTCAGAATGAAATAATATGCTTAAGTCAAGGAAAAAGAAATGCAAGCCAAGGTTAAAGAAAGAAATAGGAATATTTATAGTTCAGACAATTCTGTAATTGTTTTGTCTGGGTCAATATGATCTACAAAAACTTCCTTGGGAATGAAAACTCAAATGAAAAATTTTGGTCAAATCTGATTAAATTTATGCAATCCTGATAGAAGAACTAAATCCCTCTGTCTGATACACACATTCTTCTCTTTTGTGCATTATTGTGCACAAAATTTTGTGCATTATTTTGCTTATTTTTTGCTATACAGTGGTCCTTGGAAGTTCCAGTGGTCATTAAGTCCCATTCTGTCAGCAGAAGGTAAGAGAGAATCTTTGGAAAGGTCCTGTAATGAAAACAGCAGGATCAGGAAAGGGTAGAAATGAATAACCCACATGATGATTTACAAATCTGTTGTTTCAAAATTATTTTTGTTTAGTCATTCCAGTTTTTATCCACTGGTGGATTGGACTAGAGTTTATTTACTGTATCTTAGTATGTCAAATGTGAGCTAGAGCAATGGTGGGAATAAAAGGAAAAAAAAAATTAGATAAAGCAAAGGCAGAATCAGGTGAAAGTAGGGTGGGTGATGATGGTGAACATATGTTCTCTGGCCAGATAGGTAAGCTGGTTAAGGAACAGAAGGAAAAAGTTAGCTACGTAGAGAGTATCTTTTCAGAACCATATCAGTTCCTGAAGATACCTCAGAAAATGTTTAATGCTGGAACCAAACCTCAGTTCAGTTTTTCTCTCTACTGTAGAAGTCCCTACAGGGCAAGAGCAGAAGAATGCCTAGTTCTATTGTTACCCTTGTCTGTACACCTTCAGTGAGTGAAGAAGAGAGGGACTATTGTTTTATAAAATCACTTTATTCCCTCCTAACAGTATCTGCTGAAGTTTCCAAGGTGTAAGTGAAAATCCTAGCAAATGAACTCAGACTGACTTTAGTGCCTTAGGTGATCTCAGCTATGTGTGCTTTTCATGGGAATCTCCTGATCTCTCTCACTATCCATAGTGGTTCTTGCTGCAGAGTCATCCTGAAGTGTGTGAACCTGGTGCCTATGAGTAAACTGAAACCAGCAGACAAGCTCCAGAAGCAATGAACTGGTCCTCCCTGTGACCTGCTGCTGCCAATGAGATTTCAGACGACAGGACAGCCAAAAAACAGAGCATCCTGTCTCCCATCCTTGGAACGAATGCAACAATGTGTCTGGCCCCAAAATGGCAGATCTGTTGGTCCTTCTTCCACATTTTTGTTTGCCTTTACCTTCTGAATAGAGGTGTTATTTCTCTGAAGGCCCACTGGGGTTGAACTCAAATCTTGCTTTGGTTTCGTTCTCTGAGCTAACTCACAGCATGAGCTAACTGTGGGCACTTGGGCTTTGAGTCAGGTGGTCAGAAACGCCGAGATGGGTCCATTGCTACTTGCAATTACCACTGGCTAAAACGTTTGCATGCCTCACACCAAGACAGTATAACTGACTGATACTTAAAGGTAGCGAAAGTAAAAATTTGCAAGAGTGCAGAGGCAATAAAATAGTGCCCTCAACATCCTTCTGCATCAGCTGCATGTTGAAGCTGAAAAACAAAACAAAAAACAGCTTAAATAAACTTCAAATAGTGAGTAAGTTATCACTGGAATAGAGTTAAAAATTCAAGCTGACATGAAATTTGGGCTGACATGACTAAAAAAAAAGTTCCTCTCTAGAGTTTGACTTGTATGGAGACAATATTTTATATTTTTTTTCCTCCCATCTTGGGTACTGCAGTGACATTGTCTTTCTCTTTTACAGTAAAATTTACAAATTACTTGGAAAAATACAAGCTCACTCAGTCATACAAGGCAACACCAAAACAATCCAGTCAAGTTTTGAAAAATGTGAAAAACAAGAAAACAAAAATGTATCCTTCATCATCTTTGCATCTCTGTGAGTCTATAGATCAATCTATTTTACTATAAATAAGCAATTTAATAAAGGACTCAAACAATTTCTTTCATGTGCATAAGAGATTTGGTAAAAAAAACCCCAAACAATCATGTGGCAACAATAAAATGGATTTTAGCCTTAGCCTATTGCTCCAAAAACATTTGGCCTTGACTCCTGTAGCAGGGCTCAGCTGGTAGGTAGTCAACAAATTCAATTTTTTTTAACTCTTTTCTTTCTCTAGTGTGTATGTTTATGCTCTGGTTTTCCACTGAACCTGGTCCCCCTGATATATTTTTGGTGCACTTCTAAATTTTGTTTGTCAGAAATATTTCTGTTTATGCTTAGGTCAAGACCATGAAAACATTAGATCATTTTCATGTTTTAAAACCTGGTCAGAATTGGCACCTTTACTGGATCACACAAAAGGTCATTTGCAAAGTGGGCAACCCAGTGGAACTTCTCTAGTGATATATTCTACCTTGGTTATAGAGTCTGTGCTGCTAAGCTCTGTGATCAGATCACCTGTGAGGAAATTTCAATTCTATTTGTGTTAAAGTAGGCTTTCAGCTTTCCAAGTTGATATTAGCCAAATAAATTTTACTAGCAGTGAATGCTCTACTGCATTTCTATGGAGTCAGGCCAATCCGTAAGCCAGGTGGAAGCAAGGGAGAGGAAGGAGAAAGGGCTTGTCTGAAGTGTGAAATACTGCAATGTACTTGGGTCAGACACAAGGAGGAACCACGAATTTCAGGAGATGGAAAAAACCCTGAGTATGTACTTTGGGAATTTTTGCCTGAATTAGGACATGGATCATTATCTACAATCCCTAACCATTGCTTACTTCTGGAGGGTTGCACAAGGTATTTGCAAAAACTTAGAGTCACTTATGTTCCTAAACACAAATAGTACTCAAATATGACTAAGAAGTGTTAGGGGACCTGATGTATATCCCTTTCTACTAGGACTGATTTCACCTTAGGAATATTAAGAAGTGACCTGCTCAAGAAAAAAAAAATCAAGTGACCTAGCTTTTCTTTATTGTTGTTCTAAAGAATGGATTAAGAATCAGGAAGAGATCTATCACCAGACTATTTTCTCAGTAAGAAGCATTTCTGCACTTCATTAAGATGGGGAATTATCAATAGTGGTGGGGAAGCCATGTAAATGAGGCCTTGTAAGGAATGAAAAAAAAAAAATCAGATTTCACTGAGAGCACTTGAGTATTTTAAAAATATTTTGCACTTGAACATTAGAACTGATTGAAAGACAAGCCCAGAGAGGTCTTAATAAAGACTTACTAGCCATTTTGGAAATATATACATATACTACCTTCGCTCTAATAAACTATAATCTGGATGACCAGGTTTGTACAGACACTAACAATATTCCAAAGGGGAGCATTGCAGGTTTCAGGCTATTTCACATTCATTTGACAAAAAAAAAAATTGTAATTTAAGTCCTGACAAAATTTCTGCATGGATATTAAAGGTGAAAGACCAGAAGAGTCCTTTCAGAAAGTTTAATAATTTTATTATTAAGCAGGGATTTAGAATAGTTTGAATATTCTGTCTAAGAGTGTCTTTAATTTGTAGATGTATATATTATCTTTAAGAAGTTCCATGAAAAATCTGCTCAAATTACAGCTAGAAGGTTGTCTCTTAATAGACTAAAAATCCTCTAAAATTAATCTCAAAATCTAAAAGTCTGTCTGAGCTCCTTCTGGCTCCAGGATTAGCAATAAAGATTCTGGAATCACAATTCATGTCAAATGCTACTGAAAAGATTGTACACTGTGGCCTGCAAGAGAGAAGAGAAACTGTTTTTCTAAGCAATGAATTTAGAAGATCAGATGTTGATACAGAGAAAGACCATGTACCTTGAGTAGAACAGTGCCAATTTTGCATAGCTGTACTTCAAAGTAAAAGATGAATTCAGAGAAAAATTTAAAATATTTTCCTAGTCAATTCTGCTTAAACAGAAAATGTACTACAGTGCCCAGCTACACACTCATTTATGTGCTGTGTTAAACCATCCAGGGTGTAATTGAGCCTATGTGTTCCCTGCACATTATCTTTTGTTTAGCAGGGGAAAAAAACCCTGGCTTTAAGGAACAGATTGTGTTTAATCTTTTAAAGTGGGAATGCATCTGTTGTTTCAGAATCTCTGCATCAGCCCCTAAAAACAGTTAAAAGACTCCAATCCCAACTCTGAAAAATCTTCTTTCCTTACGTATGTGAAGTGCTCAGAGCTAAAAACTTTTCATTATTTCAGCCGTAGAGAAAGACTTAATGACTGGCCATGAAAACAGTTTCATGACTTCCAGCCATGTGAAAGAACTAAGGAAGTCTGTGTCTGAACCAACCCCGCTTCTGATTCACAAGAGCATTTTCCACATTCAGACTTGCACCATATTTTGCTGTGTAGTTCCTTTTGCTGTTTCTAATTCCTATGCAAGAGGCATTCAAGGACACACAACGTGTTTTTTTTAAATGTTTGGGTTTGTAAGTTAAAAAAAAAATGCTATTTGTAATAGGAGTTCTGTCCTCTCATTGCTGCAAAAATTTGGTCATGTCCACTGTAATTTTTTTTCCGAGCTCCCTTTTTGTCTTGGATTGCAATATGTGTCCAAATCCCTGACAATGTCTAAAGCCACCAGTGATTTTAAATGTTACTTGTATTGTGTAGGTTTATACCAAGTGTGTGTATAGTAAGTGTAAAACCTACATGTATATTGCACTGAAATACATTCTACTTCAGGTAACTGTGCATTTCAAAAGTTTGGAGTCAGATGACAAATTTTGGACAAATTTTGTCTGTGGGTTTCGTACTGTGTGAAAGATGCCATGGATGAGACAATGGGCATGGATCCCTCATCGTTCAGATCTGCTTTCACCACAAGCTTCAAGTCACTGCCTGTCTGCCTACTCACTTCTGTTCACCAGCACTTAAAGAACTAGAATAAAATGAAGTACCTTAGGCTGCTCTGTTCATGCATACATGTCACTTTCAGGGATTTAGAAACGATTAGTTCCTCCCAGGCAACCAAAGCCTGAAATCTAAATAAAACAAGACTACTAACACACCTTTGCCAATAGAATCATCTGTTTGAATGCTATGCTTTTGATTTCCAACTGTTTGCATTATCAATGTCTATGCTAGGGAGATTTTTAAACAATGGTACAGAAATTGCCTGTGGCAGAGGAGTGCAAGACTCTTTAAATGAGCTGTATGATCAACAGCCTTATTAGGACTACCAGAAGCTGGGAAGTTGGTCTTTCATAGCCAGTAAGTAAAAACGTGTGTAATTGAGGTTGCTTTGTCCTGAGAATTCCTTGTAAGAAAGATTTGCACATGGTACAGCTGCCCAGAATATGGGAATCCCTAAAGAAAGGCTAACGTGTTTGGCTGTCTGTTACACAGAAACAAAGCAAAGAAAACAAACAAAGAAGGAAAAAACAAAGCCTTTTTGGCAGGGGCAGTAAATGACTCATCGAGTAAAAATCCTGCAGCTGGATAGCACTGTAGCTGAGACAGTTAATTACATACAAGGAGATGTCAGGATACAGCTCAGACAGCGAGAGGGAATGGAGCAGAGCTTTGCTCATGGCAGCCAGCGGTCTCTCAGCTGGGAAGTGCTGAGCTTGCACGCACAGCCTGGGTACATGTCCTGGCCAGAGGAATCCAGCCTGTGGTATGCCAGCATGGAGGCTGTGAATGTGGGCTCAAAGCAGATGTGGCTGTTTAGAGATCTGAAAATTCCCAAGTAAAGAGGTCGAATATGGCATTTGGAATTAAGGCTAGCTCTGATTTTAGACATTCTAAGGTGAAAACAATTATTCAAATAGTCGATACTAAGTGACTAAAAGCATAGAACTGAAAGAAAATACGTGTCTCCATTGCAATACAGGAGGATTAAGATCAAGAAAGATCTGAGTAAACCATTCTGGGCTATGCTCAGTGAGAGTGGGATTCAGCTCCAGCTTTATTCAAGCTTCTGTATATGAACTAAAGTCTGAGCACTCACTGACAGGCCAGTCAATAAAATTAATGAAACCCAAACTGAATTATTAACTTGACCCTATGGCAGATACTTGGAAATAGTTAATAGAATAACTTTCCAGACTTCATCAACATCCATAAAGCTGCTTGTACATGGGGATTTACTACCCCAAGGCATTATTCACCCACCTATTGACCAGGAAGGCATTAATCCCCTGCAGATCCTGTAGCGTATTTGCCATACCTGTGTGGATCCCTTGGATCCACATTTCCAATGGCTATATCCCTCAGAAGCTTGTGTGGGGGCATCAGAATAAAGCCTTCTTGGTTATATAGACTAAGCCACTATTGACTGTACTACCTAAGCTCCAGCAAGGAGCAGAACATGCCTTTAAGTAGTTGCAGCAGCTGTTAGACAGCTACTGACTGGAACATTCTGGTACTCTGTGCTTGGATCCCAAATGGTTTGATTGCCACTATCTCACCTCGGAAGGCATTGCACTAACAGCATGCTTTAGGAAAGTGATTAGGTTAGGGCTAAATATTAAGTGATTCACTCATGCTCCTGAGGCCCAGCAGACTCCTTCCTGAATGGATTAGTTTCTGTACTTTAATGAAAGACATTTTAATATTTTCACTGTGTTTTCTCCTTCCTCAAGGAAATGAGAAGTTCATATGAGATACATTAGGTCATTGTCTCCTCCCTTCCCTTAAATCCACTTGTTGATTTCAAGATAGATAAAAACATTTATTAGCACAAAGCAAAGCTACAACAAGAAACACTGAATGAGAATATGGCTAGGGATTTTAACCTTTACCAAACACTGTAAATTTGTTATGAGGCAAAGACTAAATATCTTTGATTCTTCTTCTTCTCGTCCTAGCATTTGGCAGAAACATGGGACATGGCAGCAGCAAGAATGAACTGTGGTGCAGTATGGCTGGAGCAGGTCTCATTAAAGGAAAGGAAAGGTCCAGCTGCCAGTCCTATCAAGCCAGCCACTGAAGTTTGGTCTTTATTTACTTAACCAAAGCCCTGCATTTGAATTTCATAGTCAAAAGTCCGTTATGGAACTGCAATGCCTGCCAAAGGCAATAATTATTTGATTTCCTTTTACCTGTGTACTTTTGCACCTCTTAATCATAAAATCTCTCCTCATACACTTGCTTGCCATACATTCCCAGCTTGGATACTACTACCCTTGGCCTTGTCTTTGTCCAATTTGTATTTGCATTTTAAATAATACTGAGAATATGTGTCTTAGGGACCCTATAATGGGTAAAGCAACAGGACATATAGAGACTCCTCCTGAACTAATAACAACCTCAGCTAAGATTTCCAGATGAAAAATAATAGCATGATGTTGATTTGCCAGTTTGTGGCTGGCACCTAATGGAGGTTTTACTAGAGATATTAAGGTTTATCACCCATTAAAGTAATGGCTTAGAAACTTGTGAGTAAGTGGTCTGAAACCCCTATGAAAGATTATTTTGATTGAAGTGCTTCAATTATTTTTGTAATGCTTTTAGAACTTTTGCCAAAAAAATTGTTTCAATTTGGCAACAATGACACAGAGTTAAATCTTGTTGCCACTGGAGCTAACATCAACCTCTTCTTGACTTTCCCTAGAGCTCAAATTTCACTCATAACTAGTATTTTTTTTTCCTATCTTGCTAACAAAAGTGATAATCCATTATGACTCCACTGGTGTGTTTTCCCATCTCCAGAGCAGAGCATGTTCCCCTGAGTTTTTTCTGGGAGGAGCCGTTCTGGGAACTGTTTTCCCTTCTCTCTGGAATGAGGACTCGGGATGCTCATGTGCTACCATCAGTCTGGTGAAGCCCTTATGTGTGGTCCAGGTCCAGGCCATGTATTGGATAAGGGGAAAACACAGCCCAGAAAGAGGAGTAAGTGGGTCAGGTGCCACATCTGATACTGTTTCCTCTTCATAAAAATCAGTGTGAAAAAGCTACATACATACCTGTCCTGATTAACCAGATGATATTTCTATTTCTCTTTCTCCTCTAGTGTTTAGCACTCATTGCTGCCTTGTTTCATATGTGGAAAACCTCCATCAGCAATTGATGATATTATGGACCTTTCTTCTGCCATGCACTGTCCAAGGAGCTGGCAAGAAAATCCAAATCTCCTGTCTGCTGGCTTATATCCCACAGCTGCAGGAAGTCTCAAATTTTTTACATAGAAAGAATTTCTGACTCCAAAATTATTTCCAGGAGCTCTCCAGTATGGGAACTGTCTAAAGGAAAGAAAACAGCAGGAACAGTTAAAAGAACAGCACTGCATATGGTCACAATCTATGTTCTAAGACAAAAATAAATTGTTCTACAATACCAGATATAGTAATTCTGAGGGGAGATTTTTTTTTTTAAATTCACGTATATTACCAGCATTATCTCTGGTAAGAAGAGTATCTGAAAGGCTCAACTATGTCCTGTGTATGAAAAAAGCAGACAGCTGCTCATGGTGTCACTTTCCTGGGTATTCAAAAGAGAAAAGTGGGCTAGAAGTGCATGATTATGTTCATGCAATGTTAGCTACTTATACTAACAACCTGATTTTTATTTTGCAGGGAAGATGATCCTTTTGATGATGACCCATTTTAGAGCCTGTGTTCAAAGTTTAGCAACTGATCTGCAGCTATCACTACTAATTCATCTTTACTGCAGCACTACTAACTCACTTTACTGCTGCATTTGGGCCCTTCATAGGAATGGTGTTGAGATTATCCCTCTGAAACATTACTGATGAGCATCAGAGACACAGCAACAACCTCCAGGGCAAATAACTTCTTTTTTTTTTTCTACTTATCAGTCAATTTTGTCCAAGCTTTGTTTTTCTTTAAGTTCAGTATGTCCCCTATTTTCTTGTTATTCATGCACTTTCAATCCAAAGAGTCAGCAGTGATATCTGAGAGATTCTTGTGCATTCAGAGGGGACTGCTTTATCGACCATGTTCAGCACTGAGTTTTTAACACAGGTGTGGCACAAAGCCTTAAGAGGAAAGAAAGGGACATTAAGAGGCAAAGCACAGCTCTGAGAGAATGGAAATATTTTTTCTTGCTATTTTCCTTTCATTATGTTTCATGTCAAAAAGCCAAAAAATGTGGTAAGAAGAGAAAACACAAAACAAAATCCAAATGCTATCTGTCCCAATCAAACAAGCTGCCAAACAAATAGAAATTAATTCCAAAATTTTCCATACTATGCACTCTCCAATATCCAAAAACAATACTTTACCTCATGTTTCCATTACTTCCCTTTGCAACTCAGAACTGTGCTTGGCAATATACCTCTTTCTATTGTTCCTGTCATAACATTTATCAAATGACTGTTTTCACTGCAGTCACTCCTGTGTTTGAGCCTCATGTAGACAAACGCCTCTAAGATTTCAACAGTCTAACATGGGCAGTGCTGGCAAGAGAGCTGTGCTACCAAGATGCCAGCTTGGGAATACCTACTAAGCATCCAGGATTCCCTGGGTTTATTTTTTTTCCACCTTGAATCTTTAGAAGGGCAGACTGTCAGACTTGTCATCTGCAGACCCCAGGCACTCTCTCTGTCATACGTCCCAAGATTCCAGACTGCTGCGTGCCATGTTTGGATTGCCATGTGCAGCCGGCCCAGCTCTGTGCAACTGCACAGGTTCTGGGAAGTGCTGGCTGAGCCCCTTAAATGTCTCCATCTCATGTGGGCTGCACATGCAGCGGAACTGAAACGCCTCCCGTGCACGTCAGATTTATTACTTGTGCTCAGAAAAAAATGCAGAGCAGGTCTGAGTCTCATGGATGGGCTGTTCCCTTTGTTCACTCACATCATACTGCATACAGGATAACATTCTTCCCTAAAATGAAAAGGCCTTGGACTAACATAGAAGACAGAGGCTCAGGCACAATTCACTAGAAAAATGGGGCAATTGCCTCTTTTCTAACAGCAAAGACAGAGCTGGGGGAGGACACGTGGAGTCCAAGCTGCCAGCACCTAGCACAGCAGACAGTTCAGGCAGTGAGCCCACTGGGTGACTTGGGGCAGCTGTATTCCAGTGTGCTTCAGGGAGCCTACCCAGAGCCCCAGGGGAGCTTCTGCAGCAGCCATGGCTATGAGAAGTCCTGGAGTGAAGAGCAAAGCTGGAGAGAAGGGTTCATGATGGGAAGATATATTGGGTTAGCAAAGGGCTTTTTTTTCCCCCAAACATTTGACTCTAACCTGATTTAATCTGGCAGTTTTGTTACATAAACCCTGCAAGAAAGGTGGGATGGTTCTTCATGGAGTTATGGACTCAGATTCTTGTCCAAGAAACATAGATCACGAATCAAGACGTATAAGCCTTACTGTGTGCAGATTTCTGTGTAGGCAATCCAAAGCTGGGTGTCCAAAACCTGCCCAGGTAGTGAAGCAGATACCTAACAGTTTGCCCATGCCAACTCAAGGCTTGTCTTCTGGTTTCACTTTTGTCAGCACCTGAGGTACATTTCAAGTTCCTTCTTCAGTCAGTGGGAGGAGAGAGACTGAAAAAGACAGCAAATCAGCTCTTGGCTGTCCTTACCTGTACCTCACAATAGATTCTAGAGGGAGTGAGAAGAAATGTTTAGGTTAGCTTTGGTATTGGAACCATGGCTCTTGGTAGCTGAAGTCAGACGGGATGAACATCTTAATGATCTGCTATAGATTAACTGTAATTAGGCAACTAAGCACAGTTCAAACACTTACTCCCTCTGTCCTTCCCCAGTGGGACGGGAGAAATATAGGAAAAGCAAAACTAAGAAAACTCATGGTCTGAGATAGAGACAGGTGGTTAGGTAAGCAAAGGAAAGAGGAAGAAGAAAGACAACAAATAATGGAAAGGCAATTCATTCATTACCTCCCCTGAGTAGGTTGATGCCCAGCCAGTCTACAAGAAATGACTACCATGTCAAAATCCCCCCACTTTGTTTTATTACTGAGCATGATGTTATCATCTGTCCTGGCTGCATCATCTCTCAGCTTCTTGTGCCTCCCAAATTTACCTACTGAGGTGAAGAGTTAGAAAGACTAACTCTTTAATGTTGTGCAAGAACTGTTCAGCAAATGCTCCTCTAATATAATCTCTATTTTAGTCACAAATTCAAAGCACAGCACATTACAGGTTGCTACTGAGAAAATTAACTCCATCCCAGACAGATCCAACACAGGATTAAATTGAGAGAACTTCTGTCTAAGGTAAATTTTGAGTATGATACAGTCAAAAGTAAAGGTACAGATGTGTTTCAGATGTAAATGGTGTTCTTTCAGTGTCTGAAATCCTTACTCTAGCAAATACAACACAAAGAGAAGTAAACAGGGAATACATTTTCAAAAATTATATAAAATGTTTGTAACTGTAATTGGACCATGAATATGTTCCACTGCTCCAGGAAGATATGTTTACTCTTTCTGGTGATTATGAACTTTATTGTAGTAGCCTTATTACTCCTCAATCCTGGCAACGCTGAGCCATTTCCAGGCAAGCACATCCAGTTCCTCCATAAATTAATCTTTTCCTAGTGCTTTGGGATGATATTAGTGTTAGAGTAGTGACAGCTGATAAAAAGATCACAGAAAGTTCCTTTAGTCCTGACTACATTGTGGATTTACAAGGATTATATAAAAGC
Source organism: Euphonia xanthogaster (assembly GCA_034509185.1). Lineage (NCBI taxonomy): Eukaryota > Metazoa > Chordata > Aves > Passeriformes > Fringillidae > Euphonia > Euphonia xanthogaster. The sequence continues at coordinate 40,407,789 of JAYDZK010000169.1, read as the reverse complement.
GAACAAAGGACAAAAGGACAGGCGTGTTTGTACGTGTACGTCTTTGTACAGAAGCTGAGCTAGGCCTCTCTTCTTCACTAACTCTCTAGTAAAAATGGAATTGAGGAAGGGGAAGAATGGTCAGAGGGATTACTGGAGAGTGGATGACATGATTAAAGGGACTTTCTTTTTCGCAAAGTCTGTACATATTGTCCTGCTCCCTAGCAGTGCCAGAGACAAGGCACTTTAGGCTACTGTGTATTCATTTGACATCTGTTGGATGTATGAAGGAACCAGTTAACCCCAGAGAAAAACTTCAACTGCAACACAGAGGATGAAGCAAAAAATGGGAAGAGGTCTTTATTAATATTATTTAGAAACAAATACAATCCTATAGAATCAAGTTGCTTTAATTATTCCTTTTTTGATTATCATGCAGGTAAGATACTCTCCTGTTCATAGAGAGGGGCAGAGTTTAGTGCTGTGTGGCTGTGACCAGCTTGTTATTCCATACCTCCTACCTTATCTCTGGGGGCACGGCTTTCTAAGGAAAAGCCTGATGCCTTTTACTGGAAGTTGGTCATTTTGCCTCACTCTGGGAAGCTGTCAGCATCAACTCCTGCAGATGTGATCCCTCTGCTGGTCCCCCTTCCTGTTCTGTCTGGAGTGCGACTGCCAACCTTTAGCACTGAAAGAGATCAGGTGTAGTAATGAAACGACAGCCCCAGCAGGGAAGCTGCCAGCAGCGGCGGGGACATGCCTGACCCAGCTGGGTGCAGCTGAGCCGAGCTGAGCCGAGCGGAGCCCGGCTGAGTGGGGCAGGAGTGCTCTGGAGAGCAGCAGTGCGGGAAGCTCGCAGCGGCAGCGGCGGCACCTGTGCAGCCCTGAGCTCTGCAGAGCGGTGCTACAACCCCTGCTTGGATGATGTAGATTCTAGGGGGTTTGTTTGTCGCTGCTTTTCATTATTTTGGGCTGGGGGGTGGGAAACATGAGCCACAGCATATTGCCTTCTTTCCCGAATACCATATGTTGCAGTGAGGGAATGGTTACCATATTGCCTTCGTCTGGGAAAACCACACAAACCTGACATGCAGGGAATGTTTGTCAGCTTGCTTTAGTTCCCGGTGGCGATTACCTTTTTGTGGGTAAAACACATCTTTTTTTTCTTTTTTTTTTCCTTTGGTATATGTTAGCTATTAATACTGTTCTTGTTACTGTGCATGTATTGTTCCACTGCTTTGTGCTTTTAGTAAATTGTTACCTCAACCCATGGTCTCTACCTTTTTGCCAGAATCTCTTCTTTTTTGTCCCTCCCTTACGGGGAGGGGCAGGGAAGGGGAGTGGCTTGTTTGGAGTTTAATTTCCGGCTTATGTTAAAACCAGCGATGATATGATTACTGATTAAAAAGTATGTGATGAGAAAAAGAAACCTGAATAAAAACATGTTCACTTGTTAATTTGATAAATTGCTTGGAGAAATGTAAAATTCTTTGCTTTGTTGTCAGTTGTGAACAATCATCTGTTCTATTTTCCAAATTTCATAGTTAATTCTGTGGTTAAAAAAATGGAATATTCACTATAAAGTTTGTCTTCTATAGAGTTCTGAATTATTTTAGTGTAATCTTATGTTTTGTCTCATTGCTGCCATTTTTCAGACAGTTACATTTATGAGTCTCTTTTCTCTCTTTGCACTCATATTGCAATAGCTTCCTGGACACTTATCTGATATTCTGATATTACTGTTACTTGCTTTTTAAAACAGGTGCTTCAGTCATTTATTGAAACAAGTTTTCACATTATCACTGTAATAAAGGTTAATGAGAAGTTGTGGCTTCTAATCCCTTAGAAAATGTAACAGAAAAGTTTCTGATGGTAAATTATAATGTTACAAAATGGAGAAGCTCAAATTGTTACCCAGATTTGGAAACCTAGTAATTATGGCAATTTAGACCCAGGCTAAATCTGAACTTCATTGACTTTTTACAATGAGATAAACCAGGACTGGACTATTGTACTTTCCTATTTTATTATATGAGATCTTGTGATCTCTAATTCTAACCTAAGGTTTCAGTAATAAGTAATTCTAGCAAATTATCTTAAAGCTAACATCAGTTAGTGGATATGTTTCATATGTTAATCAGTTCAAACCCTATAAAATAATGCATTCCTACAAAAAGAACAACCATAAATTTAGGTCTCACATACTGTGTGATGTGCAAATGGGGAAAACCATTTCACACAAAAAATTTTAGGAATGACAGACAGATTACATCTATGCCAGTACCTTAATTTTTTGTTGGCAGAACACATTCAAGAGTCAGGCTTTCACATGTCCTTGTAAACTGTAGACATGCCACTGACAGCAAGTGAGTAAAACTTCTCATTCTTGTTAAAGGGACATATTCTTGACTTTTCTTGTTAGAAGGACATATTCTGTGAGATAAAGTGAAAACAAACTCCAGAAAATGGACTAGTAACAAAAAGCAAGGAAATAATCCATTACAACAGAACTTTACTTTTCAGTGTGGCTGCTTGAAAAAACTCTTCTCATTGTTGAGAGAACTCTGGACCATATTTGGATGCCGGGATTGTAAATAAGACCTTTGAATAGGTCTGCTAGCTGTTGATGTGATCTGTAGTGCTCACTAATTGCTACAGTCCTGGCTTTGCACAGGAAGTCTCAGTTCAGCTGTTCTTGGTTTGGAAACCCTCTGCTGAAACCAGGATATCTTTTCTGTCCTGAGAGACCATTGCTTCTCCTTTTAGTTGTGTTTGACCAGAACACATGTAGTACATGCATATTTTTTCATTAGATGAAGTTGCAATCTACTTTTAGTTTCATAAATGATATCTTTCTAGAAAGTTCTCTTGAACTAAATCTAGTTTTTAATCTTTTTCTTCTCAAATCTTCTGAAATTTTCTCTGTGATATCCCATGAAGCACTTGGTTTATGTCTCACTGTATTTTACTCTTTTTTGTCTGAGTTAGACCTTGAACAAACGAGATTACTGACTACTTCATTATTCAGTTAATTGTTTGGAATTTGAAACTGTTTAGAAGTACTTGAAATCTTGACATGTACATGGAGGGAAGGCACTCTAAGAAGCCCTTGGCAAATCCTGCAAAGGCTCTGTAGTGATGAGAAAGGGTTTTACAGGCTTGAGATAAATATATCTGGGAATTCTTTCTAGATATTTAGCCAACTTCTTAAAGGTGAACTAAATGAAAACAGTTTTGTTGCAGTGTTTTAGCTCTTTGCTTTTCTTCTTTTGGCAACTGCTCTGCACTTATTTTTATCAGATAAAACAGCATATGGTAAACCAAATCACATGTTCGCTGCCATAAATCTTTTTAATGTTAGAGTTTTCTCAGAGCCTAAGTGATAACTCCGGATGTTGACTCATTTGATAAATGGTATTTCATGATCATGACTGCAGTCTCAAAAACTCCCAGATAAAGTTATGTCCCATGCTGTGAGGTTCTGCTCGGTGCTGAATAGGAGAAAACTGAAATGATCTGCTTGGGCAAGACAAAGGGTGGGCTTGAGTGTAGCATGTTGTTCAAGGCTCAGTCTCCTGAGACAAATACTGGGACAACTTTTCTCCCTGACAGGCCCTGACACTGTTCTCCAAGTAAAAGCCAGGGTATAAACTCTGTCATCAAAGCAGTTGTGCCAAAGTGCTGCTCCTTTCCTGAGTGAGGAAGATTGCAACCATTTCTGTAGGCTACGACCCACCCACCAACTCAGTGGCTGCCTCAGGCTGTGTGGCCTGTCAGGTGCTTGGAAATTACTTGTAGGAAAAAATCATATCTTGGGATGTTACTCTGAGAGTAACGGGGCTTATAAAATCTGGTTTCATATGGGTTTAAGTCCTTTAAAGTGCTCCAAAAGTGTTAATCCCAAACTTCTTCCACCAGCCATAACTGTTTAGGGCAGACCCAAGGAAGACAGGCAGACCATGCAGTAGCTGATATCCATCTGGGCACCTCCATATTTTGGTCGCAGCTTGCATCTTCATTGATGAGTCAGCTCCTGGATCCAAGTGTGCTCTCTCTGGCCTACTAACACAAAAATTCACCAGGTACAGGCAGATAGTGAATAATCCTCCTCTTAATTAAATTAATATTAATAAACAAGTGAATTTTCAGTGTAAATGTTACCGATTTTTAAGGCTATTCGTAAACAATTCCAATGGACCACAGAGAACTCCAGTTTTATAAACACCTCTATACTTCACAATGTATCTTGTACTTGGTAGCAGTTTATATGTGTACACCGGACTTCACAAGATTCACTTGAAGGGTGTTTTCAGCGGTTTTTACTAGAAGTGGAAACATATCCACGGTTCAGTTATTAGACATTCATCTACCCATACATAAGAGCTACTTTCAGAAGGACAGATTTAGTGGCTTACTCCTCTTTACCGAAATAATGTGTTTGATGATGCGTCATTCCCTATGTTGTAGCCCATTGGAACTATTTTGGAGCTGAATAGTTCAGATAGTTAAGAAACTAGGTTCAGGCAAATATTGCACAGGATTGTCTGATCTTCTTCTTAGTTCCTGTACCTTTTGAATAACAAGAGGTGGAAATTAATCTGGATGATTTTCACACTCACCCAAGGAAACAGGGAAAGGTATACGGTTGTGTGACCTACTGTTCTACTGATTTAAAGAGGAGACTGGAACCTTACTTCTGCAGCTGGTATTTCTTAGTTTGGCTGCTGCCCTACCTTGTGACTTTAGATGTCATTGGGGTTTGCTGTTGCTGTTAATTCCTCTTTATTAGCTGCCAAATTATTTCTAGATATTTCCAGGACAGAAGTGTGTGCATTTAGTCTGCACCATAAATTGAATAGGGCCAAGAAATAGATACTGACATGGGAGTTCATTCTTATCTACTGGCAAATTATTAGAATTATCCTTGTTATGGATTTGACTCAGTGGAATTAATGCTTTCCAACAGCTCCCAGGCCCAGTTCAGGACCCAGCCATGAATTAGTCTGCATGCCTCCTGATTTTGCCCGAGATGTACCAAGGAGACACAAGGCCCATCTGCTGAGCAGATGCATAGGGTACAAATTCCTTGCATAAGCATATGTGTAATAACATGTGCCCACACAGAGCATACATGAGACTGGTTTGAGATGTCCTACAAACAGGTTCTCTGCATGAGTGCTATAGGCTGGGAAGCTGGCTGTTTGCTATTCCCAGGTGAAAGGCCAAATTTATCAATTTCAGTTTTCTTTCTTTCCCGTGAGGAGCTTTTCTAGGTAGAAACAGACCCATGCTAAATGCAAGCTTTTGATACTGCCACATAGTGGGTTCAGGTGTCTTTGCTTCACTCAACCTATGACCGTGTCAGTCACAGAAAAGAAAGATACTGGATTGGCCAGGACATTTGAGATAAGCCTGACAGTTTGAAGTCTGGGTCTTTTAGTTGGGATTTAGTGAAATTTCAAAGACCTTAAGCAAAACATACGGTACTTTACTGACCTTGTGTTCATTAGGAAGCCTACTTAGATACAGTGTAACAGCAATGGAACTTATAGGTCATCTCTTATTTCCTAAAATACTGAAGACAACCAGGTCTGCAATTCTCATTGAAATCCAGTGGGAAATGACAAGCATCAAATTTGCGTCAAGTGATAGGACAAGAGGGCAAGTTTAGATTTGATGTTAGGAAGAAATTCTTATCTGTGAAGGTGGTGAAGGACTGGAATGGATTTCCTAAAGAAGCTGTGGCTGCCACATCCCTGGAGTCATTCCAGGCCACATTGGATGGTTCTTAGAGGAAGGTGTCCCTGCCCATGGCAGGGGTGCTGGAACTAGGGGACCTTTAAGCTCTCTTCTAACTCAAACCATTCTGCGATTCTATGAAGAACTTGGAAATTCTGTCTCTGTAACTTCGTATAGTCTTCTATACATGTCATGTTTGCAAACACCCAACAATTTCACTGCACGAGTAAAATTTCACTGCACGAGACTGTAAAAACTATCCGGTATTGGATTTCTGAGCTATTTGTTGTTTCCTTAGTCATAAAAAAATTATGAGAAACAAAAGATACCACAGACCCAGTGCAATATTAAGGGTACTGGAAAAAATGTCACAACAGCATCTGTTGCCAAATGTTTTCATTGAAAACAATCTGCTGCAAACAATGAGATTTACTACATTTAAAATGAATTTGAAAACTTGACAAATTTTCTCCAAGCTAGTTTTATATAAAAATGATGTTAATACTAGCCCCTGTAAGACTACAACTAGAAAGATGTCCTTGATAAATATTTTTAAAGCAGGAAACCTGCAATTGGTGTAAATAGCATGCCCAGCAAATATGCAATTACAAGCTCATGGCCTCATTACCAGAGGATTTAACTACATTTATGTTACATAAGATTTTTTTCTCTGTCTGTCTTCCTAGGCTTTTTTTGCATCCATCTGTCCAATTGTATCCTAAGGGACCCAGGGAGTGTGAGAGAATGAGAGGCTGTTTTGTGTCTGTGTTAGCAGTTGTTCCACATCTACTCTTCTCTGCACCACACTGTAACTAAAAACCTATTCATTTAAGTCTTGAAATATATATTTCAAGCTGCATTCATTAGAAATGAATCTCCTTTCCCTTTCTCAATCGCATTCTTAGAGGGTTATTGAAGCTTGAGCACTGAGTTCAGTCTTGGCAGGTCCTCACCCCCCTCCGAGGTCCAGGTTAAAGCTGTATTTGGGTTCTTTTGTGCTGATGCCTTCAAATTCGGCAGGGAAGTTCAAGAGAGGATAGATGAGCCCTTACTGCTTAGGCCAGTCTCCATTTCAGAGCTGGAAGGTGACAAAAAGTGCAAAAGTGAATTTGGTCCAGGAAGGTTTTGAACAGAAAACCATAAATTATCTTTCCCTTTTTTTCCATTCTTTCCCCCTTCTCGGGAGAAGGCATTTCCAGTAAAAGCTAAATTTGTCTCAGGAATTGGCTCTGTTCTTTTCAATGCTGCTGAATGCTTTGTTGCCAAGAGGGACCCCTAGTGTTTTTTTCAGGTTTCATCTCTTTCAGGCTTTGGGGTTTTGTGTATAAGATACATATAAATGCAAAAATAATTAGGAACACATTATATACACATGTATATAGGCAGTGCAGGGTCAATTTTTTTCTGCAATGGACTCAAAACATGCACCTAATCTCTGTCTAGATCTGTAGGGCTGGCTGTTTTCAAAGATGTACTACATCCTGGGGAAAACCAATTTTATAATTTTGCAGTGATGATACACACACTAAACAGGCACACTTGGTTATAACACATGTGACAAGCAGCAAAGGGCATTACCTTTTTACTACTATTCTGTGGCACCTTTTATAAGAGGATAAAAAGACAGATAACATAAGTCAACAAAAGTCTTTGTGAAATATTCCCCTTGGGTGACCAGACAGTCCTGTAGTCCAGTCATGAGCTGGCTGCAATTCACCCAAGCCCACACAGGGGTGAGAGTCAGGGGCCTGATTTTCCCCCTACCTGGGGAGACACGTGCACCTGGCAGGGGCTGCTGTCTGCTGCCAGGCCTGAGAACCTGAGACATTTGAAACATGCTTTTCCTGGTTTTACCTGGCACAGGTACAGCTCACCACACCAGGGCAGGGTCTGTGCAAATGGGATGCCATGGGACACCTGGGGAGGCCCTGTCACCTTCCCCTGAGAGTGTCCTCTGGGAAAGGATTGGTGGCCTGTAGCACCTACCCAGATGCATTTTCTGCATTTATAAGATATTTGGCAGCATCAGATTGGGATTTATTCTCTCTGTGATTCACTACAGGAATGTCACCAGCTGGGCAAATATTGCTTATACTCAGAATCCTTAAATTTATCTTATGTATTTTGATGAAAAAGCTTTTGACTAGAGAAAATATTAATTAGTTGAAACAGAAATATGCAGAAAAGGTAATTTTGATAGCTTATATTTCAAGTTGCCAGAAAATTTTGACCTTTTATAAGCAAAATGTTCTAATTTTCCAGCTCAAAATGTTTTAGTAAAACAATGCGCACCAAAAGCAGTCAGAGAGAGTGAAATTCAGATGGAAATCTCTTTTAGGTAACCAAAAATAATAGAATACCTGATGTAATTAATTCAGACCCTTGCTTAGTATAAATTTTCAATATTTAGTCTTCTGCCTATGTACTAGTCCCAGCATCTCCCCACCTTTTCCTGCTTTGCTCTCTGAGGGGCTGTGGTTAATGGCTTTTATCCATATGAGATTTTGATGTGTGGTTTCTCCTAATGAAAATAGAGACTTCTTCTCCAGTGTCTTTATGAGATGTTTTTCAGATGTGTGAGTAGTTTTCTTAAGGTGAAGCCTGTTTTCTAATCATGAGCAGTTCCAGTTCTGAAATTTATCCTTAACTAAAGGAAAACATAGTTTTAAAAGAAATTTTCCTACAAGTAAAGTTTTACCTTGAGGATGAGAAAAGTGATAACTTTTACATTAACTTGACTGCAAAACTTATCCCCTTTATCATATCATCAATAAAACAAAGAAATGCACATAATAAGTTGAAATTTATCTTTAAAACTTTCTGCAGAAGAAAACTTTATTATCTTCTATTTTATAAATCATCTGCTAATTTATATCTCCTGCAGGTAATAAGAATTTTGACCTAATTTCTAGACATCTTAGCAAATGTCTCTTTTTCCTCAGATTAAAGTTTTTTCCAGTGAATAATGAATCATTGTTAATTGTCTGTTGACACTAATGAAATAAATTAGTATAAAAATGAATAATTAAATCATACCCAGTATAAAAGCACTTAATTCCCTATTAGGAAGCTTCCTTTGCTTGATATCCTGGTAGGCAATAAACTCCTGCAGCGCACTAAGACAGAGGCTAACCCACTTTTCTATCCAAAACTTTGCTGGAGAAATTAAAGGAGTTTTTAGGCTGCCTAAACTCATTTATGCTCTGTAAGCCACATTGCTGAAAAAATAAGCACGCAATAAAAAACCCAACCAAACAACGTTAAGACAGGATGGTGGTAATACATCAATTTTTGCCAAATATGTTGTAGCTCTTTCTTCAGAAAAGATGTCTCATCAGTGTCACAAGCAATAACTAGCTCTGTTTCTCTTCTGCAAGTCCTCCACTCCTCTCCTAATGTCTCTCAGCCCCGGGATCATATAAATATCCTTTTTATCCAAAAGTTTTTTCTTCCTTGACCATGGCAGTTGCACACTTGTATTTATGGCAGGACATGAGAAGCAAATTTTGAAAAATAAAAATATTTTGGCTTGTAGGAAAATTAACAAAAATAAAACGCATATATCTAGGTTTAGCATATTCTTAAAGTATTTCCAAGTTAAATCAACAGAACATATTTATCTCTCTGATATTCAGTGATCATTTTTTGGGAATGAGCTAAGTGGTTGGAGTGCCTGAAATGTTGATGCTTGCCACATTCCTGTGGCAGTTTAGTACTTGGACAAAATGCTTGTACAAATGTATCTCTAGCCCTTACACTTAATTGAAAACTTGTCTTGGTGGGCACACCCTTGGTAGCAAATTGAACAGTAAATGGAAGCACTCATTCTCTATCCTTGCAGAAAAGTGGCACAGCCTGGGCACATCCACATCTGTCTGGATCCAGAAGTGCATAGCTAGATGCAGACTGGGTAATAGGTCCCTGGTGATGCTAATCCCAGCACCATTCTCATGGATTTGGGAGAAATCCACATCAAAATCATGCTGGGCCTGTTCCAGTGTGAATTACTGGTCCCAAAGATTGTTTCACTTTCTGGTAATGCTAACTCTGTTTAATTAATGTAGACACAGCCCTCATGTCCTGCATTTTCTGTAAGCTTTGTCATAAAATTCAGTGTAGACTACCCAGAGGGAAAAAACAGGCATCAGATGCCAGCAGCTAGGTAAGGAAGGATTAATTTCTCTTGCTTATCAGATGAATAGTTGACAGTGTGCTAGAAGTTTCTAACATGGCTGGGTTTTTGGGCAGATGTTAGAGCAGTGCATAACTAATGAGAAAGCTCTATTAATTCTTTGCTGCAATAACTGTGCAATACTTTAGCCCAGTCTTTAAAACTCTGGCAGTTGTTGAGAAAAGATGCTTTGGAAGTCCTAAAATCTCTAGGCATGTGTAAAAATAGCAGATTATGCCACGTGAGCCTGAAAGAAAGAGGTACATAATGAGAATTTTTCAATTCCCTTAAGCAGCATATTTAGCTAATGTCAGCAACCTGGTTCCAGACATAATGGGAGCATAATCTGATTCACTTTAATAGATTTTATATCCTTAAATAAAGTTCTTGAGGATTTTATCTATACTGTTGTCCTACTTCAGCCTTGGTGTTGCATTTGATTTCTCTTTTTTCCCTTTTCTGTCAGAAGTAGGATTGCTGATCAAGCAACCAACCTATTTTTACAAAAACATGTTTGATGTAGAGCATTTACCTTTTAAGGAGGTTACCTAGAACAGAAATCAGGAGTGCTGATTTTTGCAGTTAGGGAGTGCTGCAGTTTTGCAGTAAGCAACACCTCCAGTGTGCTGCTGTCTTTTAATATATATTTGGAGATTGGAGAGGGGGCCAAGATTTACAGTTAACAGCTGACAAACCCTGGAGAAAAGAAACAATTTGATCAATCTAACCCAGATCATGGAAAGCATCTCCTTCAGACAGAAAACCTGAAATCTAAAACCTGGAACAGTAATACTGTGCTCAGAAGAGGAGGCCACAAAAAGCAAACAGCTTTCATTTTTTAAAGAGCTCATGGATTTGGATGCACTAAAATATCTCAGCTTTTTCCTGGAAGTCAAAAACATAGAAAAGATGAGGGAAAGTAAGGGAGAAACAGAAGCTATTACAAGTCCAATGAACATTATATAACTGAGTAATTGTGTAATTTACAAAATCAAAATCATGTGGGTTTTTTTTCCTTTGCCTACTGTTCACAATTATTTTTTTTTTTTTTGGGCTCACATTATTTTGGAAACCCAAGTGCTTTCTCTGTGCTTTTCACATTAACCCAGTGAAGTAATTTTACTTTCCACTGACACTCTCTGTTTTCTGCTTATTCTTTTCCAGTCTGATTTTTCAGTAAGCAAGTTTTCTCTAACTTTCTGTAGCCTTTTAAAAATTTATTTTCTTAGGAAAATAAATTTTCCATATGTCAGAGATTTTAACACATCCAGTGTATAGTCAGCTGATCAATGCTTTGGTGGTTGTTTAAAGATGTTGACATAACATGTAGAGAAAATACTTGATGGCAGGTGGAGATATAAAGATTTTATGTTCTTTAGGTTGTACTGGTTGTATTGCTTATATGTGGTGAAGTTATAAAAGTGTTTTGTTATCACTATTAATTATTTATGAAGTGCCAATAATGTGTTTGACAGTACCTTGTTATGAATACAATAAAACATTTTTATGACATGGCCTATCATATATTTACATTAGACTCCATTTTAGAGATATTTTAGAACACACTGTAGGTTTTTAAATTTGTGTGGTTTTATTTTCCAATATCCTTCTCCATCTAAACTCTGGTGGCCTTTACTCTTATTTTCTCTTTTAGCACATTCAAGACTTACTTTTGTTAACCACCACTAGTTTGCAATTTTTCTGAGATAACTATTATAACATCTTGCTGCAAAACTGGGAATTAAGGTATCCACTGGAACAGACCTAGTATTTCTGGCTCTAAATGACCCCATGCCCCAGAATAGGAAGTTTCTTGTAGTAGATTTAGGAATTTTAAATAAAAATATTTAAAAAAAATATCATTTTTCTACTTTTTTCTACTTTAATACAAGAAAAAAGGAAATAAATAAATTTTCTTTTTAGCATTTTCTCTTTTTTTCAGATCAACTGGCCTTTTCTTATAGTACAACCCTGCACACTTAAACCAAATGGTGTTCCTTTCTTCTAAAACCAAGTTTTATGTATGATCAAAATGCTCCTGGTAGTAGTGCTGTAGTGGATGCGTGCCACAGATCTGTGTATGCTGCTCTCATAGAATACGAGGTTGTGATTTGAGAGGGATGAAATGAAGTTAGTCAAGAAAATAAAAGTTTCTGAGAAACCATGGGGATCACTCCTCACACTTGGCTGCAGAGCTGCAGGGCTGGCAGTAAGCGTGCAGGAGTTGCCAGCATCTGGGGAAAGAACCTGCCTGCAGTAGAGCTGTTTTGCAAGACAGACAAAGTAAAACTGCAAAGCAGTGAAGACTGGTGGTGATGGTGACCTGGATGTCGATTGTACAAGCACTGCAGGCTGAGGAAAAAGGGGAGGAGGTTGCTGCCCTAGCAGCTGAGCAGGATCTGGGGAATTTCTGTCATGTTATTTTTCATGGAATTATTTAAAAGATAAATATAATAAAAGTAGTAGTAATGCCCAGTAGACTATTTCATAAAACCATAGATCTCAAATTTACAAGGGAGTATTTGACTCATCTCGTCTGATCTTTGTAAAACTCACCATAGTGCTTTCCTAAATTAAATTGTGCTGGAATTAAATTTTATCTGTCTCTCTCTCATAATCTTACTTACTCAAAATCCAATCTTTATTTTGGGACAGTCATAGAGAGTGATAGTCCTCTGCAAGTTGAGGTAATTTGTTCCACGGAAAAAAAATTTCACTGTTAAAAGCTTGTGCCTTATTTCTTGCCGGAATTAGCCACACATGAACTTCCAGGTACTGTATCCTATATGCCTTCATCTGCTAGGCTGAAGATGCAGGTCATTGCTGAAATTTTGTTTCCATGTGGGTGCTTTATTACTGGCTGTGGTCATATGAATTCCTAATTTTTTATGGAAAGACAAATAAATAGAGTTTCTATAATCCTTGACTAAAAGCCATGATATTCAACAATTTATTTTTTTCCTGGAAGAAATATTATTCATTAATTTAATAATTTTTACAGCATTTCTCTAAAATTTTGCCTATCCGTTGACATCCTTGAGCTATGGTCCTCAACAGAGGATGATAGCAGAAGTAATATTTCAGTAGACATCACCTCAGGTTCAGGGTTATGAAAGAGCCTTCTCCTCTCCTATTCCATATTTCCTGGATCCCGGGTCATCTGTGCTGCTGCATCCACTTGGGGGATGACAATTTTTTGGGTATGAACCTTAGGCTAAAGACTTTTTGTCAAAATTCCATCGTAATGCTTGCACTACTTAACTTCAGCCTAAAAGTATGAAGCTAAACTTGAGAAGTTTTTGTGTGTGTGAGGGAAACTTTCCATGGGATGTGTCATAGCATAAGAGAATCACAGAATTAATTAGGTTGGACAGGATTTCGGAGATCATTGAGTCCAATGTATAAAAATTAATTTCCCTGACTGGAAAACTGTGCATTTGTGATATCTTATTAACCATAAAGAACCTAAAGAGATTATATCCTAATTTGGGCCCTTAAAGCTAAATGGTGTGAACACCTTCCTCAGAACTCCAATCCCCTCTTATGTAACAAACACCAGATTCCAGCACTTTGTAAATGACTGTATCCCATCTCTAAACCCTCTCAGTACTATCACTGAGGCAGCACCCAGCAGTCAGGTAATCTGCCTGAAACTAATCTCATTTAAGACATTCACTACACTTAAAACATGAGTAGCTGTGGCCACTCTCAACACTCTTAAGTGCTGACCTGTGATTTTCACATTGTAGGCACCCAGCACCTTCCTAGAAATGATACACCAATTAACACAAGTGTGCCTTCAGTCCTTATCTCTACTGGACTTAGAACATCATGTGCCATCTGAGAGGACTCAAACTATTTTTTGATTCTGCTTTGTTAGTCTAAGTTCCGAAGTGGAAATTGTTCCTTTTGGATTGTGAAGGAAAAGTTAAAAAGATGCCTTATGATTCTTGTGTGGAAACCGTCATTGAAAGTCTGTTGCTTCACATCTTTATAGTTATATAATGTTTACCTCAGTGGCCATTTGGTCTCTTTTAAGGTCTGCTTCATCCTCAGAAATGCTCTATATTTCTTTCAGTGGTTATGTTATTCCCAGAAATTAATACACTGCATTTAATAATGAATGGCATTCATTTAATTTCATGGGAATTTTTTTTCCCTTAAATATCTCTGCTGAAGGTTGCTTTATTTTGTAGCATCTTATGATGTAGGGTTTTCCTCCAAGAGGCTCACACTTCAGAGGGGAGACAGGATCCTTGGCCTTGCAGTCTCTCACTGAGTGACTGAATGGAAGAGGAGAGAGGACCAGCATCACATTTCCCTCTGTTTTGCTCTGAGACAGAAAGTTATAAAGAAGCCCATTAATCATGATGTGGTGTTGGTCAGACATTTGTAGTTCAGTAATACTTAGATCACAATGACTTGGGGTATGAAAATTATATTTTAATTTGTTGAGACAGTTTATAGTTTCAGGGTGAATGATTACAGACAAGCCTGCAGTAGATTACTAGACTTGAATCTCTCTCAAAAAATCTGCAGTAGTTTGGATTTGACTTTATAGTAACACTGGAGCCAGTGGGTTAGCTTGAGACTGTTCTGCCAGTCTGAAACAAGTCAGGCTAAAATTGCCAGGGCCAGTGTGCACACACACAGACACACACATCCCCACTGAACTCTGTCTTAATGAATTTTGCAGCTTGGATCTGCCTTGGGAAAATGAAGGTCTCTTGGTTTCCTGGGAAATGTGGTTATTAGAACGTTGATATAACACTGTTTGATCTTCAGCCCAAAATGAGCACCTAAGACATATATTAGTACATGGTTTTGTCCATAAAATTATAAGCAAATTATTTTTTTTAAAATAGTAGCTCAAGCACTACACTCAGAGGTGCACTTTTGCAGTCATGTAATAGAAAAATAAATAGTCTTACACCAAAACAGATTCTCAGTCTGAATTATTTTCTCTATAAAATTGAATCACTATCCCCATGTAAAATAGTATCATTAACGCTGAAGAATGTTTTTATTGAAATACTGACTTTCCTATGAAATTTAATGTGCTGGTAGAGTTTAAGTACTGTGCCCAAGTAGCATTTTTTTAAACACTAGAAATTATAGTCGTAATAATTACAATACAAGACTCTATAAACTGCTCTGCCAGTGCACTCAGTTCTTACCAAAATGTGCTGGGAAATCATTTACTGTTCACGTTGTGTTTGGAACATCCCCAGGAGCTTAGCTAACTTTACACCACAAATGATGTCCAATTCTGTGTGCTGTGTACTGGCTTACACATGCTCTGCACAGAATGGCCACTACAGAGATGCCTTTCCTTTGCAGGAGGTGGGATGTTCTCCTTCTTAAATGGTGATTCAGTTTGAGGTGGTTTCAGTCTGGCCATGCCAGCAGAAAGGAATATTTTATCTCAGCAGGTCAGCAGATGATAACAAGCAAGTTCCATCACATTCGGCATAGCCGTACTGGGGAAGGTGCTGTGACTGTGGTGAGAGAGGAGGACTGTGGCAAGACAGCCCCAGAAAAGTTGTATTCCAATTGCTTTTATTTGTGCCTATAATTTCTGTCAGTGGATTGGAAACTGCACCAGATTTGGACTCATGCATTCAAAATTTAAACACACACCCCCCTGAAGTTTTGAAGGCTCAGCCATTCACTTGATGGTTTTCTTCTAATTTACTTCTTGCTGAGTGAATATTTCAGTAAAAAAATTATTATCTAGGGAATAATTTAATGGAAAATGCTAGATTTTTTTTTCTTTTTAATTCTAGTAAAAACGTACACTATCAGCTCAGACCAAGAGGTTTACTCACTCAGTGCTCAATCCTTCATTAGACAATCTAGACTTTGTTAAAAACAATGCATATAACTCAAGAACCTGCTCCTTCTTATTTGGCAAGATAGGTGTTTACTGCACAGAAAAAGGTATGGTTTACATGGTGCACAATTCTAATATTTGTGTTTTGTAGAGAAGAGAATAATTTTCAACTTATTTAAGTGCTAAGAATTAATTCCTGTTACCAGAAATTTCCTTCTGTTTGGCAACACTTCTGTTGAAGGTCATGATCATTGTAACAGATTTGGCGTCTGCTGAGAGTTCTTCTCCTGCACTAATTTAATTACTATTGTATTGGGAAGTAATAAACACTGACTAATTATTGATATGTCTGTTTCTCTGTTCAGATATTGTTGTTTATGAGCATGCTCTTCTTTCAAGGCACAAATTTTAAAGTTGGTTCCTCTAAAATCTTTGCTTTTTCCCTACAGCAGTCTTATCCTGACTCTTGCTTTTTATCCTATTCACATAATTTGTGGCAGTAAGACTCCCTAAGCTAGAAAAGGTTCTGTAAAATGTGCCATGTTTTTCTTCCACTAATTAACTTTTTGAACATGTGATTTTTAGCATTTTAAGTGTCATGTGGCAAAACCCCCAGACAATTAAGCTGTGCATTAAGTAAGGAAGAACCTTAATAATTATTATTTTATTTTGAGTATTTCTCCAGATAATCTCTTTTGGTGACTTGTGGTTCATGGATTGGAGCATGTATTAAAAACATTGGTAAGCCATCCTGCATTTAAGTGTGTCCAGCTGTCCTTGAGCTGGTATAACCTACTCCTCTTTAACATTCAATTTCCTGGAATTTTTGAAACCATGATGTCTATTTACATGTCTTCTGCAGACTGAAGTACTGAAGAAAAAGTGCTGTCTCAAAGGGGTGGAAACAGAGAAAAAAACAAGGAATCCATCAGATGTAGAAATTGATGTATCAGTGTGAGTGTGAAATGAAAAAAATACGAAAACAAAGATGGCTAAACTCCATGCATTGCTGAATCTTTCTTTGAGAGCTTGAAACAGTTACAGTTTTTTCCATGTTTTTTCTTGAAGTAATTAATTACAGATGGGGTTTCTTTCTAACAGGTTATCTTTCTCTCCCTTTTCAGACTTTTTTTTGGTTTGTGCATTGTTTTTAATGTACCTGTCATAGTTAATTGTGCAGAGAATATTATTTAGCAAAAGACACCATACTATTCTATTCTATTCTATTCTATTCTATTCTATTCTATTCTATTCTATTCTATTCTATTCTATTCTATTCTATTC
>JAYDZK010000169.1:40369509-40384587 GCA_034509185.1 Euphonia xanthogaster | reverse complement strand
TAGCCCGGATAAATGAGGTCTATATTATTGTCTTTGCTTAGACAATAAATTATTTCAGCAAAAGAAAGATATCAATTTGTATTATGTATGTTACCTCTGATAAACCCATGTCATAACTTTTCCCTATTTCCCTCTCCTTATATTTGTTTATTTCTTGAAGATTTTTCTTCAAACCTGATATATTTTGAATATTTAGGCAAACAGGCCTTTTCAATAAGTGCACAAAGCTTGCGGCTTACAAACCATATGATACTACCCCATCTTGAAGTAATAAAAAAATGGCAAAATATATCCTAATAGTTTCCAACAAAGTAATGTAAACAAACAGTCCCAATATTCTCAGGCTCATACATTTTCTCCAAAGATTTGCATTCTTTCTCAAGAAAGATAAAATTGATGATAGAGAAACTATGTTGGCAAGAAAATTCTTATTACTTTGTTTTAGCTATTAGAATTGGATAGTCCTTCAGTCCTGTATTAAGAAGATTCCCTTTGTAAAATTTGGCAGAATAGATTCCCCATGTCATATATTTCCTTTCAAGCTAAGGCCTCAGGCTGATTCCTGATCCATCAGACTATCCCACAACCAGGCTCTGGGAATGAAACTTGCAAATCAGGACAGGATACCCTTATGGGTACATTGCGTATTCTGGAAATGCTTATTATTGATAAAGAATTTTTTTTTTAATTCATCTGGTCCTAGTCTCTTTTGCTAAATCTTAGACAACTAGATTATTCAAAGTTCTTTGTGCCTCGGTTTATTTGGACTGGTTCAGATGTTCTTGAACTTAGTTTGCAAAGACACCGGTGCCTTTCTAGTCTCTACTGCACTTGTGTGTCTCATCCTGTAACTCTCCAGTTTAGAAATAGTACTTTGTGTTTCCCACGATCCATGTAAAACCATCTCTTGGCTCAATTTATTCAAGAACAACTTGCCAAAAACCAGTCCTTGTGTGTATTTGGTTTCATATGCTCCTCTTCAGTTTTCTTCTTTTTCAGCTTATTCCATGGTATCTCAGGGAGTTTCTTCTCTTTTACTTTCTCTCAACTTTAGGACTAACATAAAGCTAAAAGAATTTTCAGTCCTTTAAATCCAAGATATTAGCAAGAAAAATTCTATTTTTTGTTTTACTCATCTAGATTCAATGCCCTCTTGGGTCTCTTTCACTCTCATAATGCATTTTTTCTAACTGATTAAAATGGGGTTTTTTTAAGCACAAGAAAAGTTTTGCATATTTTCTACAGGTAGAAATAGATATCTAGTGGTTCTTATTGAGAAGTCATTGCAACTACTCCAGGCCAATTTTTAAGTTAAGTGCAACACATAAGAAACATTTCCTTTATTCATCTGAAATGAAACACTTCAGTATTACATCTGAAGTGAATGTCTGTTTTAGTGTGAAATGAAAATATTCATTTTTTCTCAGATTTGAGATAGCTAATTTTGAAGAAAAAAAAGACAAATAGTAGCCAATTAAAATGTAGTAATCTGAAATATTTTTATTACTGTTATAATGATAAATTTTTCTTTTTAGAAAGCTTTCTCTTGGTGAAATATGTTCTTCATTTTGAAAAGCAGACAGCATTATAGAAAATGTTTCTGCTTTGAACTGACAAGCAATTACAGATACTCAGTGTATGCTAATTACATGGTACATTGAAACAATTATATACATGTTGTCTCTTATTCTACACGCAGAATCCTAAACTAACTTACTTATTCAATTACTCTTAATTTTTTTTCCCTTTATATTTCCCAGCACATGGAGCAGTATTTAGTTTACAGACTTCAGAGCTAGACACTAAAACAAACATTCCAAACACCATGTATGGAAGACATATTGCATCAAAGCTGGGAGACTTTAACCCGTCAGTTTAGGGACTCATCTCGATCCTTCCATCACAGCTAAGAGTTGCTGCATCTTGTGGAAAACTATCCCTGGAAAACCCATCAGCCTTTGTTCCATGAATAGGCCATTTGCTTCCCTTATTCCAGAAAGTTTCTGCATCGTATGTTCTGCATATATGCATATGATCATATTTGGATCCTTTTAAGCCAGATTTACTGCAGTGTTTAGGACAATGAGCATCAGACCAAGTTCACCTAAAATTTGGTATACAGAACAATGGTGCATTGCATATTGTTTCATGGATAAGTACTCAGGTCACTCACTGGTAATTTCTCTAACATCAACCCTTTTTAGACATATTTTTGCTATCAGAGAATGACAGCTGCCTTGCCATTTCCTTGAGCATTTCTTGACCAGGTAGGACAACAGATATTTGAGGATAAGAGATATTTGAGGGTATTTAATTCAATTTTAAATTAATAAAAATCAGGCTATACAATGTTTATAAAAGCTTGTCAATAGTGATTACGCCTATTCTTTCTCCATAATAGATATTTCATATATCAATGGAATCTGACTTTCAAAACAGGTACCTTTCATTCATTCTCAGCGATTTAAGTATTTTGAGAGAGAAGTACTAAAAATTCCATATATATTGCAATTACTATCAATAGTGGTTACCACTGTTTATACTATTTAATTCTTCTGAACAGTAGCATTAGAAATGTCCAGCGAGAAAATCTAGTGTTTCTTTTTTTACATAAAAATAAAATCTGTGAATTCCTAGTATTTAATCACCCCTCATAGTTATTTAGATTTTTCTGTTTCCCGACTTGCACATACAGCCCAAATATATAATGCATGAGCAAAACAATGTGGACTCACATGACAATATAAGCATAGCTAAAAATTCCAAGCATTGTGTACTTCTCTGATTTAGTGTATAAGTACAATTCTAATGTCATTGCATGCTTTAAATGTCAGGAATCTCTGTTGATGACTGCCTGAGGGCCTGAAGGTTGGCAGATATACATTAGACAGTTAATCAATTTTATTTTCCTGGTAATGTGAAATGAATTTACAATAAATCTATTTCTAGACTTTATTTTTACATTTCTGTACTTGAATTGGGCAATTTGTACTCTGAATCCTTAGCAAAATGTAGTTTGAGCAGCTTACGTGTTACTATTATTTCTACAGCTGGATTTAGTCCCACATGGAATTCAGGTTCATAATAAATTTTTGTCTGCTGTGGTAAGGATAATATTGTTTCATCCACTTATTTTTATTATCACTGGATACTCTGCAGGGATAAATCAACTGTCTATCAATCTGTTTATAAGAAAGAAATAACAACTTGAAAATTAATTTCCATTCAGACCTGAGCATGGTTGGTTGGCTTTGTCATTATTCTGGTATGCAGCTTCATAAATCATATATCACTACAAATGTCTAGCATGAGCATATAAGAAGGGGCATTTATTTCTATCTATAAAATCTTTTCTTAAAATTTATTCATCTTAACCTAAACATAAAACTTTTATATTCTTGATATCAGTATTTTATTTAGTATTAACAATAGCATACTCATTTAGAGGTTCACAGGCTCTTACTGGGCATTCGTGTATTTCCATTTTCCCAGCAGGTAGAAGCAACTTGACTTGGTGAAATTTGCTTCAGTCTTGCAAGGAAAGTGTGAGAAAAGAGAAGTGCTATGAAGGCTGGATGGCAAATTTCAGGGTCTATCTAATATGCCCAGAAAGGCACTTCAAGAGCAAGGATGCATTTCAGTCATTCAGAAGTTGATGACAGAACAATCCTTAGGAAATGTAGCTTCCATGACAAATTCCGAATCTTCTATTTCCTTCTTCCACACTAAGAATTTTTTTTTAATTAAATGTAATGAAAAACTATTTCATTTACATGAATGAAATACCTTCAGTGGAATACCTTCTTTTACTGGGGAGGTACAATTGCATATTAGAAAAGGTGAAGCTCTTTTGGGTGCTGTAAGCACTGGTTCCAAACAGCATTTACAGACTAGTACTTATGAAAGAAAAGATCATGCAATACATTTTAAAACCCAACAAACAAAAAGAGATGGTGGGATAATTTTAAACCAGGAAGAAGAAGAAGAGGCAGGTACATGCAAGCAGCTGACAAAAAAATCTGGGAACAGATGGATGCTGGGGCACTACAGCTGAAGGGAACTTTGACAGAAGGCTGTGATTGTCCAGCAGGTTTGTGCGAGGGTTCCGGAGGGCTGAAACTGGTCCCTATGAAAAGTTTCAGAGGAAGGAGGGAAACAGGCAGCAGCAGGCAGACAGAAGGAAATAATAACTCCTTGTGGAAGACTTGCACATTCAGTAGGAATAAGACCTGAGCCCTGAATAAAAAGAAGAGGTATTAGATGGTGTAATTAATTTACTTTTTTGCTTTGAAAATAATTTTGCTTTTGTTTTGTTTTGTTTTTTTTTATGGAAACACTGAGACAAAATTAAGCTTTGCTGTACTTCCATTTATGTCAATTAAATAGTAGAACTTAATCTTGCTTTCAGTACACAGTTTTGAAAGGTAAATTTGTGGTTGATCCCTGCTATTCTCAAGTTTCAGAGAAGATGCAAATCATCTGTATTTTAGCGTTAAAATTCCAGTGCAGAATCTGTACTACAGAGCAGAGGAAGTCTAATTTCAAGGAGATCATGGTTGGTTTTCCAATGACTTTTGAAACCCATTTCCATTTAGCTGCTGGTGGATACAAGAATTAAGAAAGTAAGAAAGGCCCCACTGGCCCAGACAAGTGATCCATCTGCCCTTATTCAGCCTCTGGAAATAGGACCTGGAGATCACAACAAGGAGAGAAAAAAAAAAAAAACTGGCTACTTCTTGTCATTCATTCTTGACATTCCCTATAGCATCCATAATTTTTTATTAGAGTGTACATTTCCTGTCCTATACATTGAAAATCCATTTCCAAATACATTATCCATTAACTTTTATAATGGTTTTATGATTGTGGTCCTATTCAAATCTATTCCTCCTCCTCCTCTGGCAATAAACTCCTAAATTACCCCCGAAGTAAAGGCATTTCTTCTGCCTGTTTTCTACCTACTTGTGACACTGACTGTCCCTTAGTTCTTTTGTTGCAGGTTTTGGTGAACAGCTGGGTATACAGCTTATTGATAGCTTTCATGGTTACATAAAGCTCCCACATGCTGCCTCTGAGTTTTCCTTTTCAAACGTGAGATTCGTTTGGACAACTGTCAGTGATGAACCAGTCCTGTTCTCTAGTTATAACTCCAAGTTTAACATTAAGTATATATGTCAAGACTGTTTTTTCTAATTGTCTTATGTTGGCTGCATCTACAATAAGCTGCCTCTGCTGTCTTTTTGCCCTGTCTCTCAGTTCTGTGAGGTTTTCTGAAGTTCGTCATTCCTTGACTACTCAGATAATCACCTCTGGACTTTGCAGCTTCAATTCTCTCTTCTGTTTTCAGGCCACTGATGGAGATTTTAATAAAACCACTTCCAACAACTTGAAGACTGGGATCAAACTTTTAATATACTCTTTTCTCAGTTCCAAGACTGCTGCTTCTTTCATGGAGGCATGGCTTCAAAAGACAAGGAAGAGCACAATCTCTTACCATAGTTTGGCCTGAGGCTGTTTGACAATAAGGCTGTGTAGACCCCAGGTCACTTCATTATTTAGTAAACCTTTTCTGCAAATAGATCCATACTGGTATCACTGCCAGTGTGCCTTGGTTGGTTAGACACTCTTTGTATGAATGTTTTACATGGATCCCCAAACTTTCCTACTTACAATGTAAGTGGAAATTATATATATCTTACTAAGTTAACTCTGGGGACACACAGTTTTATGTGCAGATGTCAGATCAGAATAGGGAACACCTAAATGAAGAAAATTTGTTGCTAATCATCTTGGAGACTAATGTCATTTTCTGCCTTCATATGGCACATAGGTGTTCAGTGAAACCATGCAAAGTACTACACTGACAACTGGAGTAGGGCTGCTTGCTTCTCCCTGCAGGAATGTGGAAAAATATTTTGCTCCTCCTGAAAGCTTTTGTTTAACATTAATTTTTCTGATGATTTGATCCTACATGAAGAGCATGGCTTCTTGGATCCATTCAGTGAAAGTTTATCTTCAAAATTTGTGTTGGTGATGTGAAAGTTGATTGATTTCTTAAATTAATGACAGGGTGGTAATTATAATTATCAGAGTACTGTACATGAACTCATTCTGTCTTATTTATCACTAAATATTTTTTGTTTCTGGTCTGCATTGTATTTTCTTGCCCCTTTCAAATACTCCTCCCGTGTCTTGATCTGGAAGAATAGTAATGAGTGATTTATTAAGTTTCAAAGGAACTTCAAAATATTCTTTTCATGTCTAACTGTGATTTGTCAACACCAACTCTGACAGAAGATTAGTGTTGATGAAACTATTATGGTTTAAGGGTAAAAGTTAGAAAAGTTTTTCCTGCAGAACGCTTTTGTTAGAATATTGAATAAAGCAAGCAGTCTTTTGAGTATCAAGAAAGGTACACTGGTGAACTGACATTTGCCTTGAGATAGTTGGTGAGTCTCAAAATCTTCTTTTTTGTATTTTTCGTGAGTGATGGTTCCCAACTCTAGTGCCTCTCTACTGAAAAGTTATTCTGTTCCAGTGAAAAAATCACTGTTTTAAGACATATTAAAATCTTATATGAGAAAAGTTTTTTAGGAGTAGACATTGCACTAAGGGTTCAGTCACTTTAGAGAGTGTGAAAACTGTTTGAAAACGGCATGGGTTTAAAATATACAGATTTACTTTCAGTTTCTACATACCACAGAAAAAGATGTATGCATAAGGGCCACATCACTGCTAGTGCTTTGCAGTGGTGGAATAAAGATGTTGAGAAGTCAGTAAAGGAGACAGGATGGGAAGGACAAGGACAAAGAACAAGAGTGAGTGACTATTTTTGTAAAGGACTAGAACCTAGAACAATGGGGCTCTGGATACAGACATTTATGTGTAATAATAATGATCACTATTACTGCTAATACCCAAGAGACTGTAACATATGATCTCATTGACATAGAAGTCCAAAGACCTATATGTGATCACCTGTAGTGAGGAACAGATTCTGAGCAAGGTGTGATATCTTGGGGGTGGTGGAGAAGATGGCTGAGATGTAAAAAGGATAAAGGGTGAAGGTATACACAATGTTCTTTGACTATGCCAGCAGCCCTTCTAGATTTCCTAGTAGGCAGCTGTGCAAACTGCTTTTTCGGTTAGGTGCATGAACCCAAACACACTCAACATGTAATTTCTGCTGATCTAGAATGAAAAAGTTTCCAATTGCTTTATGAAACAGAGACCCTCAACACTTTTCCTCCAGTTTAACAAAATGTTCTCTTTGGCTGAAACGAAATTGCTCATTTGGGCTGGTTTTTTTTTTTTATTTGAGTTTTATGCTTCTAAAAAACTTTTTTTATTTAAAAATCAAACATAATTTCATGTGGTCTCAATACAGTACTTGGAAACACACAATAAATATTTCTTACCCTCGTTCAGATTTTCTTGCCAAATTAGATACAAATTTGCAGAGAGTTTCGGTGGTCACAAAATTGCTGATTTCAGTGAACAAGCTACTTGGGGAAAGTAGGCATTCACCCAGTTAGTTCCTTTTATAGCACCGACTGCCAGCGTATGAGCCTGCTCTGGTAGCTTGGTGTGGGCTGGCCTTCTGTCAAACCTGAAGTAGCTGTTCCCTCACTGGAGGGTCAGAGCTGCTCCCAGTGAATGATCATGATTCACATTTTGCTCTTGGGTTTAGATGGACTGACTAAAGCAGTGCACAGACAAGCCCTCAATGAGCTCAGTTTTCTGTGCATTTCAAGGCTTCAGAGCCTTCTCTCTTGTCAGGTGGTCATTTCCTGATACATCTTTTCTGCAAAGACTTGGGAATTGTTTCCAAGTATCATGAAAATTGTCGTTTAGATGTTGTCCAGGAACAAGTCTATTAGACAAAGAGGTGTGGTAGAGCAGTTTACCCTTCAAACAGCAATCATCAGCCTTAACCAGCATCATACACTTACTGGTTTGGACGCTACTAATCCTGATTTATGCCTTACTGCTTCACATGAATGAGTCTGCTTGCAGAGTGGAGAGGATTTATTGTGAGTAGAGTGCCAGACCCTGTTCCTTGAAATAAGAAATGTTTATATTGTTGGGAAGTGATGTAATGGCAGCTTGAATTATGTTTATTACCATGTGAAAAGTTTTAGCAGTATATCTGTCTGTTTTCTATTAGAGATTTGTAACCAATAACAAAAAAATGCCCATGGATAACAAACTGGAAAATGGATGCGTATTTGGATGGCTGTAACTGTTGGGGGTGGGGAAGGAGGATGGGGCTGGAGAGGAGTTGTGGGGCTTTTTAAACTATTTTACAGTAACAATACATGTTTAATGGAGGTGTTGTAGAGACACACTTTTTTTAAAATTGGAAATTAAAAATAAAAGCTAATTTGAAAGTAACCCTCACTTTTCTGACTGTATTGGGAAGTATCGTTACTTATCTGAATTTGATACAATACCATTTCTTATTTTTTTATTTATATTACTGAAAGACATCTCTACAAAGTAATTACAGACCTCTTTTGCTGGATAATCAGCTGGTGGATAGGGAGGGTTTTTCTTATTCATTAAGTTAGCATCTTATATCCATTTCACTAGAAGTGAAGTCAAGATGTCTGCTACTTTTCTGAATCTAGAGTTTACTACAGAAGAAGAAAAATGTACCACAAATGAAATGTACTGTGTAGTTCAATTTTTTTTTTATTTATATGTGCATGTATAGTTTAAAATATTCTTTTGCTATATAAAACCAACCAAACAAAACCAAACTTTATGAGTGGTGCTGGGTTTTTTTCTGCATTTGTCAAGACTTTTAGTGGTTCTCAAGTTTTTTATTTGTTTGTTTTGCGATAAGTTATGTAGTAATTTGAAAATCTTTGTCATCAGTAAATATTGTATAGCATAAAAAGACCACTTTTGGCTTTATGTCTGAACAGTTTTCTATTTTTACACCATAATGATATTGGGAAAATCAAATATTTTAACACGGTAAAATGCATCAAATGAAATCAGAAATGGGAAGGCAATGCTCAAACCGAATGGAATGCTGTTGAAGCTAGAGTCCTACAGTGCAGGTGATCTAGAGAACCTTTAGGTTTAGTGCAGTATAATTAATGGTCCATTTAACATGAGAGGCAATGTTAAGATCAATAATAGGAGACAATATAGGGGATACACTTATATAGATAAAATTGGCTCCTGTTGCATGTACAGATGACCTGGAAAAAGACTTTTGGCAAGAAATTTTCTTGCTAAATTCAGTCAGGAAAAGAGTTTATAAAATAATAGTTTTCTGCAATTGCTTTCTTTTTCATTTACAGTAATAGATGATTCATAAATAGTGTGATCTGGAAAATAATAGATGTGCACCCAAGTCAACGTTTAGGAAAGCTGCATGAAACCATTTCACTAGAATTCAGATCTGTGATATACAAAAAAAATTATGCAGAACCTAATTAGAGTTAGGAATCATAATTCATGTGTAAATGCAGTCAACAGAAATTACTGCTTGTAATAGTAGAGGCTATAGAGAGGACTGTAGGGAACAAGAGAAGAAGGAAGGTTCACAGAAGAATAGATGAAGTGGCCAGAGCTGCAGAGAGGAGAGCAAAGCCTCTGAGGAATTGTCTGTTGGTTAAAGATGTCCATGTGACAGCCTGGACACTTGCCTCCGGAGCCCCAGTGTAGCTTCTTGTTCATTGCTCAAAACATCTGTGGAAATATCCTTAGCAGGGACACTATGAATCAGTGCAGCATTAACTGCAGGATCATAACGGAATCATGTCTGGTTGTTTTGTGATTGCAACTTTCCCACTGGTTTTATATTTGGGCTTCATTCACAATAAGCCTATTGCCATCTGGAAATTCTTTGTGTCTTTGAAAATTAAGAGAAAGTTGCCTCCCTCAACAAGAAGGAAATACATTATCTTGTGTTACAAATCGTAGACAAGTTTTCTGATTTATTCTAATGTTTCTATCTTAAATTTGAGGAATCTAGAATCATACAATCATAAAACCATTTATGTTGGAAAAGATCTTTGACATCACCAAGTCCAAACATTAACCAAGGACTCTGTCCCTAAGTGCCACATCTGCACCAGGTATACATTACATACATCCAGGGATAGTAACTCAACCACTTCCCTGGGCAACCTGTTCCAAATTTTGACAAGCCCTTCAGTGAGGAAATGTTTCCCAATATCCAGACCTAAACCTCCCCTGGTGCAACTTGAAACCATTTCCTCTTGTCCCACCACTTGTTACTTGGGAGAAGAGATTGTTTTGTATATTCTTGGTATCATTCTGAAGTTATTATAGCAGTGACATTCAGGAATGATTCGTTACAACTGGGGAGTCATTTTCCAGTGGAAAACCACAAGATATAATCTTTTCTGGTCTTCCTTTCAAGAATAGATTTGTTCTATAAATAACTGCAAAATTCCCATCTTTTAACAGAGAAAGAAATATCTGTGCAAAGGATGAGATGACAGGAATTATAAAAGAGATGCATTATACTAAATTCAGTAGAGCTCCAACTTTGTTAATGTCTGCTAAAGTCTTACTGTGCATGCCAATATAGGTAGCTTGTGACTACACCTATGCCACTGTGAAATATTTCTAGGATCATTTGGAGAGATGAAAATCTTTGCAATTGTCTGTACATATCAGACATAAGAGTCGTATTGCTTAAATGACGTTTTCTTTCTTAATAGACTATATATGGGAAGGAAGTAACAATATATGCAGCATATGTAATGGAGAGTCTCTTAAAAGTTAGATATTAATTTTTTCCCCTGTTTTTTTTCTGATTCTAGTTAATAGGTTTCTCCAAAGAATGAATGGCTGTCTCTGAAGACCAGTGTCTCAGATGGCAAGAACCACCCTTTAAAATTTCCTCTCCCTTTCCACTCTCTGCCAAAGCAATCTTGGTAACTCATTTGAAAACACACTTTACAGGAAGGCATAGATCTTGCCAATTGGGTTTTGCCTGGTGTGAAATATGTCTATATCCGGAAAACAACCTTTGCTATATTAGTTCCCTGTTTAACCATCTTTGCCTGTTAATTACAAAAATATAGGAACAGTTTAGAAAATCATCCACTGATTATATTGTATGAATATCTTGCGTAGCCACGACTTCCTTCCTGTTTAATTAGGGTAAAAAACATTGTTTGAGGTGCTTGTAAAAATTGGCAGCAACTTGCTCTAAAAGTAACAGAGAAATATTACAAATACTCAGCATAAAAATTTCAGGTGCATTTTTATTCCATGAAAAGATAAAACCACCATCAGATTCCGAATAAATCAAAATACTGCATTCTGCTCTGCAATCTGCAGTGTTTGTTAATGAAGTGTTTGATGATGCAGGCAGTAAAATGCTAGGCAAATCCTATTGACTCTGATGAAAAAACTTAACTAAGATTGACTAGCAGTGATGACTTTTTTGCATGGACCAGAGGTTTATATCACAGATCTGAAGAGACTTTATCTGACTGGAAAAATTAAAAGCACTGTAGTAACTCTTACAATTAGGAATCCTTATATAGGATTCACTCTTGTGAGAGTGTTTTGTGAGATGCAGTATATGTATGAGACATTTGAAAAATTTATAAGTAAAGAAGGTTTTAATTTATAGATAAAGAAGTATGGGTGCAAGAGGCATCTTCTAAAAATTCCTTGATCTGGGAGAAAGTTCAAAAGTATTTTCATGTATTGAAACTAATCCTGAGCATCAGAGTTGATGTTGCTTGCTGCAGAAACAGGTCTGAAATTGTCCTAAAAAAACTCAACAGAGCTAAACAGGACATCCTGATCTAACCATTAAACTTTTTCAGAAATGATAGCAGATGAAGGTGTCACCTCAGCATGAGACCTGATTAAAATTATTATTTCTGAACTCACTACAACCTTAGACATTCCCCCTGGATCAGAAATAACACTTCTCAGTAATATTACATTTCTGTGTGAAAAGATCCTGGAAAATACGAAAAAAAACCTCTAACTAGTAGATGTTCAAAACCAGTTGCATAATTTAATGAGACTTTATAAGGGGAAGAAAAATTGTTAGAGATTAGGAAGGATATAAGGTAATGTTGTGAAGAAAATGGAATTTTTTGTGTTGATACATTTTCAAACCAGTCCTCAACATGTTATAAATTGCCATTCTCACATCTAGAGAAGCAGAGAAAAAGAGGAAAGTATTTTCCATCTGTTGAGCGCCTTTCCTGCCCTCTTTGTCAAAGGAAAGTAGTAAGGCCTTTCCATTCAGAGTGCTGCTCAGCCCAGAGCTAAGTTTTCCAGTGTCTTCCATGTGAAGAATGATTAAATCCTTACTCCCACCTGGGAGTCTGCCTGGCCAGAAACTGACATCCCATCTTCAGTGAATCTCTGGAAAATTTTGTAGTGGCACCTAAGTATTCAAAGTTTCACCATGAGAAGGTATCTTCAAGCATTAAACTCCAAGGTGGAATGACATAAGAATCTCAATCCAAATACATTCAAAGTTAATTGAACTAAATGTTAAATCACAGGCTCTTAAGAGCCTGTGCCATGTACAAGGCGAAAAAAAGATATCAATATCTTTGAAAAAAGAATGTAATATCTTCTTTGAGGTAAGTGCAGCTACTACTGAAGCTGGGATTTTTATTTAAGTAATGAACAATGCAGGCTATTAATGAGAGGAAACCTGAAATGCCCAGGAGTGTTATGAACAACACAGAATACAGAACTGACTTTTGCTACCACATAACTTCTTTTTCCTTCAATTTATTCCTGAACATATAGTCATAAGTAGAATATAATTCTCTGAATGAATGGAATCCTGAATTCTTCCTGTTTGGCTATACAGAAAGGTTGACTATTTGATGAAACTTCTTAAAAGCCTAGGATTTGTTTAGCTTGTGTTCCTAATGATCCTACAACTCTGGCATTAAAATCAAACTTGTTATGGAGAGGGAAGATGGAAAATTGGAGAAATCATACTTTTCCATAATGGAAGAACTGAAAAGAAGTTAATACTCAAATACAAATTTGTGCTTTCGTTGTACTGCAAACATCTGTGTCCTGAAACTAATTTTACATGCAGCCAGTGGAAATGAACACTTCCCATGTGTGCTGGCCTAACACTAGAGAAATGTTTAGGGCTGTTGGAGAGCTCTGGGATGAAACACTTTCCTTTGGAAAATGGCAAGCTGATGAAATAGAGGCTTTTTTAAGAATTAGTTCCTTTCAAAAACCTTTTGATTTTTGCAAGAAAAGTACTGACACTGCCAAAATATTTTTGGCTTCACTTTTATTAATACAAACTTTCCATTTTTAGTTCAAACCAACTTTGCATTACCCTAAATTAATTAATCTGAGAGAGAGTAATTAATTAACTTCAGGCTCAAGTATGAAAGCATTATCCGAACAACCTGCTCAATCTACTACTCTAGATTATGATTCCATGGCAGAACAGAAAAAATAGCATTTGCATATTTTCCTGAATATTCTTGTGACTATTAATGGTATTCTATAATATAAATGCTTCATAGCATTAACTATATGTAGCATAACACGAACACAACTGAACACAAATGAAGTAAAACAAAAGTAACAAAATAATCTAACAAGTGTTACATTAGGATTTTTGCTGAGAGGCAGCATCTTGCACCTTTCATATTTCCTAGTTTTTACACAGCAAGAATGCATATTTTCCAAGCATCAGCATGTGCTTAACTTGGTCACTTGAGGACCAGATCCTCTGTCAATCTATTGGTCCTATTTGGCTCTTCAAGAAAGGCATAATTTTCTGAATCAAAGGTCCAAAAAACTATTTGAAAAATGATGCTTGAATAAGCATTTACATTACTATTTTGAAGTATGAGAGAGAAAGAGAAAAGGAGTAAAATGAAGCATTTCTTTATTTGCTTTTGGCAAATCCAGAAGATTGATAAGTAGACTAGACTGAGAAAAAAAGAAATTAGATTCTCCTGATCATCTCTTATTTTATTCTTGTTCAAACATAGATAGCCATCTAGAAGGCCAAATCTTAGATTATTTGTTTGGAAAACATTTTGATGTTCTTCAGTTTTCTGAGCCCTGAGATGCTAATTTTCAGTTTATATTGTATACCAATTCTATTGGGTAGGTTTTTTTGAGAAATCTGAAATACAATAGGGACCTTTCTCATACTATAAAATCCGAACCAGAAGATATGAAAAAAAATCTCAAATTAGTAAAAACATAGTATCAAACTGTATTTTCTCCATATACATTGTACCAGAAAATAAATAAAGCAATGCTATGGGCTCACAGACAAGTAGTCTTCTCTCAGTTAATCTTTTTTTTGTAAGGGCAGGTGCAAAGCATGAAGATATTGCCAAGGCCGTTGAGTGTGTCTCATTCTGGACTTGAGAAAATTTGTTGTACAGTCATACTCAAAAAGCAGAATATATAACTGTTAACTAAAGCTTTCAGTAGTTAGTAAAAAACCCAAACCAAACTAAACCAAAACAAACAAACTTCAATAGTTTTTTTCATTTTGGGTTTTTAATCATATGACAAAGTTCTGTAGCTTGGACAGCTCTTAGGTTCCATTGAGGAAGGTGTTAATTTATAATTAAAAGATAAACATAAGAACTGGAAATCTGATGCATTGGGAAAGGTTCTCAAAGAGATGTGTTTAAAGTACCACATCCAGATATACTAAAGCAATTAGGAGTGAAGCACAAAGGTATCTTTGTGCTCAAAATTATCCTACAGTGAAATCTCTTGAGTATTTTCATGCCCATAACCTCAGTTCTGACAGGTCCTCTGACAGTTGGTCTGCTGCAACTCACAAACATCAGATCAAGCATTCACGAGCTTCTGCTAAAGTTCTGTCTTACATGCATTTTACATTGATATGTGCTGCACATCTATTTCTGAATAAAAATAAAAAGAGTTGTGTAGCTTTCAAACTAAAATATATGCAGTGAATCCTGAAGTCTTGAATTACCAGAAAGCTAGGATTTCAACTGATTTCCTTCTTTCCTTCTTTCCTTCTTTCCTTCTTTCCTTCTTTCCTTCTTTAGATCGGAAGAGTGTTGTGTGGGGGAAGGGTGT
>JAYDZK010000169.1:40344997-40369409 GCA_034509185.1 Euphonia xanthogaster | reverse complement strand
TTAACCACAAAAAGATGTCCAATAAATTTGCATGCTAATTACAAATTGCTCAGCACTGTTTGAATCCTCTTTGGACAAGCTGGGTTACTTGATTTCAAGGGCTTTTATGATTTTGGTTTTTCATTCTTTGCAGAGATATGATAATGTATACATGTGTATCTTGAGTCTCCCCAAATGCCTTTTCTGCATTTTCTTCCCAAAAAAGATTTTGAAACCGGCACTTTTAGTCACCACAGTATTTCAGGGAGCTACATCCTTGAATATGAAAGTAGAGGAGGAGCTGCAAAAGGGTGTAGAACAAAATTATGGGAACTTGACATACTGTCTGGAAAATATGTCTGGAAAGCTGTGGGGTTTCCTTTTTACTCATATGCCTCTAAGTGGATTTGCTTTATTGCAATGCCAATAAATAATTTAAGCCATTTCTTTGACAGCTTATGATCCTGTCCATTAGGCTAGAGTGTTTTTGTTATGAGGGTAGAAATTTCCTTGGGATCTTTAAGCTCTGGCATCTTTAGGCTCTTTCAGGATCTGAAGCTCTTGAACTGCAAAATGGAAGTGGGATCTTGACTTTCTAGAAAGTTTAGAAAACCTTTCCAGAGAGAGGTTGGGAAGCTCTTCAAGAATGCTTGCTCTGGGAATTCCTCATTGTAAAATAAGATATTTTTCAAAATTGTTATTGCTAGATATTGACTGTCCCACATTTGTGTGTTTGGCTGTGTTTTTTGCCTTTTTCCCCACCTGGTAACTTCTCTGGGATCAAGTGTTAACAGTATCATCTTTGGTGCCTAATTTTTTTGGTAGTTCTGTTTGATACCAGTTCAAAACCAATATTTCCCTGCCACCATCCTTCTTCAGCAGTGGCTGGTGGCTCTACCTATTTCTAAATGTAGCATAAAAACCTAAGCAAGACCTGTGGTGAGCTAATTAAAGGCAGTAAGGCAGAAAGTGCTAAAACCATACCAGCCCTAAGGGATCTCAGTACACTCAGAGTTCCTTGCTGCTCCTTTTTGCCTGGTGACTCTTGATGACTGCACTTAGGGAATTGTTAGAATTCTCAAGATTTGCTTTAGAGCCTGACATCTCGGTGAGCTTTGTGTAGGTGATGGATCCTGCTCAGCCACATCCCAAAATAACCAATTTGCTGCCATTTCTCTTAGTTCAGCAGGTTCTGAAGGGCCATTTCTCTGCTATCCTGATGCAAAAGCTGTTTGGTGATTGTTACTGTCCTACAGAATCTTGCTTTGTCTGTTTTGCCTTCCAGATGAGAGCCAAATGTGCTTTTCCTTCCAGTAAACTCCTGTTTGGGAGTATTTTCTTTAAGTGTTGTTTTAGTTCTCTTCTTTGACTTTCAGCTGAGCAGGAGAGTAGCAAAGTGTGAGCAGAGCTCTGGCTTGGTGAATTCAGTGTGTGCACTTGGCTTTGGAGGGAGGGAATGAACCCTGTTGTGGTCCCACAGATTTTGTTCCAAAGCTCACTGAAGATCAAGATTATGCATTTTTAGTCAGCTTCTGCCACGATCAATGAGCAAAAAAAAACCCCAAGATCTACTTTCTCCTGTAAGAGCAAGACCTTTCTTGTAAAGACTGTATTTCTAAGTTTTTCCCTAATTTTTGTGGTCAAATGCACTAAGATACCCTGAAGGTGGATATATCTCAGTATATCCAGTCTCTACTTGGCAACATGCAACTAGAAGAATAAGTGGTAGGGAGGAAAGGTTGTACATCTATATACAGCAACTTTGTGTCTCATTTCCATGGAAAAATCCTCCTTTCTGCAGTTTCAGGTTTTTCTCACATGCAATCAGAGTAAGATCAAATCCCTTCCAGCTATCTCTGCTGCAAGTAGGCAGTGGGAAAAGCTCCAGCTCTCCTGAAGAAAGCATTTTGTAGCTGTGTCAGTTGTCAGCAGCTTCCCTTCCTCTGGCACTGCCCACTCACTCCTAGAAAGCCCTTTCCTGGCCAAGTGGCAGTGCCTGCTCTCAAAGCAAATCCAAATCTTCTCAGAAGCCCTGGAAGGGAGATGATCCTGCCCTGATGGGCTGTTGGGATAAGTGGAAGGAGTTCCTCTGGAGTCACTGTGGCTTTGCTGATTTACATGCAAATGCTTTGTTGACATATTTTTATAGACTCTTTCCATGCTGTCTGGAAATGAGAAGGATTGAGGTGTCCCATACTTGACCTCTTCTGTCCCAGTTAAGCTCATCTTCTCCCTGCAAAACTAACTTAGCATAAGAATTTCTCCTCCCTTTTCTGACTTTAAATGATCATTTACAGTAAGGGCACTAACTTTCTTTTAGGCCTAACAAATATTTTACCCTTTGTATTTTATCTTCCTTCCAGAAGCTGCTGATTTGTGTTCTTACCCTGTTGCCTCCTCCCCTCTTGCTGAGTCCCACTTTGCACCACTGTCATGGAACACTGGGAGTTGTGCCTGTTCTCAAAATGATCACTGCTGTCTTCTTTCATGGCATCTTCCAGAATGCTGTAACAAAAAGTGAAAATTGGTCAGCTGATGTTTCACCTCCCTCAGTAGCATGGGGTCCATTTCTTGCTCTGATGTTCTTCTTGCTGAACTGTTGGAGCCCAAATAAATTCCTGGGTTGGCTTTCCTGCTCCAGCATTCCTCTGCAGAGGGAGTTATCACAAAGTAGGATTAATAATCAACAGGAGGTGTCTATCTTAAATGAAAATCTAGGACTAAAATCTTGGGAGAGAGGTGGGCAAATGACATATCTGTGATTTCACAGGGCAGGAAGATCTGGTGGCAGCTGTTGCCACAAGAAGTGAGTGGAAGGCCATAGGGTGGATGAGGGTTCATAGACACTTTTCATCCACTTTTCCAACATTGAGGCACTTTGTTATCTTGGGAAAGGTGCTTTCCTTGAATAGGAGAGGTTTATACAGCTCTGCATGAAGCCTTGCACATGATAAAGATGAAAATGCAGGCAGGAATCACTGGTGGTGTACTCTGGAGTTGCAAGTGCTGAGCACTTGGGTCTCTTTGCTCCCTGTGACATGGAAGCACTGCTGGCCACAGGGTGCTGCTGGGTTTGGGCACTGTGAGTAATAGTGGGAAATCAGGAACAAAGAGCATTTGAACTTCTGATCATCAGTTCAGCTATGCACCAAAATGTAAACATTTGGCAAAACTGTCTGGCACACATGTTTTGTATTTCAGAAGATGAGTTAAAATTTTCTGGAAGCTTAAGGGCTTTGATGTTCTCCAGTTCCTTCAAAATGAATTCCTCCTAAATGAATCTGTGAGGAATAGAGTCTCTCATCTAAGAATTCATGAAACGTTTTGGAATTTTCACTTTTGTCTTTAGTAAAGGAAAGTGTGGGGATGTATGAAATGAAAGAATAGAAATACAGAGACAGTACCCAGGTTAAGGCTTACCAAAAGTTCTGGAGTTCTTGGCTGAAGACAACTTCTTCACAGCAAAAAGAAATTAAAATTTAAGGTGAGACTATTAACTTTCCATGATCATTGTCCTTGTTCAAGTGAAACCACATGTACAGCAATTCTGCTGAATGAGCTATGCGTGCATCAAGCTCTACAGAAAAAGGACTACCCAATGTTCATGAGGAAAAACAACCCCAAAAATATTTCTAATTGGTTGTTTTTGCCCTTTTGGGGAAGAACTTTGACTAAAACAAAGCAACATCCAACTGATGTTGAGCAATTGGGAAAGGCCTTGTATCCAGGAGAAGCATGGCATTTCCAAGTGCCAGCAGCACAAGGGATCTGCCACTTCCCATGGGACACTCACACTCAGTGACCTCAGCCTGGGCTCCTTCCTCTGCCTTTCCATTTGAACCTCGAGATAACAAAACCCTGGGAAGGAAATTTTCAGTTCAGTCTTCTGATTCTTCCCTTCAATGTACTTCCAAATGATCAGGGAAATCAGGGTGTTAGGCCTGGGGTACCAGTGTTTTTCCCCAAATCCCCAAAGCTGAGTAGAAGCAGAGTAAAGTCTACGTGTGGCAAGTATTTTGCCACTTTCTTTTTTGGTGCAGGTTGTGTTATGAAATTAAGGGTAAATCCATCATTGTTGGTGTATTCCAGAAGCAGGCAGTAAAGATAGCATGGCACCCTTGTATTTTGCCACCAATCTGCAGATATCACAGAATCAGACAAGCTGGGTGACAGAGGTGGAAAAGACTAAGCACACTTGAAATTTGCAGCCCAACTAAGATGTGTCGTCCTTTGGCAGAAACTTTGGAGCCTCTTGTGCCTGAAGATCCTCTGCTGCAGACCTTACCTGTTCTAGTGCTTTTAATCACTACTAAATAATCCCTGCTTATAATAATTCCATATTAACCAATTTTAATCACTATTAAATAATTAACTTACAAAAAAGGTACTCAGCCATTCTCTGTAGTTTGGAAATGATGCTGGTTCGGTGTGCAGTGATTGTGTGAGGGTCAGGATTTCCATGGAGAGGGGCCACAAAGGAATGAGTGTTCAGAGAGTATTGCCAGGACAGAGTAGCAGATATCCTCTCCCTTTTCCCTTGAAAATGTCAGAGGTCATTTAAACCTCCCAAGAACCCCAAATCAGAACAATTCTGTTTAGTGAGAACTGTGATTTGAGATCAAAATGGGGTTTTAAGAGTTTTACTGGTGCTGAAGTCTATGAAGAATCTGCCCAGAGTAAAGGAGCTGGGGAACAGGATACCCACAAATAAATCCAGAAGTTAAAAATGCTGGTTTTTTTTTCCTAATAGGCATGGGGTTTTTATTTTTGCTGTAGATTTGGTTTTATAGGTAGGGGAAATGTAGAGAAAAAAAGTACAAAGCTGCTCTTGTACAGGTCCTTATGTCCAAAAAATTACCTCCTTTAATTTAGATAGCTCTTTTGCTTGGGCAGTAAGTATTTGTGAGCACAACACCTAATATTTAGTCAGTCTCAACTCATCAGCTCAGCACCAGCATCCTCTGACTGCAGCCCTGGCTCACTTTGCAGGCCTGGCTGCAGAAGCAGATTCCAGAAAATTAGTTTAGCATGTCAGTCCAGCCCAGAGCTCCAGGCTTTGGGAGGAGGGATGAATGGAAGCACAGTTCTTGTGCAGACCACATGGGCTGGAGGCTGCCCTCTGATTTACACACATGCTGAGCTGGGGGGAGTGCACAGGTGTATGTGGAGGAAGAAAAAGGCACATTTGTGTTTTGTTTTTTTTTTTAAAAAAAGCTGTGCAGCCATATCTGTCCCAGTCTGGCACATGCTTTGTGTCCATCCAGTAGCTAACTTCATACCTGAGGCTAGATTACAGAATCTGGTGTTAGTTCAGAGTGACTTTGTACTGCTGCCAAACAAGGAACAGGCTCATTGCTTCTTCTCCCAATCAAAAATACATTGTGAAAAGCAGCGTAACACAGAATTAGGGTTGCATGGTTTAAACATTAAACAGCCAGCAGAACCAAAGGGAAAGATTTCTGTGTCTGCATCAGCCCCAAGCCAGGCTATTTCTATTTCTGTTTTTCCAGCTAGACATGCAGCTTGTGTGAGCAGTGCTTGCTCTTGATGAAAGCAGGGACATTTTTGTGGTGTGGGAGGCAAATGGAGCCTCTAAATGGGCTGGTATGAAGAAGTGCCAGCTGTGCTGCAAACCTCCCCAGTACATCTGGGCTGCTGCTCAGCCTGAGCTGACCTTAGACCTTTCCACAGAATGAGGGATGTCTTGAGATGGTGTTTGCATGGCTATGGCCTGCCTTCCTCAGGTAGATAATTGTAATATCTGGCTGATTGGGCCCAAAGGATGTGTGCAGGTGTGCTGCAAGCTACAGAAACTTTTCCCCTGTTTAAACAGGTATAATTTGGAGATATTGAAACACACTAAGCGTTTTATGAGTGCTGTATCTTCCTCCCACCCCTACTCCTGTGGTGTAGCAGAGCTGAGTCTGGCAAGAAGGTTGAGTCTATCAAAACCAGGCTGGTTTGGAAGAGTTAAAAATGGACTGATCTGCTTGGTCACCCAAGAAAGGACCCTGAAGTGCAGTTTTGATCTTAGTGAACTGAGTTGTTCTTCCACAACACAATGTGTGTTAACACAACTTGGGACACTGACAGTTCTGAAGTATTTCAGGTTTTATCAGAGTGGCCAGCCTTGCCCATGAGCTGTTTAACATGCTTCTGAGACATGTGGGCTGCAAGTTGGTTGAAGAAGCTTGAGCCACAGATTGTTGATATCTCTCCCCAGCCACTGTAAATGCTTGTTGAACTATGCAATGCATGGATTTGCAGCCCTGTGCTTGCAGCTGGGAGCAGTTGGGAAGGTTGGGCAAGAAAAGCAAGAGCACCAGCCTCTGTTGGGCAAGCACAGCCAAAGGTTCCACTCCACTGTTATTTGCAGATCTTATTCCAGGTTCAGGCTCAATGGGTTTGTCAAACTCATAGTTTAAGATTCCTGATTAATGGCCCAAGAAATAAACCTTTTTTTTTTTTCCTCTGTGTTCTGTTCCATACTGCCTGATGTTC
This sequence comes from Euphonia xanthogaster, assembly GCA_034509185.1. Classification (NCBI taxonomy): domain Eukaryota; kingdom Metazoa; phylum Chordata; class Aves; order Passeriformes; family Fringillidae; genus Euphonia; species Euphonia xanthogaster. The sequence goes on along the minus strand of JAYDZK010000169.1, from coordinate 40,362,929 downwards.
ATTTGGAGCAGGTACTTTCCCTTTGAGAGGGGTTGGGAGGGCAGAGAAGTCCCTGTTCAAGTGATGGCTGCTGAAGTTTGAGTGGCTGCTCATGGATGTGGGGTTTGATACTGCAGGACTCCAGTGTGGGGAATGTAAATCCCTTCAGGAAGCCAGCAGACAGTGTGGGGTTGATGCAGAGTCTTTCTATCAGATCTGAACTTCTGTGCTCCAAAGCCTGGAAGTTCTCTGTGAAACAGCTACAAGAACTGTTTCCATGTGGTCCAACATTTTACTTTAACTTCTGTGAACACCCAGAAAAAAATCCCAACCCTTAACAGCCCCCCCAGACTGTCATCAGGTAACATGGCACAAATGCAGAGCATGGAAACTTCTATTCAAACACTTAATAATGAGCAAAGTTATAAGCTACTGCAAAGGGGGTGTCCTGTAATGGAAAATGTTATGCAAGATGAGCTAGAGGAGAAGCTGCCACTGGTAGGTGAGGCTGCAAAGCCATGGGTGGCTTGTTTTCCTTCTGCCTCTCCACCTAAGTTGTATAAGCAGCATCTGCCACCAAGGTTATTTCTGCATTAAATTTCAGACTTGAAGTAGAATTGATGAGCTGTTTATGGTTGTGCTAGAACTTTTTTTTTTTAATTATAAGTATACATGCTTTCAAGTAGATCATGCTTTCAAGTAGGATCTTTCAAATTTAATGCTGGGGGAATCATTCATACTCAGATCCTGAAAAAGAATATTTTTTTTTTCTCTGAACCAGTATGTAAAATGTCTCCCTGACTTTGCCTAATCAGGAACTACTCTCAAAGGATGCTCTCACCTTTTTTTTACCTCCAGAGAGATGAGAGAGACTTTGTAGCCTGTTTTACTGGCATGGCAGCCTGCAGTTTCAACCCCTTCAGCTGTTGACCGTGAATCCTGACAACCTGAACAGTCCAGGGCTCAGGGATGCCCTGATCCTTTCTGCCTCTCCCCCAGCAGTTCCCTTCACACTGGACAATCCCTATGGAGAAGGTGGTGCAGGAGCCAGGTTGAGGGAAAAGAAGCCCTAGGGTAGAGTGGAAGGGATGTTTTATTTGCCAGGCAATCTGAACAGGCTCTTAGCTGCCCTGATTCTTTCCTTCTTTCCTTCTTTCCTTCTTTCCTTCTTTCCTTCTTTCCTTCTTTCCTTCTTTCCTTCTTTCCTTCTTTGTTTCCTTCCTTCCTTCCTTTCTTTCCTTCCTTCCTTCCTTCCGCCACTTCCGCCACTTCTGCCACTTCCTTCCTCTTGTGAACTGCAGTGCCAGCCTATGAATAACTGGATGAGTGAAAAGGATTTTACATTAGTTTAGATCATTTCTCTTTGTTCTCTCTTTTCATTCCCTATTGGTAGCTTTCAAAACTGTTTCTTAAAATTTATTTTATTACCCTGTGGATGTGTTTTCTGTTGTATATAGGTACTTTTAAGTAATAGATTTCATTATCATATAGTTCAATTCTATTAAATTTTATTCTCTGAATATTTTTATTTTATTCCACCTACTGAAACTCAAATGGATAAGGGAAAAAGTGTTAATCATTCCCTTTCCCCTTTCCTTCCGGTGAATTATCCTGGAGTGCAAAGTGAATGGCAAGATTTAGTGATGGTTTTTGTAGATTTTTTTTTTTTGTCTTTCAGGGATCACTACAGACAGAAGAAGACAAGTGCTCAAGTTAGTATTTTGAGTCATGAATCAGTCAAATGGAAAATCTAGCTGATGTTATGTTCTTCTGCAAGGATTGCGCATATTGAGCTTGCAGAGCTTTTGCTGTGGGTTCTTATTAGCATCATGAATCACCTGTTGTGTGGTCCACTAAAAATTAATATAATTTTTAAAAAATTATTTATTGCCTTTGGAAAGAGCTGATAGGAAGAATCCAATATTTTGAAGTGTCTGAAGTGCTTAAGAATTGCATTCTGGATTGCAACTGTGTACCTAAAATAATATGTTTGATATATTAGCCAAATTTTATGTACTTATAAGGATTATCAAAACTATTTATTGAAGTAATTTAAAAATGGCATTTTTGATTGGATTTAAAATTTCTTCTGCTTATCTACTTGAGAAAATATATCATTTTATGTAGCATCTGTTATGAATGAAATGTAACTTTCAGATCCTTTTTCACAATTCCTACATAAACAATTTCTTTAAAACAAACAAACAAAGAGTTATAAAGCTCTGAGAGCTCACAGCTGTTTGCGTTAGATGGAGAAATCATGCCTCTTTTTGTTCCTACAGGAAAAAAAATTGTGTTAGGTTCAATGTGCTGATAAATGTAAAAGTAGTAATATTCCAAGGTGGGGTTTTGACAGAGACATCTTGTTAAACGTATCAAAGCATACCCCAGATAAGAGCTGAATTAAGCTGTATGGTTAGGGATTGATTCCAGTTGAAAATATACATTCCTATGAAATTTAGCTCCATCGGTACATACCCCACCCAAACATTTGTTTGTTTTCTAAAACTTGGAGTAGGGATGCATGTGGAAAAAAGCTAAAGAGTTTCATATGCTCAGACATTGTGCAGAACAATTAAACAAGATGCCATTCAGATTTAGCTGTTGTGACAAGTAAGAGAACAAAACGTGAACTGCGTGCAAAATATTATTCCCCTTTTGTGAACAGCACTGGGATTTCTTTTGGCTTGCAGGCTGAACAAGTGACACGGTTAACTGAGTGACACTTCACTGCCAGCTAATTCTTGGCATCAAACTTAAAGTAGTCTTGTGCAGCTGCACTGACTGATATAAGCTCCACTGTGGGATATGGTGTTGTTAGATCAGTGCTTTGGAGAATCCTATAGAAGCCTTGCATACCAAGCTAGAAGAAAAAATAAAGGGGTTTTTATAACATTTTTTTCTCCTTTTTAAGCCTCAAGGGTTCATTTCTCATCTCATTAAAATCAATGGAAATTTAACATTAAATTCCATGTCAGTTTTTATTCTTCAATGACAGTTTATGCTGTTGTGGGCCTCTTCATGAGCTCTACTGGGAAGATGCATTTGAGAAACTAATCACTCTCTTGGTTTTAACCAGTCTCTGAACACATCAAACATGATGAGGTAAAGGAAAGTTTTGAGATTTATGTGGATTTACTGAAGCAGTGGTTAGAATGGGAGGAGAGGCAGCTCTTCAGTCCTCGTTCTGTCTGGGATAGAGTTAATTTTCTTAGTAGCTGGCATGGGACCCTGCTTTGTATTTGTGTTGGAAACGGTGTTGATAGCATGTTTGTGTTCTTGCTGAGCAGTGCTGGCAGAGCACCAAGGCCTTTTCTGCCTCTCATCCCAACCCAGCAGCAAGTGGGCTGGGGGTGCACTGAAGTGGTGTCCTGGGAGAGGACCGGGACAATTGACCTCAAGTGACCCAGGAGATGTTCCATGCCATATGGCCTCATGCTCAGTCTATAAACCTGCAGAAGGGACAAGAGGGGATGTTTGGAGGGATGGTTTTCATCTGCCTGAGTCACCATTATGGCTTTCCTGTAGGCAGCTGAACACCTGCCACCTGATGGGAAGTGGTGAATTAATTCCTTGTTCTACTTTGCTTGTGCACGCAGTTTTTGCTTTATCTATTGAACTTGCTTTATTTCAATGCATGAATTTTCTTGGTTTTACTCTTCCAATTGTCTCACCCATCACACCAGGGGAGAGTGAATGAGCAGCTGCATGAGCCTCTGTTGCCAGCTGGAGTTAAACCATGACAACCACCTGTCCACCTCTTGTTCAGGGATTTGGCAGTTTCAGGCAGTTTCAGGCATTAGTGTGCCCCAGCCAGTGGCTGCCCAGCAATGCCATGAAGATTGCAGAAGAGTTCCTGTAGCACTCAGTGTAACTGTCCAGATAAGCATTAAAGAATTGCCTGAAATTGCTAAGCATTGACATTGATTTATAAGCAGTTCTGGAGGTGTATGCTGGAATTCAGTACCAAGCCATCTCATCAGAGCTCTATGGCTTTGTAAAAAGAGTAATGAAGATTCTTGTAGCTATATCATCTTTAAAAGCCACTCCCTTATAAAGAGTTTGAGGACTTTTAGTAAGTTATCCAATTTGTAGCTTGGTGCTGCCTATAAATTGTGGCTATTATTGTCACTCCAGATGTAAATGAAGAAAGTAAATTTATTTATATGGTGCTTAAGTGCAAGAAATAGAGATACTTCTAGAGACATGGATGAAGTTAATGCTCAGAACATTTTACCAGGAATAACCGAAACAGAACCTTACATATTAGCATCACAACATTATTAAAAGAAAATTTGACCACCTGACATGATGCCAAAGGGAATGAGTGTTTCTATCTGCATCTGAAAGCAAGGTAACACATTTTCCATGGATCCTAGCAAAATGAGCACCAGCAATCTGTAATTCCTGAAATGCTTTGAAAAACTGACAGATAAAATTGATATCTGCTACCAGTGTAATAGCAGCCATTAATAATGGCTCCTATAGTACCAGATTCCATGTCTTTTTAAGCTTCTCAATGCAAAAATAGTGAAAGCAGGAGGTTTCTGCAAAACCATAAAACTTAGCAAAATATATCCCTGAGGTAATGAAAAAAAGACATCTTAACTCAGTTTTTTGCATGTGCATTTAAAAATAAAAGAAAACTCTCAAGCATTGACAGAGAAAACATGGCAACCATATATATAAGATATATTTAGGTGTATCAACTGATTGATCCTTTAGTTCCAGAATTTAGATAGATTCTGGAAGAACAAGAGAAATCTCATTTTCTCTAGATTATTTATTTATTTATAAAAATTACTCATGTGTTCTATGATGAGATGCAGGACCAAAAGCATCCTAAATATGCTTTTAAGAAAAAGTTAGGACATTTTTTTCCATAAGGGGTTGCTGGAGCACATGGACCTGATGGAGGGAACAGTCTGCTTGTCAGGGATAGCATCTCAGACTCTCCATGAGGAGCAGTATGGGGTGACCCTAGTGAAGGCAGCTTCTTTTTCTCTTGGGTAGTGTAGAACATAGGTGCTTGAAGGTCTTAAAAACAGTAGAAGGAGGACTACTTGTTAATTACCATTTTTCTGCTACAGCTGCAGTAAGTTAGTTCTGCTAAACTACAAATTTTGCTATCAGAATCCCTTATCTTTAAATGTTCCATGCTTTTTACTCTTCATATTGTCCTATTAGGTTGTGGAATACAGAGATCTTATACTGAATGAAAAATCAGGGTGTCAGAAAACAACTGATTGTGCCCTGAGCATTTCATCACTATTGTAGCCTCTGAAACACAAATCTCAAAAAAATCAGGTATGGCAATAACAATATTTGTTCCAGGACCTTTTTTCAGTCTCATTTCCTCCAAGACGACAGTGAAAATAATAACTTTTGGTTTTGAATTGGGGAACGTTTTCTTGTTCAAGCAACAGGGATTTAGGCATTAGCTGGAGGCATTCTATCTGCAGAACATCAAGAATATGAATAACTATGTTATTTTTCTGGTTTTTATGCTGGATCAGTAGCTCACATTAAAGCTTCACAGCATCAAAATGTCTCCAAGCATTTAGATGAATTTCTACAACAGCAACAAATTTTCAATTATGATTGCAGCTAAGCTATTTTTTGCAGAAGTCAGACTTCTTTCACTTTTCTTAAAAAAAGTCAATATTTCAAAAATCTACAGAAAATGTAGATATTTTTTATCAGCCCTTATGGTAGAAAATAGCTGCTTATCACCCAGCTAAGCTTAATATATATATATATATATATATGTAGCAATGAAATTATAGTTTAAGTCTATAAAAATAACTACATATTCAAATGGTGATATCATGGTCTCGCCTGTGATACAGTTGGGAGAAATGTTGGACCTTGACAAAGAAGTTCCTTGTCTCTCATGGAAAAACTCTCAAATGCACAGCTGCTTTCTGAGAATCAAATGTAAACCACATAAATTATATCTGTTTATTATATATGGGTCTGGTCTTTTTTTTCTCCCAGCTGCTGACACCTTAATAACACATGAAAATGGCCAAAAAATTCATAATTCCTGGAGAGAAAAGCAGTGCATTGCTTAGTCTTTTTCTGAAAGAGCTTCAGGAAATCCTTTCCTAAAAAAGTAGACTTCATTATTTGTTAGCTTTCTTTGTTCTTTCTAAAATAATGTTTTTTCCTGGACAGCTTTACCTTCTTCCCTGCCAATCTACTTGCCTATGTTAAATAAACCAGATCATCAGTAAAGCACAAGGGACAGAAGATAGGAAGATAGGACCGTGGCCATTGCATGCAGTGAGGAACGCACTTTCTGAAAACTGGTGCTGTTTTTTGACCCGTTTCTCTGGCTCCTTACATTTCCCCTCATGCACCTGATCCTGGTGTGAGAGACCAGAATAGCAATGTCTTCCCTAATGGTGACAAAAAAATCCTCACCATCTCTTTTTTACTTTTTGTTTGTCAAGCTTCCCTAACTCGGGGACCTCTTTTGGCACTGCTGCATAAGGGGTAATTTAACAACCTTCCCCTAATACTAAAGACATTATTATTCTCTCAGTTTAATACTTCTGTCCGGTTTCTCCAGTGTCACTTAAAGCAGCTGCATGAGCAGAGAGGATATTGCAGTCCTCACTGCTGGTTAAGTGGATGACCCTGTAATGGCTGGGTTTGAGCTTCTGCCCACAGTGGTAGCCCTGAACATCCCATACAGCTGCCAGCCACTCATAATGGGACAGCAGAACTGCAGTGACAGAGATTCCACCTGGATTTTACTCTTCTGAGCAGGATTTGGCTCAGTGCGGGCTGAGGTTAAATGCTCATGATGGTCTTTCCCTGAGCCTGGGCAAGAATATCTCTCCAGACTTCATATTGTATAGAAGACTTGTGTTTGAGAGTTCAGTCCAGGCTTGTTTGAGATAGCAGCAGCAGGCAGCAAGTGTCTAAAGCCAAGGCCAAAACAGATGTATGTGGCAAAATTTATGAAGGAGGAATGTACAGCGACATGGCTTGCTTTGAAAACAGTAACTGGTTCTAACAAATAGTGAATCTCCTGTCATAGGCAAAAGAAAACTATTTCCCATCTCTAAGCCCTCTCTGCTTCCGGTTCGTTAGATATGAGTGCTTTATTACTACAAAAGTTGTTACTTTCAGTGAAATGCAAAGAAAAATAATATTCTTACTATTTCCACCAAAGCTTTCTGAAGCAAGGAACCTCAATACAACCCCAATATTGTTTGACACAATCTTGCTCAACCTTCTATAATTCAGTTCTTGCACTATTTCTTTGGGGTTTTTAGCATTTTTCATAAAAACTTCTGGTATGCAAAAGTGAGCATCAGTGGTGATCAGGGTTTTCCAAGATAGCTGAGCATGTAACTTGTAGAATATAATTCTTAGTCAAATAATATTTATACATTAATGTAACACAAAAATTATTACATACACAGGAATAGGAAAAAAAAAAGTTTGTTTTGATCAGTTTTCTGAGAAAACCTAAGTTCTTTCCACTGACAGAAGAAGTTGTCTCTTGAACATTGCTGCTGTTCTTATTCAGCCCTGCTTAAAAGATCAGTGGTGTGGGGTGACGATGAATTTGCTTGGCTGTACATGATTTACCAAGACTTCTGACTGTCTCTGGATCCTCAAATTAGAGGCAGCTGTAGCTGCAAACACAAGGAGAGTATGGCTATCAGATCGACTTGCAAGTTATTAAAATAGATTTGAAACAGTAGAGATGTCACAGTTGAGCTAGTGAATATTAAAAAAAATACATTTTCCAGACCATTTAACTTTTAAAATTATATTTTACCTAATATAAAACTATTTAAGTGCTTAATTGACTGAGTTGAACAATAAAAACAGAGAATGTTACTTGTAAGGCTAGTCTTTATACAGCAAGTGTATCTGTGGCAATAAAAATTCAGCATAAGATTTGCATGGAAGATGTCAAGGATGATTGTGCTCGCAGAAATTTCCACTGGAGTTATGTGATGAGGAAAAAAATTTTCACTGTTTGAATAGTGAAAATTTGAGCTCAATGTTGCTAACAGTTCAGACATCTCTAGACCTACTATTTATAAAGAGTTTTGGTTAGTATGTGTGGATTGAATTCCAGTCAGGATTACAGGACAAAATTTGAAAATTCAGCTTCAAATTCAGGTATATAATACTTTTCACCTTTCTGATGTGGGTCAAAGCTGGATAGCAAAATAATTCTAAATCTACTAACTGTATAGGCTTTAATGAAACTGAATTTTTTAAGAAATCCTTCTCACATGAACCCAAATTATTAGGAGGCTGGGAGAGCTTAGAACCCAATTTGAGTGAAATTTATTTGGCAGATGTCTAGAATGACTTTGTCATATAAGATTATACTTAAAAAATTGTTTTATAGCAATGTGTGTATATCTCAATGTGTTGTTTTAGTACAACATAAAATACATCATACTGCAATAGTTCTGATTCAATTTCCTTTGAATTCTATGGCCTTAGCCCTACTGACTCAAAGAAGAGTTAAACATTCCTGCCATGTTCTGTAATAATTTTCTGGCACTGTCCTAGTCCCTTTAAAAGAAATGAAACATCCGCCTTAGAAAAAACTTAAAAAAATAAGGGTGATAAAAATCAGAGATAGCCCAAGTCCCATGCTACCTCAATAGTTCCAAAGATGCCTCTTCAGTTGTTGAATTTTCCCTGGGAAACCTCTTTTTCCAAACTTCACTACTGACAAAATTTAAACTGTAACACAGGGAACAAGCTTTCATTTTTCTATCATCCATTAAAATTAAAAGTTGAAAGAAATCCTATTGAACATTCTGGGGCAATTTTCAGACTTTTTCACAGTTTATCTCACTCTGATCTACCAGTTCTTATGGTTTCAAGGAGTTATTGCATTTCACTTAAAACAAACATGTCTTTTAGATGTGTCATTTTTCTTGCTCTTGCTTTTTTAAAGCTTGAGAGTTGAATATGATCACACTCAGTTGTGGTTTGTCACATGTTCCTCAATAAGGTTTTTTTTTTACACAGTAAAATTTAAAATGCCTTCTGGGTACTCCTGTTAACAAGTTCCTATCTTTAAAATAATGGAATAATGTAATAATTATTACATCTATAGTTATGAAATAATCTTGTTTTTTGTTAGAAATAGTTGCATTTCTATTAGTTTCTGAGTCTTTAGAAAGCTTTTCAGAAAAATAACACACTTGCTCCTGGACAATTTCACTGAAATTCAAGTTTGCATCTTGCACAAAATTTTGTGAAAGTGTATTTGAAGTAGTATGCAAACCTCTGGAAAGCAAGCCTTCATTACTGCTCATTGCCCTCCTCCCTATTACATTCCTGTGACATCTGTGTCCTGATGCCTTGACAGTAACTTTTTCATTTTCTTCCGTTTCTATTTGCCCTGTAATCTTTAACAGTCATGGCAGACTCCCTTGAGAACATTTCTGTCTCTGGGTCAAGATTTTCTTTGCATTATTTCATCCTATTTCCCATGGAAATTAGTCAGTTTTTGTCATCAGTCTGCCTATGGTTTAGGATTCAGTCCTAAGTCTGTACATAAATTCTATCTGCTTTAATTGCCATTTGAATCAGGGTCACAAATTTGCGTGTGTACATGGTATTAAACAGTAAAGTACACCTCAAGAATATTTACCTTATTTTTACCATACTGTCTCAGAATCAGACAGATAGACTTTGTTTTCTGTATGGTTTCTTTTCTCTTTCCCCTGTCTCCAGATGCTATTTTTTTTGTGTGTGTTATGTGGTAGGTTGATATCTTGTACAATCTCTTTGGCTCAGGCACAGTCTCTCTCACTGTGCAATAAATGAGGCCTCAGAACAGCATCACAAGAGTAATGAATGAATTGAGTGCAATAGCTACATATATTCTTTTTATATATACACTTATAGATGGGTAGAGTCTAACAGGATGAATTTTAATCAGTCCAAGTGCCAAGCCCTGCATTTTGGCCACAATAACCCCCTGCAGGTTATAGACTGGGGACAGTGTGGCTGGACAATGCCCATGCAGAAAGGGACCTGGGGGTACTGGTCGACAGCTGACTGAACATGAGCCAGCAGTGTGCCCTGGTGGCCATACAGGCCAGTGGCATCCTGGCCTGTATCAGGAACAGTGTGGCCAGCAGGAGCAGAGGGGTCATTCTCCCCCTGTACCCAGCATTGGTGAGGCCACACTTTGAGTGCGGTGTCCAGTTCTGGCCCCTCAGTTTGGGAAGGATTTTGAGACCCTTGAGCGCATCCAGAGGAGGCAACGAGGCTGGTGAGGGGCTTGGAACACAAACCCTTGAGGAACGACTGGGCAAGCTGGGGTTGTTTAGCCTGGAGAAAAGGAGACTCAGAGGTCACCTTATCATTCTCTCCAACTTCCTGAAAGGTGGTTGTAGTCAGGTGGGGGTTGGTGTCTTCCTCTAGGCAGCACTGACAGAACCAGAGGACACAGTCTGAAGCTGTGCCAAGGGAAATATAGGTTGGATATTAGGAAAAAGATTTTATGGAAAGGATGATAAAGTTCTGGAATGGTCTGCTGGGGAGGTGGTGGAGTTACTGTCCCTGGATGTATTTAAAAAGGTAGGATGTTGCACTCGGTGCCATGGTTTAGTTGAGGTGTTAGGGCTTGGGTTGGACTCGATGTTCTTAGAGGTCCCTTCCAACCTTGTGATTCTATAAATAAGAACCAAATGATATGCAATGATGCCTATAATTTTTTTAAATTAAAATGCTTGTGATGTAATATCTGAGAACAGAAATAATACCTTATGGTGCATGAGAAGATCTTAGTAAATGTAAATTCCTGAAAATTGTGAGATGATTTTTATTCCTCCCCTATAAACATCACATTGGCTAAAAGTCTCCCAGTGTTTAAAAAAAGAAAATCATAGAAATGTATTTTACATTCCCTTGTTTTCTTTCCAGATGTTAAGCATTTGGTGTGCACAATAGACAAATTTTCCAGCATAGGTCCTAAACGATGAAGGGAGAAAATTCATTAGTGTGTCTTTAATAAAGTCAACACTGCTTTCTCAGAATTTACATGGGAGTTGAATATTGGGAGAAAGTATTTCTTCCTCTCTTCTCCCAGTGCAGTTCTTTCATCTGAATGCCAATAAGAGTGAATCTTCATTAACATTTTTTACTGAGGTCACTCTGTAGCAAAAGAATTGGATTTCCTGACTCTGTGAGTGAAGTATATTCTGGACTACTTACTGGCAAAAAACAAAAACAAAAACAAAACCAAACCAAACAAAACAAAACGAAAGACCACAAAAAACTTCAGATTTTTCTGGGAACTGTTTTCCCCTTCTGTCAATAGGAAGAGAAGACTTTCCAGATATCAGTGCCGGTCTAACTTACAATTGCATTACATCATACAGTCTATGACTTGTGGTCTTAGTGATCCTGAAATATTCTTACCTTTGTTTCATGAAACATTTCCAAAAAACATTTTTCAATCTCTCAAAGGCTCTGGGTCAGAAGATAAACTGCAGGTTTGTGAGTTCCTTTAAATGCTGGCCCTTGGGGACCTTAGCAAAAAAGTTCTCCTGCCAAATATCTCATATGTTATGGAAAAGGAGGACAACACAGTGTCTCAGATAAGATATAAAGCTTTGCTCCTGGACACCAGAATGAGTCTGCTCTCCTGCAACAACCCTCCATGAGGTCATTCCCTCAATAATGACAACAAACAACACTTAAATTAATGGACACCAGACTTAAATTTTTCAGGAAATCTTTCCACTAGATTTTGCACATTGTTACATAGAGCACTGAAAGTCAACCTTAATGCTGGTCAGTCCAGCATTAAGATGTATTTCGCACATGTGTTTGGTCCTCTTCATTTCTCTATACAAAAATGTAGTCATATGAAATTAATTTATGACAATGCAATTCACTCTAACAGGTGCAATCAAACAAAATAGAAACGTCCGACTCTTACTTATGCTCAGTCAGTTAAACCTGGAGTTTCTTCTGAATTACACTACCACACAGGCACAGGAAATTAGGCTAAAATAACCTAAAAAAAGGTAATAGTTAGCTTGCTACAGATTTTAAAGTATGTAGTTTTTCTTCCTTTCTGGGTGGATTAGGTACTCAGATGCATTTTGGTTAGCAGGAAAAAAAAAGTGCAAAAAGCAATGCCATCAAGAAAATTGATTATGATAGGTGCCTGTTTGAAATATTTACCTTGGACTCTGCAAAAGTCAGGAATGTTCTAATCCAATATAAACACTGAGTTAATACTAATACCTCTGTCCAATTCAAATGCTGAGCTGACAGAAAAATTAGGAAAAAGTATGTGAATTAGTAGTTCAGTATCTCCTTTATGTACTTATTTTTCCATTCCTTTGATCTTGGAGCTTTTTGAAATTACACCAAGTTGATTATCTTTTTTGCCTCAGTTTCACTGAACTTATCTTTAGTTCATCTGGATTTTGTTCAATTCTTTTTTAAACATTGTAAAAAAATGTGGCTTTGCAACTATATATTTTGGTAACTGTAGAAGCAACACATTTTGGCAATGTAAGTAATCTTCTTTACAGCAAGAAAACCAACAGTACCTCCCTTCTGTATTATGGTGCTCATAGTTATAAAATTATGCTGGTCATATTTATAAATTCTTAGAGTAACATCCATTTTCAATAATTCACCTCCTAGACACATAGATGTGAATGCCCTCTTACACTCAAACACAGACAGAGAGAGGTCCTAACCCCCTTGTAATTGAAAGGTTGGGGTCATCAATTATTTTTTTGAAATAATAGCTGCATTTTTTTGTATAATGTACTTAAAATATTTCTAGTTATAACTTAGATACTGTGATTTTATAACAGACAAAGTAGTTCAGAAAATGTTATTGATCAAACTAAGTAAAATGAGCTTTGAATCACAGTGTGCCATTCAGCTGCAGTGTGCCTTGCCTAAATCAGGAGAAAAATTTGTGTGTGGCAGGCTGACCATATGCCACTGCCTCCAGCAGGTTCTTCTTGGGAAAATGCTCTCAGTGTGTTCTTTGTTTTAAAATGTTGTGAATCAAGTCTTCTTCTTCTGCTTTTATGAGACAATTATGACAAGTTTGTAAATTGTCTAATATTGTTAGAGAATTTCTCGGAGTGGCATAGTACACATCAAGCTCAGGCTGAGAACTGAGCCAACCCCTAAGCCATGTAGCTGTGCCAGCTGGGTTCTAGTCTGATGCTAAAATGTCCTCCCAGAATCTAGCATCTGCAGACACGAAAGGCTGTCTGACTCAGACTGGCATTTCCCAGCAGGTTGTGTGAATCACTGTCTGCTGGATGCCATGGCCATTGACTTTGGAAAAAAAAAATCACTTATTTTGTTCAGAAGATATGCAAATGCATGTTCACTGTGCCAAAAAATCCCAAATCGAGCAGGAAGAAACAGGCACAGATGAAATACGAGAGCATGGAAAAGCAGCAGGCGCTCAGCAGGGAGGTAACACTTCAGCAATAACAAAGACACATTTTTCCTCCGAATGTTATTCTTCAAAAAGAAGAATTTCTGATTTCAATGACGTTGAGTCCTATGATCCCTTTTGACACACAGATTCTCCTCTGGCCCCATTTCCTCCAGCAAGTAAGAATATGGGCAGGAAAGACTCACAGACAAACCCCATCAACAACCCAGGTAACAACCTCAAAATGAAAAAATGTAGTGAAAACACAAAAGATTCAATCTTTCGTTCCAGGTCTGAAGAAAACTTACCCCTGTATTTTTCCTGAGTGAACTTTGAGCAGAGCTCTGCAACTCATTGTGTCCTGCTGCTATGCCTCAGTTGGGTGCTGTCTGTGTCGTGTAGGTGATGCTAGTCAAGTATTGCTCTAGACAATGTTTCTCTCTAGATGAGTTATTTTTCCTCACACGCCATTCTAGTCCATCTTTAACATCAATACATTAGTGAACAGAATCCCTATTTTTTTTTTCCTTTTAAAACAAGATGGATTTCATTTAGGCATTATTTGCTCTTTAGATTCCCTAGTGAAATGTTTCTAAATCTGCTGCCATTATGTCAATGTCTTTTTATGCAAATAAGCTAATTCTACAAATTTTGAAGAATCGTGGCAGCAAATGCATGGTCTGGACAAAATTTTCAGCTGTTTAGACAAAAATGCTAAACTTCTGAGGTCTTTAGGTAATTAATTTCACACATTTCTAGATTTTCCAAGTTCATTAAATTTCTTTCACTGTGGCCTTGTTTTAGCCATATCTAGTAAGTAACACACATTATATTTTTAACTTACTTTACATATATATATATGTATATAAAGATACTGATAACAGCTGGATCAGATTCTCTACTTCTTTATTCATCCTCATACACAATCACAAAACTTTTGAAATCACATTGATATTGAGAAATCAGTGTTAATTTTTGGGACAACAAAGACAGGGTGGTTTCAGTGGTTGGACTTGGTAATCCTAGAGATCTTTTCCAGACTCAATGATTCTATGATATCCAAAGAAATCTGTGTCTGAGGTTTATTTAATTTGTAGAACTCACCTTTAGAAGCAGCAAAGGATAATGCATGAATGACGGGAATGAATCTTCACAATTTTTCTGGAGGGAAAATATCTGTGGAGATAAGAAGTTCTATTCACCTCTTACCTGGGTTTTCATTTATGCCTTGGAAGATTTGGTGTAACTCCTCAAGTGGCATGTTTTTTTTAACTTGCCATTTAGAAGGCTGAATTTGGTTCAGTAGTATGGTTTTATAACAGGCGGTGGTAGGATTGCAGAGATAATAATCTTGTTACTCTTTCACCAATTATTCCCATCCTGATATAGGAAGACAGGGAAAGAAAAATTCATTTAGACTGATCATTATACAAATAGCCTTTTTTTTTTTATCCTGGTTGTTCTAAAAACTTCTAAAGTATTCTTAGGTGAGGGATGCATTTTAGCCCTGATACAGACCCCATTTTGACAGGGTATGAATAGCTTTGCTGTGTTAATGGCAGTCAATAATCTCTGGCACAGATATGTTACAGAATACAAATACAGGCTAGGCTGGATGGAGCTTTGAGCTAGCTGGTCTAGTGAAAGGTGTGCCTGTGGGGTTGAAACTGGGTGATCTTTAAATGTCTATTCCAACTCAAACCATTCTATGACGTATTATAGAAACATTCTGTTTCTATAATACTTGGCAAGTGTGCCAACTGGAGTGTCACATCCAATCTGCCATGATATGTCTTAATAAACATTTTTCAAGTTCTGCTTGGAACTGAACTGAGATTACTGGTAAAACTCTGGCATAGTTGTGCTGAGTAACAGAACTATGCTACTATTACTAAAATAAAGTATGCCAGAATTTTATCCCTTTCAATGTAATTTGCAGCTCTCAGTCACTCAATTAACCTGGAGCAAGACTGAGTAGTTAACTGGCATCTGACGATCTTCAATGGAATTTTTCTACTGCAGAGGAATAGATACTTATTTAAAAGACAGCTGAAGGTGAGAGTTTAGATGCTTATTAGAACTACAGAAATCCTAGCTGGTACAAGTCCTATTGAACTTAAATGAACTTTGCCTTACATTTTCACTGCTTCTCTGACCTGTTTTTTTTAAGTGCATCTGAGCAACACCTATCCAGCTGGAGTTTTTTATCCAGGATTGTACGACTAGGTTGTAACTTTTGAAGCCAGTGAATGACTGGCTCTCCCAGAAGAGGTAATGGAGTATTTTAGGTGCTGGCATAGTATTTTTCTTCAGACTCACAATAAGCCAGTTTCTCATCTGTCTTTGACTGACCCTGTCTCTTTTAATAGCATCAAAAGCATGACTTGTCTGTTATTCTCTTCTGAAATTGTGAATGACATCTCAATGTGACTTCTGGAAAAGGTGGCAAAAGTATAAAGTGAACCAAAGAATTATAGGCATTGAGAGCACAGGCTGTACCATCTGAGTTTGGTGGTGTTTGACATTGTCAAAAATAAAATAGTCCTGAAGGCTGAAGAGAAAGAATAAGCAGATAAATATCATATGTACAAATTTGATCTTGACTCACTCCATCCTGCAAATTTTCTTGTTGCAGGAACATACTAAGTCAAGGTAGACAGGGAAAACTGGCTAGGGAAAATATGAACTGCCAGATCCCTCCTGGAAAAAGTGGACTCAGTTGTGTCAGAGATTCCCTTTGTGGATGTCATTATAGTACATTTTAACTTTTTCAGTCAGCAGGACTGCAAGCAACTCTGGCTGCCTGAATACAGAAAGGTGTGATCTTGCCTTGTCTGGGCACAAGCCACCCCTTGCCAGGAGGGTTTGGCAGCACTGTGCCTATGGGCACACTGAAGTGGAAGGGAAGGGACTCCTGAAAACACTGATGCTTTTTTATGTGCCTTTGAATTTTCAGAAAGATAAATTGAGCAGAATGGCATTAGCTTTCCTTTTAAACTTGAGGGAAGAGAGAGAAACCTAGTATGCAAGAAAATGTATTACAAAGAATATATTGCAATGGAGAAGAGATGGACATGAAATGAAAAAAAGAAAAAAAAAGAAAAGAAAAATAGGTTATATTATTCTGAAAGTGAATAGGATGAACTTAATCCCAACAAGGAAAAAAATAGTGTAATTTAAAAAGGATGAAATTGAAAACAAGGAGAGAGTCCACACAAAGAATTTAAAGGATATTATGTTGAGCATGTGATACAAATTTCCAAAAGCATAAGTATATTCAACAGACAAGTTAGTTAAGTGTTTTGCAGCTAATTTCATATGCAATGTATAGTGTTAAAGGATTGTATATACAATTAGAATATTAAACTAGCTTAAATGTGTATAACAGAATCCATCTAGTTGGAGCATTATTTATATAAACAAAATTTGAGATTGATAAAAAACCCTTTATTTTGCAGTTGCAGTTTTGTTGCTGTTGCTAGAAAGAACATGAGACAAATTTGGTGCCATTGCTGTTCTTCTCTCCAGCTGGATTTCATGCCTTAGAGCAGGTGCTGCTGTGGGCTGGTGCGTGTCTGTCACACTCTGACTCTCCCCTGCTGAATTAAAAGCAGACCAAAGCACTTGGGCTGTGCTTGGTCCAGGTGCGTGCTGAACCCCAGTGGTTGGACAAGAGTCCAAGTGCATGCAGTGTGTACTGCCAAACAAAATGGAACGTTTTATTTTAGTAACTATCACTTTAAAAAGCTGTAATCACTGATTGGAAAAGGGAAGGGGGAGAGGTTTATTAGGGTATTTGGGGATCTTCAGCTTTTAAGTTAACACCAGCTGGCACAGCATAAACACATGCTACAGGGGAGAAGGAAAGAATACATTTCCACACATTACAAATCATGGCTGGAACTGCTTGAGGACCAAACCTTTCTCTGCTGCCTCTCCTCCCAAAGCTGGCAGCAGGTAAGCAGGGGAGAGAATTGGTGTACCATGCTGAGGTATATCCACTCCTTGTACAGTCTTTATTATATGGAGTTTATAAGTGGCCCTCTTCTCCCATGGGTTTCCCTGTGGGAAAGTCCTTAAAGCAGGGTTTGCCTTCTGGATTTGTGCTTGTACAACATCCAGCACACTGGCCCTTATTAATGACTGAAGAATACTATGGTCACGTAAATAATATCATCCAGTTTGGGTAGCTCTTAGTAAGTTTTATGCATCACAGACCCATAACAATCTTTTTCTTCGTCTGTTAGCCAGAGCACCCAGTGGATAATACTGCCTTTTGTGGCACCCCCAGACCCTTCCTAAATCCTAGAGGCATCCTGGGCTGGAATCTGGACCCAGCGCTGTACAGAAGTCACAGCTGCTCAGGAAGATTCTTTTCAGATTTTGGATTTCACTCCTGGTGAGAAGAGTCTGCTGGCTTTCTGCTGAGTGAAAGAGAGAAAGAGAGAGAAAGGAAGTGGCAGAAGGAAGTGGCGGAAGGAAGGAAGGAAGGAAGTGGCGGAAGGAAGGAAGGAAGTGGCGGAAGGA
>JAYDZK010000169.1:40306853-40344595 GCA_034509185.1 Euphonia xanthogaster | reverse complement strand
AAGAAAGAAAGAAAGAAAGAAAGAAAGAAAGAAAGAAAGAAAGAAAGAAAGAAAGAAAGAAAGAAAAAGAAAGAAAGGGCTCCTCATGCTTCCTGCTTCCTGCTGCAATTTCAGGAGCAGCAGTTATGCTTGCAGCTCTTCTGGTGTTGAGGAATTCAAAGAACAGAAGTTCCCACTTCCCACTGCCATCCCCAGGAAGCACAGGGGAAAGGGATGAGCCCATCACAGATGGTGGCTTGGTGCAAGATGAGGAATAAGGGATGCATATTAGGATGGAGCTAGAGACTGGAGGGAAAACAATGATATGACATTGGATAAACAAAAACAGATGAACTGAAAGGTATGAGGGGAAATAGCAAACCCTTATTCAATAGAGCTATGCAGTCTTAAGCAAAGAGATCAAAATGAGAAACCTTTCCTCACTTTAAAGAGACTTTGTTTAATAAGTCAGGAAGACCTCTGTTTGATGAGATAGTGAAAGGCTGTTTAAAATTACAGACGGTACAGTTTATTTTTGCTTGTTATCCACATCCCAAATTGAGATGGTTGGCTCAAAGACAGGATGGCATAAAGCTAGCCAAAGAAAATGTGGCCCCACAATCCTGGGCTAAACATGGTTTATGCTCTGTCAGCAGCTCTCAAGGAGAAGAAAATAATTGACAGCACATACTTGGACAAAACCAGAGCTGCAAGTAGGAGCTCAAATGTGGGGTTTTAGTGCTGCAAGTGAGTGTATGTTCTCATATTGCCTGCCAGACTGAGGAGAAAAGACAAAGACTAGGACTGAAGTATCTCTCCTGCCAATTTAGCTTTTTATTAGATACAAAGCCACTTTAGCCTTGAATGTTTGAATGACAGGAGTACATGCTTTTTGGGGGAGTTCTAGATATACAGACAGAGATGCCTGCTATATAGACAGGTAGCAGGTCTATTCCTCTTCAGTTTTTGGATGAACTAGACAACAGATGTGTGAAGTTCAAAAGATCCTTTGCCAGAAGTGCAGATGAAAAATCCATTTGTAATGTATCTGATAAACGTAATATTTTTACTAGTTGAAAATGTAATTTTGAGGAATTATAAAGCTAGCAAGGACTTGGCTCAAAGTTCTTCTGTAAACAGTTTTGTATCAGAATGTCATCCAAACTGTAAATAACTCAGAGATAAAACAGAAACATTTGACAGTACTTAATTTTTATTAACTGAACAATAGTGTATTAACATACATCCATGCTAGGAGCATAGAGGACCACAAAATTTTCATTTGTGCTGTATTGGTTAAATGCTGATCTTGAGATGGGAACTTATGATCAATTTTCATTTGTGCTGTATTGGTTAAATGCTGATCCTGAGATGGGAACTTATGATCAATTTATAAAATGCATATTGTAGGTGCTTTTCATTGCCACCCAGTTACTAGAAAAAAATACAATGTCTTTTTTTGACTAATATTTACTTAACTTATATCAACCAAATTTTCAAGATTTCCTAGATAAAAAACAAGGTAAGACAAAGAAACCTTTCTCTAAAAGTTTGAAATTTATAGATAATCAGAACTATTTGGAAATAAATATAGAATTAAAGTGATACAAGAGCAATCTCTTTATTGAGAATTCTGTGGGAATTTCTGTGGGAATTCTGTGGGTTTTTTAATTAAAAAATTATATTCTGGGCATATAAGGCACACCTTAAGAACCAAACTGTCCTATGGCCAAGCCACTATAAATGCCCACAAATAGGAAAGCCAGTTTTGCTTGTACAGACTTCTGTCAGTTATGGAAATACCTTGAGAGAATTCCTTGAAAAACAAAAAGTGAAATGAAATTTATTTAAATGAGTTTTCAGTACATTAATTTCTAGCAAAGCTTTATTTATGAAAGACAGAATCTTTTCATTGGGTTGAATAACCTTGAAGTACTCTTCCCGTGTATTTGCTCAGGAAGCAGATGGTATAACACAGGTGGGGATATCCAACTAAATTTCTGTAAATGAAAAGGGCAAAGCAGAAATACGAAGTTCATAAGCAATCCAATATCTTCAAAAAGTTGGGGTTTATGTATAATCAGGAATAGAACAATTATTAAAAAATCATTCTAAAAATATTGTGTTCGTGGACAATTCACAGACAAGAAAGGGATCTGTACTTCTCAAAAAATTAATGATTGAAATATTGCTCGTTCTTTCAATTTTAAATTTTGAAAAATGGCTTTCTAGCTCAATCATGATGCTTTTAGAAGAGAATGAAGATAGAAAGTAAACTTTGAATTTGTGAATGCATGGCATTTTCTCTTTTTCTAATTAACTTGGGTTTTATTGGGGTTTTTCCAAGTTTCTTCACACCCTTAACAAATTCTTTTTAATGTATTACTTTGGATGATTAATTCTATTTTCACATTAACAGAATTTATCTCCTCATTGTATCATCCACCAAAACTATTACAAGATGAGAAACCAGTAGAAAGAAAGTCTTTTAACTGACTTCATGTTAGCCTGAAGTTTCCCCTGTTTTCATTGGTACTGCGTGTTGGAACTGAAATGAGACAGAGCCAAGTAATCAATGAGGTAAGAGATAAACATGAAAAAACAATGAGAAGAAAAAGACTCTCTGTGATTCTGAAGGGTGAAAACAATGTGAAGAATTAGAGCATGTTCCCTTTGGTATTTCTGCATCAGAGTTAGAAACCAGAGTGATAGGATGAACATGGAAGCTGTGATGCTGTGTGATGGTCCCACCAAAAGAAAAGTGTAAAACAAGACTGAGCCAGACTCCTCACAAAGGTATGTGTTGAAAGGATAAGGGGCAGCAGTCCCAAGCTATAGGAAGAGAAATTATGTAAGGAAGACATTTTCCATAGTAAGAGTAGTTCAAATCTGAAATAGGCTGAGAAATCTACAAATTATCTTGAAGATTTTAAGTACTAATCAACCTGATCTGATTTCAAAAAAAAACCCCATTAAAAATCTATAGCAGAGGGTTGGAAAAGAAATCTCTAAGTCCTTTAAAGCCAAATTATTCTGCGATTCTCTGGGTGAGCGCAATGGATTAGTGAATTTACTTACACTTTATGGAGTATAAATGAGGGAGAAAATTTTCCATAAAATTACTTAACTGCTCCATAGAAAAGCAATTTCCTTTGTTTCAGGAAAATTTCTTTACTTGTTAATCAAGACATCTGTGCAACCTGTTTGGTTTGTCAGATGTGTGAGCAGAAAACATGATTGAGAGAGCAGATGCCTATAGGACTCTCTCCTTAAATATGGTGCACACAAATGAAAGTGTCTGTGAGCTTCTGTGGCCTACGTTGGACTTTGTGTCCTTAGAAAGGCAGTATTTTATCATTTGAAGCAGGGTTATATAAAAAGTCTTCTGTTCTTTTACCCAGTTACATAGTGTGCCTGAGGCCAATTTAGAGTCCCAGTTTTCTGCTTCCAACAGTGTAAAATCCTGTGGCCCATAGTGCCCCAGAGCCCCCAGGGTAGAGGTGACAGCATGTGGTGAGTCAGGATGAGGATGTGCTTGCAAAGGGCACAAGTTTGGTATTCAGCTGCTGGGCATCTCCTCACCATGCGACCCCCAGGAAAAGATGGACAAGGGCTGTTTAGGAGTGCCATGTAGGACTAGGGACCACAGGGTCCCTGGTGATGCCTCAGGTTTTAGCTTTTGTATTTTTCAGATTCTGTACTGCTTTAGTGTGTAGGTCTGTGCTTCATATAAGCGGATAGCAAGCTCTCTTCACAGAGTAGGTAGACAAAACAATTCCTTCTCTAGCTGGGGATCAAGGACAACCAATCCAGATCTCAGGCCCAAGAGCATAAACAATGGTGGACTGAAGAGAGAAAACCAAGAAGGATGGGACTTCAGAGGCTAAAGCTGTAACTGGACAACTCCAATATGCAAATGGACCAAAACTTATAAAAGTGTGAGACCCCGTGACTGGTCGTACACTTTGTGACCATTTTGGGTTCATCTTGGTGTAGCCCTGGCTGGGCTCTTGTACTGCCCAAGGTGGATCTACTGAGGCCTCCTAATAAATTCCTACTTTACTCTTAAACTCTGTCTAGTCTCTGTTCTAGGTCAGCCTTCTCAAGGCATCACCAGGAGGCAAGTTCCGTCGGACGAGTGGTAGCCGAGTGAGCGGGCGAGCAGTGAAAGGAGCCACGCTCAGCGGGGCTGCCCCTAGCTGAGACTCCACTTAAGAGCTAGCAAAGGGAAGCATTTCTGCTCTTAAAAGGTTATGCTGCATAATAAAAACCACAGCCTTGAAGAAGCCTGTATTTGTAACTTGCTGAGTCGTGTTCGTGTAAAAAAGGGTTCATTGGTTATTTTCTTAGACTGCTGCCCTTGCTGAACCACAGCACAAGAAATTACCTTAAACTGGAAGACTGCCCTCAGTTGCTTGAATTTTTCTTCTTTAAAGGAAGCTTAGAACTTGACCCTGTGTAAAGCTTTTTATAAGATTTTTATGAACTATCAGGCTGGAAAGTAAACTTTCCTTTTTAGGAAAAAATTAAAACCTTAAATAAGATTTTTACATTTCCAATACAAATTGCTAAATACTTTTACAGATGCCCTGAAGTGTAAAATGAAGTAAAAAAAATAGTTATCTTTGCTTTTCTCCATTTCTGCTCATAAAATGGAAAGAAGAAGACAAAATGGAAGAGACGGAAAGATAAAAAACATTGTATTTGATGGACTTCTTAACCCAAAGTATATCTATTTCTATATAAAGTTGGCCTTATACTTTTTGATGAGGAATAAAAATGAGAGGTTTTGTTTTCTGAGAAATTACAAAGCTACATTTCTACTAGCTTTTCTTACAGTGTTTTCAACTAGCTCTCACTTCTAAGAGATTACTTGATAGATAAGAAAAAATTATATGAGAAAAAGTTTTCTGGATCATTATCCTAGTTTGCCATTATTGTTAGATCTCAGTTTTACTTGCTAACTGAATATGCTATGGCAGTAAAATTCTTTTACAAAATGCTGAATCTTGTTTATTCTTTTGATTCCCAGGTTTTTCCTTCAAAGCACCTTAATATTATAGCCTTTCATTGTTACCAAGAAGAAATGATGACCGTAAAACAGGACCCATTCTGGCTTGCCAGTTTCAAAATAAATAATGTTAAAAAATTTTCTGTGTGGCAGTACCATTATTTTATGGCAATAAAAATGTTTCATTGTCAGTCTGTCTTCATTGAAAATTGCTGAAAAAGGGAAAGAGTAAGAAGCCCAGGCTTCATTAAAAACTGTAATAAAAGGAAATTTTTGAAAGAATTATTCCAAAATATCCTAAAATATTCATTTCATGAGGTATTACATATAGTAGCACAGAGGAGGTGCAATGAAAGAAATACTTTCTAAATCCTTGGAAGAGTATTGATTTTCATGCGTGATTTTTTTTCCCTGAGAGAACTTTTGGAGAAGAATGTCAAAACATTCTGGTGACATTTGCAATCTCTTTCAGGTCAAAAAACATAATTCTGTTTTCTCACACTGAGTTATTAGTTTAACAAACTGATTTTTGAGTTAAGGAAGTATTTAAAGTTCTTTATTGGTTTGGGTAATATTCTGTTGTTGAAAGGCAAATTTTTTAAATTGCTATTTAAATTTCAAGCAAAAATGTTGAAATTTTGCAGTCTGGAACTGTGAATCAAAAAAGTATTAGAAATGAGCACACCCCCAAATAATACAATAATATTTACAAACTTTAGGGAAAACATTAGTGCAATATATATTCAAAGGTATTCTTCTTTGAACTTCTGATTATAGATTTTTAGGTTTATTATGGTGACTTCACACTGTGAAGTGGTTCAACAAGCCCACGTGCAAGGTCCAGAACAACACCTGGAATCAATACTGGATGGTGGATGAAGAGATAGGGGGGAGCCCTGACAAGAATGACTTGGGGGTGCTGGAGACTAAAAAGCTGGTGCTGGTGATTAAAAAACTGGATGTGAGCTGTTAATGGGGACTTGCAGCCCAGAAAGCCAATCTGATTCTGGGCTTCACTCAAAGCAGCATGGCAGCAGGATGAGAAAAGTGGTTCTGTCCCCTTGCCCTGGTGAGACCCAACCTGGAGCACATCCTGCTCTGGGGTCCTCAGCACAGAAATCACATGGAGTTGTTGGAGTGGGTCAAGATGAGGTCGACAAAGATGATTGGAGGGATGGAACTCTTCTCCTATGGGAAATGGGTCTGTCAAATCTGATGGACAAGTCTCCAAGACTTATTGCAACCTTCCAGTGCTAAAAGGGGATTTAGAACAAAGATGGGGAAAACAGAACTAAGGCCTGTTGTAACAGGACAAAGGACAATGCTTTTAAACAAAATAAGGATAGATGCAGACCAGATATAAGGAGCAAATTTTTTACAGTAAGGTAGTAAAACATTGGATCAGGTTGTCCAGAAACATCCAGAAACAGGGATGGTAAATATCCCATCCCTGGAAACATTCACAGCCAAGCTGGACAGGGTTCTGAACCTCATCTAGTTGAGGATGTCTCTGCTCATTGCAGGAGGGACCCTTATAAGTCCCTTCCAACCAAAACTATTCTGTGATTTTGTGCGCCTAAAATTATTTCATATGAATCTACATACACAATGAATTTATATATGAAACACATCTATGTAGTTCAGATTAATGTACATTTTTGGACTGGGATACGGTTGGCTTCTTACAAATGCAAAGACAAACATGCGCTCCCAGCTGAACCTATTGACAGTACTGAAGTAACATTATAGCTGCAAAATTGCTCACAAATACTCCCTTGAAAAAATGAGATTGCTGAAGAAAACAGTGTGAAGCTTCTGAAAATCTAGGCTGCTAGTCTAGCCAATGCCTTTGCAAAATCAGTCACAAAATTTTTAAGGATGTTTCTAATACAGCACATGGATCTGGCATTATTTAGGCAGCTAACTGTCTCTCAAAGCCAAAGGATCTCAGTCCAGGGAAAATAGAAGGTGAAGCTCCCTGCCCAGGTATATTGTTCTGTAGGGACAATTAGGAGATGGAATAGGCTATTGCTGATGTCAGTAGCAGTCTACTGTTGACTTCAGTAGGAGTGAGGGTTAATCCCAAATTATGATGTCTGTAAAATAAGACATTCTTTGATTTTTGTCCATATTCTAAATCGATGATTTCATCCTTATGGAACAGTTAACTTGAAAGACCAGCCTCCTCATGAATTTTCTCTCTCAAGAAATGGAATCCATATAACACCTTATGGATTATTTTATGTTCAATGAAGTTTCCATTGTATTATGACTGATTATACTGAAAATGTATTAAAATTAATAAGAAATATGACTTTTGAAGAAATCCACAGCTAAAAACCTTTTTCTTTTTTTTTTTTAAGTTGGCAAGGACAAGTCATTAATAATTTCAGAATTGAGTTGTTAAACAGAATTCTAGTTAATTCTGCCAGCTCCAGAGAATTTACACTTAATCTGTCTTCCTTGTTTGACTTCTACCTTTGGCAAAACTATTACATTTCAGCCAGTGACCCATTTCCACAAATGTTTAAAGTTACATTTAAGAGTGGGAGAAAGATGAAAGCAAGCAGTGTTTCCAAATTACAGACTTATTTATTTCTATGAAAAAAACAGGTTAGCTGCCTGAAAACATTTGTATGTCTTACTGAAATGCAGTACAGACTGGCTTTGAACTTCACAGTTTCAGTAAAACAAAATTCAACAGGCTTGGGAATCGTGGCCCTCTCATAGCAAGATGCTTTGTTACTGGAAAGCCAGTGTCAGCACAAAGTGTAATAGGTAAATGTCACAAACATTCCCTTGTAGGTATTCCCAAGACCAGGTAAGAGACTTATGGTAAACATGCATGAGCCAAGACACCAATATACCAAAACTAAATGCTTTTGAAAGATGCTGGTTCTCAGTGAATCCTATAATTTTTCCCACCTTTTGTTTTACCTAATTGAACACTTAAAAACTCATGTGTGATTTATTCTTTCCTTTTATTGGCTTCTGATAAATGCTCAAAAATAATCAGTCACTCTGAATGACGCTAAGTAGAAAGTATTATTTTTCTACAAAAATCATGGATAGTAAAATGATTCTTTAGAACTGGATAAAGATAAATTAGGAAGTGTGGTTCCAGAACTCTAAAGAACAGATTGTGTCAGGTAACACAATCAGTTGGTAGTCAAATGTTGTGATGTCTTTAAAAAGCCAGGTAAGGAGGTTAATTCTGTATGACACTCACTAGGATTCTTTTTCTGAATGCATACACAGTTTTAATTTTTTCACCAAAAATAGAAAAATCAGGAAAGAAAAGAATAAACATACGAATGGAGGAAAGAGATATTTCAGAACTTCTGTGGGTTTCTTGTTGTGTTTTTTGTTTTTGACAAAATGTTAACATTTTGGGCACCTGCTGAACTAAAAATCACACTAAAAATCTGAAATACTGAAAGAAACTTTACTTAAAGACATTAGCTTTTGTTTGCAGAAATATTATGCAGTTTGGACATATTGTAAATCTCCTTTTGCAGTAGGCTGATTTTGGCAATTGAATAGAACCTTAGAAATGGGCGTTGACTCCATCTGAAATTAATGTTGACTAAGTTTCCATGGGCCAAATGGAAAAACGGTTCGGGAAGTTGAAGCTCTGCCATATCAGCTGATGTGAAGGAGGTGCTATATATAATATACATATATGCTATATTGGCTGGTTCCTTGTTGTTTCTGTTGCCCTTATCACTGCCATAGCAATCTTCTGACCATTATAATCTAAAAGCTGTAGTCAACCCCGCCCTTACCATGTCTCTAAAACAAATCTTTGTTGATTGCAATGCTCTTCAAGGCACATGACAGTTGCTCAGATATCATCTCTGAGGTTAGCATCTTTTCAACAAATCTTTCAAATTCTTTAAACTTTTTTTTTTTTTTTTTTTTGTAGCAGCAGCAGCAGGTGAAAAAATGCCCTGGGAAAAGAAATTTAATTATTGCCAGCAATACCAGCCTTACCCTGCCTTCTCACACCACCCTTTTCTTCAATATGATGTAGAAGCCAACTATTGCCATGATACAATTCTCATGGAATACAAGGAAAGTCTGAGGACAATTTTTCCTAAGCACTTTTGTTCCATTGCTCAGCAGTATCTATTGAAACTTACTAAAGAAGGAAGCACTTAGTCTATTTTCCCAAGAATACAATTGCAATGCAAAATAGTACTGAAATCTTGAAATAATTTTGCAAGTCATGTCTGCACTATATACATCAGTACACACATAGATACTCGTCAAACATAGACACAAATTTTAATATTTTTAATGATAATGTATTGACACGTAAAACCAAAACAGATTATGGTTTGAATTTAAGACACTTTTTGTTCTGTGAAGAGTTAACTGTCATTTTTCATGTCACTATGTGTAAGCTGAATATCTCTGCGATTCTACTAGTGATGATTTTTGTTGCTTTTTTTGCCTTACACTTGAAGCAAAGATATTAAAAATTTCAGTGTTCCGGTACTTAATCTGATTTGTTTGAGTTTATATATATCAAAAAAATATGTATTTATATATCAGTTGAGCTATTGAGGTATTTCAAGGGTGGATGTTGGTTTTGAATCAACTTGAAATCAATTTTGAAATTGTTAAATTGATCCTTGGAGATACATCTGCAGGTCAATTACATTTAAATATTTATCTTATTAATCTTTTCATGTTTAATGTTTATTGTTTAATTTTTCTACCTCATCATCTCTCCCTGAATCCTCTTTTACTACAAGTGTCGCTACTCTTTTCTTTATAAAGAGGGTGAAAAAGAACAATCATTGTTTGAGCTCTTCCTGATGTAGGCCCAACATATAAATTATTAAAATAAATGTTTTCATTTGTTTTAAGCCTGAGCTAAATAAAAGTCATAGGGGAATTTTTATTCCTCTTCTGTTATAGGACATCAGCTGATCAGCTTATCAGTTAGGGAATGGTGCATTTGTGATATATGAAGTTCAGTGGGACTCTGCAGCAGGTAAATAAGTTGGCAAGATGTTCAGGGAAAATACATGAGAAATCCATCAAGGAGATATTATTTCATTTCCAGAGAACAAAAGAAACTGTAAGGTGAGTTGGGATGCAAAACTGAGGAAATTGTCAGCTGCTTCTCATCCTGTTCCAATGAATGGATAAATAAAAGCATCCATGACAAGACATGTCTTGTTGGCTTCTATCCTAATTCAGTCAAATGAATATCAGTAAATACAAGAGGAAATCTTTTCTGTCAAATACCACTAAAAGATACTAAATTACATTAGTTTACCACATGATAAATGGATTTTGAAACTCTTTCTAGAATCTGAGCTAACTGTTGTTTTGTCTAGATGTAAATTCAGCATGCACATATAAAGCAGCTTCTACTTGCAATAGAGAAGATTTCGTGGGCCAATGTGAGCATGGGTATTGGTGTGGATGTGGATATGGATATGTTTGATTAATTCAGTGGATAATCTTTTAAATACTTTTAAAAGATATATGATTTCCTTATATTTTAGGCTGTGAAAATAATTGAAAACTATTGAAGAAATATAAAAATGTGATTTTTGATTTAAAATTGTGACAGAAGAACATTTTTTAACTAGTAATACTTTACAGATTGTCTGCTTGAGCTATTTTTGGTCATAATGCTAAGGTTAAATTCACAATATCCACACAGCTTTTACTGCATAAAGACCTCTGACACAAGAATTTAGGAATAGAAAAGGCTGACTGAGTCAGAGAATTGATTGCTGGAAATCATGTATCCCTGTTAAACCTACAGCACAACAAAATATTTTCATTTCACTGTTGCTGTGATGCTTTACAGGATCCTTTACAGAAGTTTAATTCTATTTTCAGAATTGTAAATAAAAGCAAATGATATGTAAAATTTTAGCTGCAAATACAACAATGGAATTTGCTAGTGCCAGTTAAGAGGATTGATCTAAATGAAGATGGAGCAGGAATAGGTTCTAAAAATAATTGGGAAGACAGTAATAGTACATGGAATTTCTGTAAAGGTTCTGGAACATTTTTTTAAATATATGCTGCTTGGTAGTCCAGAAGGTACTGTGAAATGGTACCTCTAGACTCATGAGTGCTCTCAATCTTACCTTGGATATTAATTCAAGTTCATTAATGTAAATTAAATAACTGCTATGCAATCCAGTACAATTTGCTTCATTTTTACTTTTTGGTCACTGATTTATAAACATGACATTCTCAGAGGGGGGTGGTGCAGGACGAGAAATTTTCAGGGACTCACAGAAATTCTCTTTTGAAGGCGGTTAAAAATGCAACTTCATTCACTCTCAGAGACTTAAAACTAGGAAATCTTAGTGTCTGAGGTCTTTTTAAACTGACATATTTCCAGGTTTCTAAGGCAGAGGAAAAATAATCCTAAAAGAGGTCCCATGAGTTGAAAACTCAAGAAAGAAAAGTGCTGCTTTGCTGTGATTATATTAGAAGGTTTTAAGATTTTTGTGTTTTCTAGGAGCTGAAGGTTGCAGCTGCAAGAAGTAATAAATTATTAAATTATCAAGGCCATTTTTCTTGGACACTGAAAAATCAGAAAGTTTTATTTTGCCCAAAAGTGTTTTTCTTCTTCAATGATCCATTTATCTGTTTGTTTTATAATGTTAGTCAGACTGCAAAGATAGACATTCTTACATTTTGCTGCTGAGTTACTTTGAATAGGTTTGTATTGTTGTTTTCCAAAATAAATACGTGGATGCTGTTTTTTGGCAGTGTGTTATCACAGTAACTGATGAGCAAAATGTTTCATATAAAAATGCCAAACATCTATCATATTTTCAAGGTTTATGGGAATGCTTCCTGCTATCCTTCCAGAAGGTACAAATTTGCTTTTGTTTATGCACCAATTTCTAGGAGTGCCACCCTTTTCAGAGTTCAGGTGTGATAATATCTTATCTGTGACTTTTCTTATTTCCTTGGCATAAAACATGAAATTCCATAGGAAAAACAAGACATTTCTGAGCAGTCCAGCAACAGAAAAGTCATTATTTACTGGTGTTATATGAGTGCTAACCATTTGCTCAGCTAACTTATTTAGTAGAAATAATAACTTTTATTATTTTTTCATCTGGCATTCTCCAGTATCTCTGAGGCCTCTCTTAATTCTTGTTTTCTACATTTTCCAACTTCTAAATTCCCATGCTCTTCAGACATTTGGGACAGAAACTTGCTGTGATGAAAAATACTTGTGTTTCTCAACATCTAAATACATTGCATTGGTGGGAGTTGGCTAAAATATGTGTATTTCAACGAGAACATCCTCTACAAGTGTTAGCATGATTTATTGTAGTCATGCCTCCAGGACAAAGAAGCCCAAATAAGATCTGTTGGCAGCAGTAGGTTTGTTATGACAGTTCTTTTCCGGGTCCATCTTAGACTGAGTATCTAATGCATTCCTCATTTTTCTCAATGGTTTTTTTGGATAGAGGCATAGAATAATATCATAAATGGAATGAAAAATAAAATCAGAATATAATCAAACTTGAGCTAAATAAAAAGAAAATTAACCTAGATTAAAAGAATTAACAGAAAACTTGATAACTAAGTTTTACAGCCATGACCCAAAACAAATAATAGAGAATCTAAATCTGATGAAAAACTCTGTTTCATTAAATATTTTGGTCCAATTTCTCAATACCAAATCACACAAATTTTGAATAAGGTTATAGTAACTTGTTACTTGAAATGGAGCTACTGACTCCAGTGAGGTCTCAAAGTTACTCTGCACCTCCTAAACTGACCCAGAGTCACAAAGCACTGTGGCTGCTGAAGGAACACTTGAAACTGAAATACAGTTTGGAAATATTTAATAAAGTTGACCTACACTTTGACCTATTTCTGGACAACACCATACTAAAATATGTCGTTTATACCAATGGAACAATAAAGAATTGTTAAGACAGGCATATAAATATCCTTCATTATATTATCCTAGTTGTCCCACAACAGAAAAAGAAACTAGAATTTTTTTTTAATTGGGAGAAATAGCCTTAATGAAAAGTGTTTTTCTTCTTGTTTGGGAAGAAACAATGAAAGAAAGTTGAAAAAATGTGCAGAGGGTTTTGATAAAAAAAATTATGTGATTTACATATCTTCATCAGGGAAAGTGCAGCTTACTAATTGTCAAAACTTTCAAGTCAGAGGAAAAAAATATAAAGTAACGATTATTTACATTTATGCAACTTGGAAACAGGTAGAATTTTCTAATAAAGTTAAATAGCAAATTGAATGACTTAGAGAGATTAAATGAGTTTCCCAGATGCTGATGCTTTCAGATGAAGGCCTTTTCCTGTGGGAGATATGATTTAGACACACAAAGGTTCCAGAGGGCACTGAAAGAAGAGAAGATACCTGACTATGAGAAGGACTCTTTACAGTATCTACAAACTTGTTACCTAAGGGCCTGTCTGACTCATTCTGAGGAATTTGGACAAACCTCTAAAGAGATTAGAACTAAAGAGGTTAGTTCCCTAGTGAAATTAAACTGGAACTCTAAAACATTTGAGGCACTTCCATCTTTATTGGAACGAGGTTGCTGCCATGGCTCCCTGATCACTGGTCAAGAGCCCTCTGTTAGTTCCACGTGCCCTCCCAGGTTGCTGGGAATCCAAATGTGATTTCAAGGGTGATTAGTTTCATTAAGCACCATGAAAATGTGCAAGTAGTACTCCAAGCCCTGATGGAAACACATTACCACACTAACAAACCTGTGTCCTTTTGCTCTCCTAGAAGCTGTAGGGTTGTACAGTGTCTTGCCAATGCAATGGTGAGCTTCATGCCAATGCACTCTTTTTGGTGGGAAAATTCTAATAAAAAGTTTTGGTATTCGAGTAAGTGCAGCAACATGTGGGAGATCTGACCAATAGGAAAGTATTTATGTCCAGAAGGACAGAGAGAATTTTAGAAAGGGTTCATAGGCTCCAGACACAGGCATGCACATACACACATGCATGTGCACATGCACAAACTCACAAGTTCTGTATTGAAACAGAACACTTTTTTCCTGTAAATATGAAGAAAATTTATGCATGTAAAGAGTAAGAAAGTAAGTGTTAGACAAAGGTGCAAAATTAAATGTTGTGCCTCGCTGCCTTTGTGAATTTAGGCTCCAGTCCAGTTAAGCACTTAAGCATATGCAAAACATCATGTATGCGAGAGACATTAATACTTATTGCTTGAAGTTATGCATGTGTTTAAGTGCTTACGTGGATTTGGGACTTGATGCTATTTAGCTTTAACTTGTCTTTTGTTGGCTGTTTGACTACTGTTATTTTGCCTTTCAGAGCAGTACTAAATAATAGTATTAAAGGAGCAGTGTTAAATAATCTTTTTAGCATACTGCATTTATTATACAAGAAATAATTGCATCTATTATTTCCTGTGTATCTATTTAGAAACAGAGATACAGAGTTTCAGAGCTTTTCTGTGGGTGCACAGCTATCCCAGGATGATGTCTGAAAAATAATTCAGGTCATTCACTTCATTTTTTTCTTCTCTAACTACTGCACTGTGATGTCTTTCATTCCTGGGAAACTTTTAAACAGGTTTAAGCCTTCATCCCAAATTTGGCAAGATAGATGAAATCTGAAGCCATGTCAAGGTCTGAAAATTCTTGATCAACTAGTAAAAAATATTTCCACTTCTGCTTTTCTTGGTTTTAAGTTGGAACTAGAAGTGGAACTCCTGAAATAACACAAGAGCAAGTGCCAAGTTCTGTATGAATACCCTTTTTTTTTTTAAAGTGAAGAGTCAATTCCTTTAGTGATTTGTCAACAGTTCTAAATAATACTTGTTGACAGGTAATTAAAGCTTGCACAACTTGAGGCAGCTATGCAGGTGGGCAGAGGAGGTTTCTGGGGTACTTTACCAGGGCTGTTCTGAATCATCATGGTGACTCAGAGCAGTGGGGAGGGCTGTTAAGCGTAACAGAGTTATAATCTGAGCAGTATCACAGCAGCCTTTGGAGAGCAGCAACTTGTGCCACCTGAGGATTCACTCGCTGTGAAACAATCTTTGTACAGCTGGAGTCAGGGCTTCCCAACACTTATTCACCAGTGTGCCACAGCTTTAAATTAAACATGGTCCACATGCACATGATATCTCTGAGTCTGTAGGTTGAGTATGCTTGATGTTCTTCTTGTTGGTCGTAGATTAGGCACTTACAGCACTATGTGCATCTTTAGAGGAGACTGAACAGAATCCTTCTGTTTGCAAAGTATCCAGAAATAATCTAAATCAAAGTACTAATATTTAAAAAGGGAAGAGCAGGGAACAGTTCTGCCCATCCAATCTCTGGAGAGTTTCTCATTCTCTGGAGAGGTTACAGCAGAGAGAAATATTGTCTTCACCATCCTTCGGGCATACAAAAATCTAATCTTACTATAATTAAAATGCTTGGCAGAGAGAATACAAGTGATGCTGGTCTTGGGACCTGTCCTTGGCATTACAGGATTAGTTGGGGCACTAAGAAACGGTAGAACCATCACTCTCACATCGTAGAACACTGCAGATTTTTCCACCTCTTGCTGCAGCATGCATGAACCTTGCTTTGTCTCGCATGTGTGAATAGCAAGATAGCAACATGGCAAACCTTAAAGAAAATATCCAAGTGCTGTATGGAGGCCTCAGCAGGAAAAACATCCCTTTCCTTTGGAGCCAATTAACAATCTCCTATCCTTGGCCTCACTGAGGATAAACTGCGGTCTTGACCCTGCTGTCCATGATAGTTGTTACCATTAGACAATTTTCCTCTGGGAAAAGAGGAATTAAACCCAGGAAAGGCTGAGATGGAGGAGCTAAGTTGCATAGTTGTTGAAACCAAAGCCAGTTCCCAAACTGCTTGTTTTAACCAGCTTGCTTATAAGAAGCTGCTCTGCCCTGATGTTTGAGCTATGGTTTCCATCACCTATTCTGACCCCTCTTCTGGGAGCTATATTTTTCATCTCTAATATGTCATGAAGCTCTTCTCATTCCAGCAACATTTCTCTGCTTAGTCTTAAATCTGGAAACTTCTGTGAGTCTGTGTGCATGTGTCTGTGTGTGTGTGTAATGTGGAAGATAAAGGAAGATCAATATCTACCACCTTTTTACCACACAGTCATTTAGTCTGCCCTGCCTCTCCCCTGCTAGGTCCTAGAAAAAGGAGAGTGCAGCTGTATGAAGATAATATCCATGTTGCTTAGCACATCTGGAAGTCGCTTGTCTACCAGGATCATGAGGGTTGTAAAGAGAAAAGGGGGGAAGAGGTCTGGGGCATATACTGCAATTCACAGGCCAACCTGATACAAGCATCTGGAAATTCAGTAAGAGCAGATTTTCTTGTGGTATTTCTTCAGCTCAGGTTGGAGTGCTCTCTGGAAATGGGAAAGTAATAAAACTTATGCAAACATTCCAGAACACAAAGAGGTTTGCTTCAACAACCATGGTAATTAAAGGGGATGTATAGGGGCTGCTACTTTAACTTGCTTTCTCTTTTTCACCTATAGAGTGCCTATTTTGCCAATATATTGTTGATTTTACCAAGACAGTGTCTATTGACACCCATTCTTATTTGCCCAGTAACAGTTAAATAGACATCACCTAAACTTTTTTTAATAGCATCTGCTCTTTAAATAACAGGAGGCAAGAGTGACTTATGTGTAGTATATTACATCTGATCCAGTGAGCTACATGTAAGAAATACTCGGTCTATTCCTTTTCCTGACTTCAAAGGACATCAAAGATGAAGATTCCTTAGGACACTGTCATAGTGGATGTGGTTCAGGCATACTGTATGTAAGCCTACCATATTTGCCAAGAAGTCTGGCTACTGGTTTTGGTATGAACTTAAACACATATCACAGTGTGCTTGAATATGATGTCCATGCTAAAAACAAATAGGGTGTTCTCTCTGGTGGGGTCCATTGAACAGTGACATCATGGGCCAGAGGACAGCCTTTTAGTGAAGACTGCCTCTTCCCTTGAAGTTCTTCAGAAACAGTTTAGCTGCTGCACGAACCTAATTGATCAAAAAATTAAGACTCTTTCTTGGTGTGCTTGGTTTATTGTCTGAATTCAAAGTGTGATATTTATTGGTTTTGACATTTGCGCTATTTCAAATCTTGGAGCAAGCTAAGTTCTCATCATTAAAATTTTTCAAAACCATAGTTATAAATCAAAGTAAATGACAGTTCAAAAATAGGCACAGATTAAATAGGTGTGTTGTTCTATCTTGGGCACAGCCCATCATTATTTCCTTTCCACTGCAGCTGGCCAGCTTGCTAATTTAATTACCTTCTTTTTCTTCTTTCCCCAAAGAATGAAATCTATCAAAAGAACAACGTTCGTCGAAGGTTTTCTCTCCAAAGCTAACAGTACCAAGTGCTTTTCTTTTACAGTGGGGAGGGACTGCTTTGCTGCTTGTGGTCGAGTTGAGGGGGGGCTGAAGCAGAGGCTTAAATGTTGATCTGGACCTACAGGCAGTTGCTGCTACGTAGCTTAGCCCAATGGGTTAATGGAACCAGCTTAAAAGGTCCGACAAATGCCTCCTCCTCCATAGCCACAGTTAACACTTACCTGTTTCAATACTTAAAAAAACCCAAAAAACCACCAAACACATGCCATTTCTTTAACCTACTGATAATATACAATCTTTTTTATTCTCTCAGAGATAAATTAATGAAACTTCAGACTACTTTATATACAATGAATAAATTTTGTGTGTGACAACTGAAGGGCCAAAGGAAATAGAAGGTGTAAATGCAAAAACCATTTAAAGTTACACATAATATTGAGTGACTCATATTACCACTTTTGAGGTTCAAAATTAATTATATATATTCAGTGGTTTTTGGTTTATTAATCCCTAATCGGTATGGAAATGATTCTTTTCTAAAACCACTGCATAGATAAATATATCCCACTCTAACATCAATTTAAGTCTGTCTGTATTCAGACATGGGAAAAAGACTTCCATTCTCAAGAGATTTTTGCTGAGTTTCCAGAACATCTCAGGGCATTTTGCTACAAAATTCAGTGCAAGATTGTCTCTCTTTGAGATTTAGTAGTCTCAGGAGGCAGCTATATTATTCTTAATAAAGGAATGGGAAAAATCTGTTTTCCAGAATTTTTAAAAATTTCTTCATTGATACCATCTCCCTCAAAATATCTCTGCTCCCAGTTTTCTTAAGTGGCTGGATGATTCATGAAGGGCTGAGGACCTAAATGGAAACTTTGGAACAGATGCGTAAATAGTTTTTTGAACTGCTCTAGAGAAACTTTATTTTGTTGGAAGTGACATTCAGAGTAGGGGAGAACACACACACTTCATGACTGCCTTTAGCTATGGAAGTATTATCAATATCTGGGAGAATATATGTTTTGCAAGTTTAGACCTAGGATGGGATCTCCAATGGGCAGAGTCCAGTCTACAGTGAATAGAGCTTCACAGAATTACAAATGTGTCCTGAGCCCTGAAGCTTATTTGCAATGTGAAACCATGCTAACAAGAGAATGTTAGCACCTTTGCCTCCCTCTTCTTTTATACACCTCCACTTAATGGTGGAAAAGACCAGGTTAGTCATTTAAGGTCTGAACGACAGCCTAACAAAATCACTCTGACTTCCTCAAGTTTTAGAACAGTTTTTAATTCCACATACTTCTGCCAGGCCTTAGATTTTCCTCAAAACTTTTGCCCAGTCCAGTTTGAAGTAGCTATGGCATTTGTACAATAATGCACATAAGGCAGACGTGCATTGCTTAAGCTAAATTAAACCAAAATCCTTTCAATCTTCATCAGTGATACACCATGTGCTAGAAAAGAAAATAAGATTGTGCCTGGAATCTGTTGGAAAACACATTTTGCTTGAAAGGACTTAGGATCCTGTCGGTTAAAACTCAGTGAAGAAAATCCCTGACTGCTCGTCTTTAGGAACCTCTGTGTGATGTTGGAGCAAGAAGCTGCAAACAGTAGCTGCCAACCTGGCTGGGATTCCTAGAGTAATCTCCTGAGATCAGTGTTCTGACAGGTCACATCCTCCGTCTGGCACCACCATTCCCTATTTTCATTAAGATTTTCTTTTCCATTTTTTCCTTTGTTCTTCTTACTCGAGCCAAAAGAAACAAGAGGGCAGTAAAGAACAATTTTAGCTGAATATGAGTTTTATCATTTTACCACTGCATTACACCACTTACCAAGTATTTAGGTTCTGTTCTGTTCTGCTAGGAAAAAAACACATGTCAGGATTTAAAGGAAGGCTATACTAAGCTTTAGCACACAGACTATGAAGTGTACATGTGAATTATTATTATTCTAGTCTAAGCAAATCCATATGACATTGTGATTTCATATACTCTTCACAGTTTCTTGTACAAGTCTTAGTGGAAAATATCATCTCTTTTCAAATCTTTGTGCCTTTATCTGAACCTGACTTTTTAATAGCTCAAAAATAATTGTAAAAGCAAAAAATGTCAGTAAAGTGCCATTTCTCGCAGAGCAGAGAAATCACCATTTGAGACCACCTGCTTAAATGGCAAAGCTAAACAGACAGCTATAGCTACTCATAAAGAGGGAACTTTACAGAGATCCATTTTTAATTCCTTTCCCTTTCCTTGAGAATGGTGAGCCTGATGGCATCCAAATCTAAATCTTCATTTCCCCCATCTCTCTTCACCAGCTCAGCCTGGGAGGTAACCACTCTGTGGAATCTTTCTCCAGCACCAGAGTTTTTTGGGCTAAACTGTGCATGAAGCTGGGAAGGTGTCTATAGTGAAAAGCTTGTTTATAAGCCTGATGAGGCCAATGTATTGAATACCATCATGTATGGAGAAAGATGGTACAGAAATGTCTAAGTACCATCTGTTGCTGAAATTGAGTCCTCCTCTTTATCCCTGAATGTTCTCCCACCAATTTCTTTGATCTGGCACAAGCATTTGTTGGACCTTATAAGCTGGTTCCAGAAACCAAATTAGTATGAAGCTAGCCCTGAAAAATTAGTTATGTGCTCTTCTGCCACTTATTGCCCAGAGACTGGGTCACTGCTGGTTCAGACAAATCACCAGCCAAAATAAAAGTGTGGGGCAAACATTAAGCATTACAGAGGTGGGAATGAGGCTTGCTCATTTGACAGCAGCTCACTGATGAGCTACCTTAGGTGTGCCATAAAACTCTCCTCCCTCAGGGAGATTCAACCCATGTCCCAGCTTGTCTCTACAGGCAACCTGAAGCAAAGAAATCGGCAGTTCCAGGGCATGCTCAAAGTATGGATCTAAAGCAAGCTAGATGATCTATGTTCAAACAGTGCTTCTTTCTACCTACTCACTGTAAGGAATGCAGAGAGTGTATTTCCTAAGCTGTACCCCTTTGCTTTGCCAAAGACAGAGGCAAGTTCTACTCATTCTAATAGTAATGGAGACCACAAAGAAGCTCAGAAGAGGGAAAGATTTTAACAAAATTAACTCAGTACTGCAGAGGACCAGGAGAGTTTTGGGGCTGGCTTTGTACTTGGTCCAAATTCTTGATGTTGCTATGGAGAGAGAGGCGCTAGAGGACTGACGACAGCAGTCCACCGGGCCAGTCTCACCCCCCTCCCTGGATGTTTCTCTTCCAGTGCAGGGGAAGTGTTGATACTGAAGATTGGACTATCTCCTGCCAACCCACCCAGACCAGCTCCTTCATCTGGGAGGCTAATATGAATGGAAGGGCGGAAAAAAAAAGTTACCAGGAGGCAACTGACCCAGAGCTCAGTTTAATCACTCCAAGTAAATTTCCCAGCAAGTGCAGAATGCAAACTACAAGCAGAGTTTCTCCCAGTCACAGGGCAAAAAGATCTGCATTCTGGCATTCAGGAAACTGGTTCCCATCATTGAAGTGACAATGATAGAAATATTGTGACTTCCTCTCTTCTCCTCTCAGAAGAGGAAATAACTACTTTGGAGAAGACAAAGGGAGCTGGTCTGATGGTTACGTGTTTGTGACTGTGTCTAAAGGATCAGATGGAAACTTCAGAAGAAAATAGACTCTACAATGTTTTCTAAATCACTAAACAGTGTGGAGAGAGATTAATAGCACAGAGTTTATCATTTGAAAGAAAATACAGAATTTTATAGCCTTCCAACACTTGGCCAGACCAGCTGGAGAAACAGGGCAGATGGAGAAATACAAGGTCCTTTTACAGGAAAGTATATTTTATGAAACAAATAACAGTACAAACCCAGCAAATCTGATACCAGGTTTTGAGACCACAGAATGAGACCATTCTTGTGAACACCATGTGTTATGGATCATCCCTGCCAATAATAATATGGCATCAAGGACAAATATCCACTCCTGACATAAAAAAAAAACCCAAAATGCCAAACAGCATAAACAAATGGCAAAGTAATCATAATAATTTGCAGCCATAAATTAGAGATGAGAAAGCATTTGCTACCCCATAGCTCGTTTGCAAACATACATGAATGCTCCCAAGGCTATGATAGCTATTTATGCATCCAGGCTAGACCTAGCCAGAAATAAATGTTTTCTTATCTTATGAATGCTTTTGAGAAAAGAAAGTTGAAATTCTGATACTTCACCAGCACAAATGCTTTGAAATACAGTCAGACAACAGCCCAACCTCTTGGCACATTCAGATGCAAGGTGCTCTTCTGTTCCCTCTACATTTAATCAGAAATTTTAGTCTGCAATAGAGATATTATTTCCTAACTAGAAGGCAAGAAAGGAGTAATCTTTTCCCTATACACCCAGCTTCTGGCAATTAGCAATATTATGATTTCCTGAGGCAGAGGATGGATCTGAACTAACAAGTTTAATATTTCTCAGTGGGCCTAACCTTCACAAATTTATCTAATCCCTTTCTTGATATTTTTGGCATCCACCACATTCTGTGGCCAGGAGTACCTCAATTAAAGTGACATTTGAAAAGGTACTCTTTCTGTTTCAGTGAAATTTGATTCCTGATCTTTTAAGACAAGAATTCCTAATTCTTTTTCTCTTCAGTCTTCATAATTATTCTTCTTGAGTCATGTGTTTTTTAAAATAGAGAGTTCTTCTTCATGTGAAATCTACAGAAGGCATTCATACCTCCAGCTGTTCATGTCAATTAACTGCAGTTTTCAAAGTTGTAGATGAATATTTTTCCTCCTTTGTTACTACAAATATACACTTGAGTGTGCATTACTTAAGACATAGGTACACTATAGCTTCCTTCTCTGGCATAATAATATTTTCTGGTTTGTTTTCCTTTGTTTCCTAAAAAATTAAGTTTGCATTTTTGAGCATCATTGAATATGGGGATGATGTTTCCAGAGGACTATCCATGCCATGGTGAGACCACCCTCCTCATGATGTTTTTATCCCATGTGCATCATTGTGTACCTTAATACTGAATTTCACATGTTAATAAAAATGTAGATACCCAAATCTCTTCAGTGAGTGAGAATTTTGAAAATAGACATTAAATGCGCTTTCCAATTATGTTATCTACTTAAAATCTAGATATTTTATAGACATTTTTGAACATTTACTTCAATACATATGTCTTGTTTATGTCATGTAGATGATCCCTGTAAAATCAATGCTATTTGCACTTCAGTAACTGAGTTTTTCCAAAAATCTCAAATATTACTAATGAATCAGATCATGCAATATTTGGCATACTTAGGTTGCAATGGAAGTCTGCTGTTTATGGTGGAATAGCACAGAAATGAAAAAGGAAAACAGATTGTTTAGAACTTCTTAGAGAGTATGACTGACTCAGAAGACATGGATGACTGCTGCTATAGGTAGTACAAGAGGCTTAATACAGAAACCAGTAACACAATCTAAATATTCAAGCCTTAAAGTATAACAGCAAGTCTGCCCTTGTACTCCTAAGGAAATGGTTTGCACCTGACACTTAATTAATCCCATTTCTTCATCCCTTCAAAATTAATCTTCTTATCAGTCCAGTCTCTCAACTTGAGTAGTCTGAGAAGCAGTCCTCCCTGAAGTTATATTTCTGTAATGTTTCTGTCCCAAGAGTTACTGACAGAAGGAGAGAGTGAGGAAGACCATTCTTTACAGTTACCTTCCTCCAAATGTCTCCAAAAGGATATTTTCTTGGTATCAGAATCTCAGACAATTTTAATGGCCTGAATTCTTCACCTTGGAACAGTGAAGATCAATTACATTTAGATAGGTTGGCCTAAAACAGAATTTGTCAAAAGAGCGATAATATAATAGAACTTCTGATTTATATTCTTTTAAAATAAACAGCTCTTCTCAGGACTTATAACAATACACAAAATTCTCAAAACTGCTTTTCAGTCTTTCAAATCTTAGCAGTAATAAAAAAGGGACAATGAAACATCAGAACATCAGCAGCTATTAAAGTTATGCCAATAGCAGTAAATCAAATGGGACAAGGTACTTTTGACAAATTTTAAAAGTGCTAACATATTTTTCTGGTTTTGTAGTATCAGAAATTTCCTCAGCACAAGGATGGCTTGGTCTGCACAGTTTCATTCTGCACAGACTTCCCAGACACTGTTGTTCATCTTAGAAAGACACAATTAAAACTGATTTGCAAGTATGAGCAACTATCCACTGTCCACTTGAGAC
The DNA here is from genome assembly GCA_034509185.1 of Euphonia xanthogaster. Lineage (NCBI taxonomy): Eukaryota > Metazoa > Chordata > Aves > Passeriformes > Fringillidae > Euphonia > Euphonia xanthogaster. The sequence goes on along the minus strand of JAYDZK010000169.1, from coordinate 40,320,986 downwards.
AGGGAAGGAAAGCCTAAAACTCGTAAATATCATGAACAGCGATTCCTCTTTTTTGCAGCACAAGTAAATCAGCATTTTCAAGATACCAGATTTTAATTCTGAATTCTACATAGTTCATGTTTATATTCACATTTCCTAAAGAGCAAGCGACTTCAAAATTACTCCGGAACTGTTTTCTCAACAGTACAGAACTGTTTTCTCAACAATACAGTGACATTTTGGGAACATCAGCTGACATTGGTGACCATGCAGGTGAATTTTATCTTGTGAGCTTTGGTGTTAAGTGTGTCTTTCCCCTCCTCCAATCAGTCCTTTCTGCAGAACAGAATAACAGCCAAGGTCCTAGGGCAGCTGCCCACCTAATACAGTATTCTCTGTCAAAAGGCAGTTGAATGCTGAATTCGTCTAAACCCACATGCAATCAGAACAAAAGGTTTAAAATAGTGACGTTGTAGAAGTCTGGGTTTTTAGGGACTTCTTTGGCTCTAGTTTGTGTCTGCAACTTGTGGGCAGTAAGACTTGGCATATTTTTCTTCCATATATTTTTCTGGATTCTTCTTGGTCCTGTGTCATCAGTAAAGTATTATTGATTATTTTTAGCAGAACATTACCATGCAACTCCTTTTCATGATTATGAGCAGGTTCAACAATACAAGTCTCACTGATTCCCTATAACAGCATATAAAATATCCTCATTAGAAAAATTAACAATTTCTCTGTACCTTTAGCTCCTTCATTTCATTAATTGTAAATTCAAAATCAGATCTTTTTGTACACCATAGTATCTTTTTTCTCCCTTCTGGTATGAATTACAAGGAAAATTATGTTTTCCAGGTGAGAACAAGACCTTTGCCCTTTCTTTCTTTTTCTCAGCTCTTCTCATCATTAGATGAGAACACATGTGAAATAAACCCAATACAACTCAGTCAGGTTTTTGGGATTCATTTCCACACAGTTTGACTCAGGTTTTAAGATCATTGTGTCAAATGATGTTCGAAACTTGCAGATGCATTTTATCAAACTGGTTATCCTTCATGATGATTATTCTGAGTTCTCGAACAGACACTGAAACACAAGGCATGTTGATTCTTTCCCTTCAAAATTATAGCAATCTATCTGTATTTCAATGTAAACTTCATTTTGCATTTCATTGTTGGTATGGAAGTCAGCTTATTGCTCTGCTACAATCTGAAACAATTTATAAAAAAGTTATCTCTTTTCATTCCTCCAATCAAAAAATATGTTGAAGTGGAATGTATTCATTCATAATTCCCTTATTTCTCAAATTTCAGTCTTCAAGAGCTATAGCTGTTTACCTAATTGCATTTTTCCAAAGGCTCTTCTAGTGACACTGTAATTTCAGGTAGGTCCTCACAGTCACTTTGTTAAAGGAAGGTTTCCTTGTAGAAACATCTCTACATTTCTTCACTGTAAGTAATAAAAACAACCTAGTTATTTTCTCCCTAAATTGGTCCTATTTTTTCATGAATCTTCTATTTGCATCTCAGTCATTTTCCAGTCCTAATGACTCTGTGGCAAGATTTTTTTCCTCTGTGTTTAAGAAACAACATTATCCCAACACTTTTGCCTCCAGTAAAATGTTCCTCAAAACTCGTTTTTAACCCAACTTGGGTTTTATGCCTAACTTGCCAAAGGTTTTGGTTCATTGTTGATTTTTGGTTTTGTTTTTATGGTCTTCATTTTATTGTCTTCATTCAATAGTTCTGAATTTTGAAGGTTTGTTTTTAATTTTCTAAGTTTTTTGGGGTTTTTTTGTACTTCTCATAGTTTCCTTTACCCTAAAGCTTAACTTTACCACAACTTATTCATTGCATTACCACATTCTTTTTTGTAAGGAATATGCATTTACCTTGAGATGAAGAAACTCCATACTGTTTCACTTGTTTCATTCTTTCAACTGCTCCTTTGAATTTTCTTTTAGCACTCTCACATACTTTGATGATCTTTTAAAAACTCATGTTACCCTAGTGATTTCTTCCTGGGTGGAGTAACTTAGTTTTCCTAGAGACTTGCAGTATCTCTATGTTACAATTGCTGCTACAGAGATGCTTTTTATAGTAATACCCTACTGATAGAAGGTCTGTCAGATTCTGGTTGATCTGACCTACTCAGGTCTACTTCGAGAATTTCTTGTGCCTCTGTGCATTCCTTTAATGTTTGTCTCTGAAAGTACTTATAAATGATAGATCAAAATCTATTTTTTGTGCTAATTTTTTAATGACTTTAAGCTGTAAAACTTTAACTACAGCATTACTCCTCCTCTGGCAAAAACCTTGTTTTTAGTTCTTTGTCATTTATACACTGGTATTATAATGCTCTTGTCCTCTTTCCATCAAATTTCTGAGGCATCTGTTCTGTCACTTAAGAGTAGACATTCTAGTACACCCATCTTGGTGTTTAGACTTTGAGCATTTCTATAGAAGTTGCTATAAAATTGGCATCTCATGTGAATCCATGACAGAATTTACATTTGGATTTTCCAGCTAAGTTCCTGGATCTCACATCTGATATATACAACTTAATTCAAGGAACAGGATTTGCTCCATTAGCTCACTAGATCCTTTCACGTTCTTAAATAAAGCAAATGTATACTTGTTCACAGGAAACAGCTCTTTTTTCACTACAGGGCCATAAGACAAAGTGCTATTTGTGCATGCTGTCATTGAAAAAAGACACAAGAATTCAGACAATGTAGCAATTTGATGTAAATGTGAAAAAATAAAGTAATAAATGACAGATCCTGTGGCTGCAGGAATGAGTGCCAAAGTCTATAGCTACTGTTAAGGCTCTTTTAATGGCACATCTGTAGAATATAAAGCAAAAAAAGCCTACATGGAAAAGGCACTTCTAGTCCTCACTGTCTGAGATGGTGGTGAGGAGTGTTTATTGCTATTCATGGAAAATCATTACCAATTGACAAGCCAAAAAACATACCAATTTCTGCCAGAAGAACTAATTTTTGAGCTGTTGATGTATCTCTTCCATGACTTTCCTTATGGAATGTGATTTGGATGGTTCCTTACCCGCAGCAGGAGAATGACAACCAGTCAGAGTAATTCACTGCAGTGAATGGGAACTTCAGAATCTGTTTGAGGGAATCTAACTCTAAATATTTAACATCTACTATATATATATACATATATATATATATATATGTATATATAAATGTGGTGAACAGTTTGCAGGGTTTTGCTGTATATCTAATTGTTGTCAGAATAAACTAAGCCACATTTACCTGAATATATTTATTAAGAACCTCACATCTGTTTTTCAAATCCTTGGTGAAGCTAATTGTTCCTTGTGTTTTGACATAGCTTGGAGCAACCTCTACTGGCTACTTAGGTTTGAAATGGATCTTGGCTGAAACGACTCATTCAATTTTGTATGATGCATTGTGTGTTTCTACTGTCAAAAACATTGAACCTGCAGTGGCTGTATGTTCAAAAAGTGCATTGCATGTCACAAAAGATCAGCATTCATTATGATGTATGTAATTTTTGAAAAAGGATACAATGGAGATCTATTTCAGTTCTGCTTTAGACAGTCTTCAAATAAATCTTTCCATGCTTTCACAGTGCCCAATCCAAAGCCCAAGGTCACCAATTAGAATAATTCAATAAATTTCTAAGAACTTTGGATCTTTGGATCAGATTTAACCCAGGCTATATTAATATATCAAAGAAAAAACATTTTATTTTAGAGATAGTTTAATTTTTGCTATTACATCTAAAATTGAATATCAATTTATTTTTTCATTCAAGAGGTAAATATTGATAGAAGACTTTTTTTTCCAGAGAACTCAACTTTAAATTTGAGAAAAAAATTATTTATAGGATAAAGGTGGACTAACTGGAAGCTTAAACAGCAGAAATTGGATTTTCAAATTCATTATACGTTCACTCATGCACAGTAAAGAGCACCTTATTCAGCAAAACTGTCCTACTCAATGAGTAAGGTGATATACAAGGTTACAGAATGTAATCTACAGAATGTAATCTATGTAAATTTTTACAAAGTGGAAGAAGGTCTATGTTCCTTTTTCTACTGCTTTGTCTTCGTATTTAAATTATTACTGAATCAATGTAAAACATCCTTTAACACTCTTGCAGAAAAAATGTTTGGGCACATAAATCTGTATTTAAAGAGATATTTAAACCCTCTGAGTTGTCATAATAAACAAACTGTGTAGCTGCTCACCCATAAACAATCTGGTAGATAATTTAGTGTATCTATGCAGAGATTAAAAGAATTAGAGCATTTTAAGATTCCACCCTAGCATTTGTGTTGTCAGTAAACATTTCTTTATCAGTTTCGCTGAGATCAGGAAGGCATTGTCATATTGTTTAGTCTCCCATACAGTCAAGTGCAGCAGATAATGAACACTAAAATATAGCCTTTTCTGTTGAATATTCAGGCCCCATTTTCTAGAACTGAAAGCTCTTCGGAAAGAATGCTGAATTTTAGCCACTGCTCATAGGTAAACTTACTCATTGGGTAGGTATATTAGTGTCAGAAGCTGGTCATATAATTCCTATTGTAAGATTAAAGTGAGATAAAATGGAAAGACATTCAGAAGAAAAGTAACATCAACATCTTGAAACATTTTTAAATTAGTCTGCCTCTGAAAAATATTTAATTTGTAATGGAACTCAGAAGTGAGAAGCTCTTATCTAAGTCCTTTACAAATATAGTAATTTATAAGCATTATTTATGACTCAGTTTATATTAGTCTTTAATGGTTGCAATCAAGGTAACTACCAATAGTTTATAATTTTACATTTCTAAACAGAAGCCTTGGTCCTAATGTGTCCTTCTACAGTGTTTGAATTCAATGTCCATGCTTGAATGTAAGGGTTGGGATTGTGGAAAGAAGGACTTCATTATATTCTCCAGAGCTTTAAGTCCGTATTTTTGTTTAGTTGGTGTCCGCTTTTCTAGGAGAGAATAAAATCTGCAATATGAATATTTTTCATGTAATAAATCCACTTGCCAACCACTTCTTTTTTACTCAATCTATGCTTTTTTGTATATCCAATAGTGTGATCATTAAATTTATTATTTTAGACAGTCTCACAGTCAAAAAAAAATTAATGTTTAGAAACAGCAAAAAGACAATTATTTCAGAATAAGAGATATTGGTTTTCCACGTAGTTTATTACATTCTCGGATCATTCCAACGGTATCTAATTAAACTCAAAAAGCAGCATAAAAATATGAATAATCTGCAAACTCATTACTATAAGATGGATGTTAGGAAAGTAACAAAAACCCTTGCAGAAGAATAGACTGATGAATTACTGTGGTATGGCTTTGATTTTTCCACTGTTGGTGGCCTTTGAAATCTAAATGCAATTAAAGATTTCTCAAAAGTGTAAAAATCATCCATAAAACAAAACAAAACAAAATAAAACAAAACAAAACTAAACTAAACTAAACTAAACTAAACTAAACAGAAAAAAAAACAAAAAAACAAGCAACCCACAAAACCCCTCCAAAGGACTTTTTTCAAAGATCATTCCTAGATACTGAGGTTGCATTCAACATCTCACAGGAAATAAGGCATGCAGTAACAGGCATGGAGGATCATGACACAGTTTCTGAAGTATTGGGGTTGACACTGATTTTAAAAAAATCAGATAAGTGGAATCTGAAGGAAGATGAACAGCAGTTACAAAAAGGAGAAGAGCCCCTTATGGTACCCTTTGGATGCCAATATACTAAAGCCTTAAACCTAGCTTCAGGAAAGAACTAGGTGCAGCTGCATTCCTAAAACACCAGAGGAAAAAAAGTCTTGTGGAAAGACATATTTTTCTCCTTTCCTTGTTTCTAAAGCAAGTGGAATCCCCAATTAAGTCAGAAGAAGACTGAAAACTAGGTGAAAAAAAAAACTTGGAAAAAAAGAGCTCTTCCCCTTCCCCAAAATTTTTTCTTACTACAATGATTTCAAAAATTTGACCAAATCTGCACGTAATTTTTGGGGTGGAGGGTTGGGGCAGGAGGGCTATAACCAGTCAAATAAAATCATTATCGAATATCGTCTTATATATATAGTGCACTCTTCATAAGATGCATTTAGGAAAAATATTTTCCTAATAATCACAAAATTTATGTCCCAGGATGTTTTGCTCTTTTTGCAGCACACTTGCATTTTCAAGGTCTTAAAGGAAGTATAATATAAGTATTGTAGTATTTATTTTCAATCAGTTAGTAGCATGTGGTGATCATTACTCACACCTAAAGTATTTGCCTAAAAATTTGAACAAATTAATAGAATAACAAAGATATCGCACATTTCTGTGAGTAAACCAGTTTCCCACATTTTTCTGTTTTTCTATAAATAAACATTTGTGATTATTTATATTCCTCATTGGACACTACTTTGAGAAGGAGTCATTCAGTCTTCTATAATGTGTTATGAATTCATCTTGGACAGTTAATACAAAACAAAAAGATAAAATATGTTAAGTTGAAACTAAAGTCCAAGCTGAGAGACGTCTACTGGAGGACATAGGACTAAAAATCAGAATGGAAACCACTTGGCAAACATATAAAGTAAAGAAAATACTTGGGTTGGGAAAGGATGGCTGAAAGAGCTTCTTGACACTATTCTTCTCTGCACAACTATGCAAAAATGTCTGTGATGCAGAGAAAAATATTTCCTGAGGCTGTTTCAGAGAAAGAGGGACAGAGGGTGAAGAAAAAACAAGGTGCTTTAAAAATGAACTTTTCCAGTGTCTATCCATCCATTGTAAAACACACTGCCCTGGATTGGTGACAAGCTGTCCCTCTGTCTCAGGGGGATAGCATGGACTCCATGCTGTGAGATTCACAATATCCAGCACCTTGAGTTCTGAATCTCTTTGTAGCCAGCTCTCAGTATCTGCATAAAAAATTCTGACCTCACACATGGATTTTCCCTGGCTTTCCTCAGTCGTTTTAGGGAATTTGACATGATTTCCTGTCTTTTCCTCTAAACTTCACTTTTTCTTCTGCAGTATGAGAACTACTATAGTTTCTAATCTGCAGGAAATTAATTTCCATTTCACAAGCTACTTAATTTTGTTTGTCTGTAAATTAACCTTCTTTCCCATAAAGAAGAGAAGAAACTCAGGAAGTCCACATAAAATACATACAATATAATTCAGACTGTTTCAGGGAGTAATCTCAGTATAGATTTCGTATTTATCCTTCTCAATTCAATGCCTTTCCTTGATTCATCTTTACTGCCCCCAAGTTCAGTATCTTGAAATTTTGTTAAATACTGTGCTAGAGAAATCTCTGTAGCCATTACATTTTTCTAGATCAATCTGAGTAAGTGCTCTGCCTGTATTCTAGTCCTTTTTCATTAAAGCTTTTTTCCACAAAGGACCTGAGTCCTTGTTTGATCATCAAATTCATAAAGCTTTTGATGACTAGACATTCTGAAATTCAGCATCAATAAAAAGAAAAATATAATTTCTACTCATCTGTGCTCTATTCTGGACTGGTCATCTGGAATAATATGATTACCTAGTGTCCAAATCTAGTTGTAATTCAACTGCCTCCAAAAGAATTCATATTAGTTATTATTTAAAATGGCTCTTGAACTCAGTTTGAACTGATTGTGGAAACATTAATGGAGCTTTAATTGAAATCTATCTCTAGAAGTCATGAGAACTGCCTTTCCTCATCCTTTAAGAAGTCACCAAGACTGCCCTAATTTTGTGATAAATTTATGTTTATTCGTAACCCTGAAAGACTCCTGAAATTAAAAACTACCTCCCAAGATCAGGGACAGAGCTATAGAAGGAAGTACTGTGATCTAACTAATTTGAAATAATAATAATAATAAAAATTATGTTTCAGTAAATTATAATCCCTAAATTAAAGTCTTCATTAAACATCTGCTGTTGACTTCTGTATGACAACTAATTATCTTAGAGGTTTTTCTTCTCAAATTTGAGAAAATCTACTCCCTACTTAACCCAAACTTTGAAACTATTCTTTTTGACTGAGAAAGGCTTATTTTCCTTGGCACTTTGGACTGATACATGGTGGCCAAGTGACTTCAGTTTTGTTAAGTCTTTGGAAACTCTTCCTTGGCTGTTGCTGAGAAAGGGGAAACCTGACTCTTTTGCTTGTGCTGTGAGTTCAGGAAAGGGCACAGAAAGAAAGCATCTACTCTGAAACTTCAGCATAAGAGAGAAAGCTATTTTTTTTTCTCACCAATAAATGTAGAACTATTAAATATTGGACTATGTTTTTGTAAAAGAGAATTGTTATTTTTCTCCCTTGTATTGACATTGTATTTGTTCAATGAGTTTTGCAAGTTCCATATCTCATGTCCTTTCCTAGTTGCTATTCTGAAGGTACACTCTCAGACTACTTAAAACTGCTCATCGGGATCCATGCCATGTCTTCTGCTATTCAAACAAAATAACTCTTAAGAGGATTCACTAAATTTTTCCAGTCAAGATAAGCCAGACTTGCTGAAGTTATTTCAATGTACTATCTCTGCCAGCTGGCTTATTTGGCCTGAAGCAGATAGGAGAGTCTTCACCCTTGATGCTTGATGGGAAGATTTGCAGGTGTGATTTCAAGTGAAGCCGTGCAGCTGACATTGGGCTAACAGCAATATCATAACGCCTTCAGCCAGCATAGCTGGAACAGGAAAGATGCATGTTGATTGAATAATGGTGAAAAATAATTTTTCTCAATACTTGAATTTCTTGGTAAGTGAAGTATCAGCTTCTGTGTCTGGGAGTTAGGACAGAAATGCCTTTCAGTGAAGAAGGATGCCTTAGGGTTATGTTGTAGCACACAAAGTTGTGGAGTAGAAATAATTTTTTTTTTAAGTAGAAAAAACTACGACTGTATTCACTTGAAAATTTTGAAATTATCATAATGATTAAAATACAAATTAAATGGGTTAAAATCAGCTTCTATGCCCCAGTTATGTATCAGGTATACCACTCATATAACATACTAATATGTTATCTATTGAGGCTCAGTCCTGCATGTCCCATTCAGCCTGTCTATTTCAGGGCACTCTCTTTGATTTTGATAACTTTGTCCTTCTAACTAGTAAAATTTTTTATACAGTTCATTTTCTTCTCAAGAGTTCATGTTCTTGAAGGAATATGCATACTCGAGTTTGCACAGTAAGGAGAGGCTCTGCTGACCACCCATTGAGGCCACTCTCATGGACTTCTGGCACCATCTGGTGGAGGCTTTACATCCAAACGATAGATTATAGAAAGGTTTGACAATTTGCTTTTATCTCTCCAAAATACAAAACTGAAGTGTCATATCAAGACATGTAGTGTGTTATAGCAGTCGGGGGTGAAGAGAGACATGGCATGTATGCTCACTTGCTCCTTTAAAGTGCTTATGAAGTGTATGGAAAGACAATATGGATTTCCACGCAGAATATTTTGGTCGTCCACTTACATATATATTTCAGAATTTTCTCCCAGACATTGGTGAGTTGAGGCAGGTACAAAAATTGTTCTTGGTTAAAATGTAACAAGGGGACTTAATTGAGCAAGAGCTTTTTATCTCTTTAGTAACCCCAAAACCTTGCTTCATACTGCCAGCTGGTTAGAGCCAGAGGATTCCCGTTTCAGGCATTTCACAGCAGTGAAAGAAAGCACTGTGCACTTTTTAAGGGCTTCTGTTACAACACCTGTCTTTCTGTATACTGCTACAGGTGTTTCCTTATGTTCAGCACAACAGGGCAGTAGCCCTCAAATATTCCCCAGCTTGATCTTGATAGCAATGCATACTAGAAAATTCTTAAAACAAGCTGATGGAAGTTGCTTCTAAATATAGGGTCCAAGGAAGATTTTACGATATAAAACACCACCAGCAGAGCTGTGTGTGTCCCTCCTCAAATCCCAAATATAAACCAGATGGGAAAACAATTGTCTAATGGCTAAATACTACAATATTTCTGTAGTTGGCAAATGCCAACAATATAAATTCTCTTCTCATTAGATTTGGCTAAAAAATTCTTTTAAGCTAAATGAAACCATGTCCCCAAACTGAGACTATGCCTTCCCTGCAGTTAAAAATATTCAGTTAATTTCTTTATTGTTTTTCTTAATCTCCTTATCCTTTTATTTCAGTTCAACTTTTAAAAAGAAGTAGCTGTTTATATCTGATACCAATAATTTCTGATCCAGTAGGACCTGGAAACCTTTTCAAAAAAATATAACATCAGTCTGTGGTTATTAGATTGTGATACGAGAAGTCTGGATTTGCTTCTAGGAAACCCTTGAAGTTCTGGATCCTTCTCCAGTTAAGTCTTTGAAGCAATATGTAGACAACATTTACACATAATGCAATCTCATTTTCATGAGGTCTCTGCTGAGCCATCTGGCCCAGTCAGCCACACAATCAGCAAGCCATTTCTGTCCCTATTAATAGTTTGTGTGCCATGTAGCTTTTACAAGCCAATTGCTCGAGGGGACTGAAAATAAGGCTAGGCATGAGATCCACTCACATGGACACTTTGGCTGGAAAGCTACTGCTCTTTATGCACAAAAATACTAATCACAGAAAATGTCTGATAATTACATTGTGACTGCATAATGAATCTTATTTCTAAGAGCAGGGATGCTTCCTATTCATGTTCTTTAGTTAATACTTGAGAAGACTTCTGCACTCAGTTTTCTCTGGGTCATGTAATTATGAGGCATTGCCCATTTTCATTCAACGTTATGATGATGAGTATGCTTTCTGTGAAAAATAGTTGTGTGGGAGTAACATCACTGATGGAATAGTGTAATGTTTAAAAGATGGGCATTATGTGACCAAAGGGAGATTCCTGAAGTGGTGGCTGGTTGCTGTCTTCCTTTCCTGTGACCTGGAAAAAGGACAGAGGATAACAACCATCAGGAGGTGCATCTACTTCTATACAATCCAAACACAAGAAACTGGTAGAAAATAAACCTATGCTCTTGGGATTAATAGTGTTATACTTGACAGCAGTGACTTCAAAAAGTTTCAGCATAGTAGTACTGATTGTGGATTTGGGAATTCTGAGGACACAGCCTCTTGTAGTTATTAAACAGTGTCAGGGAGCTTCTTGGGTAATTTGATTATCAGTACTTGAACTACCAGAGTAGTCTCTGTCTCGGCTCGAAGACATGGTAAGAAGCAAACCAGAGAGCTGGTGGTGGCTATGGGCTATGGACCATTTCCAACAGCCATTTTTATGCATCCAGCCTTGTTTGGAGAGAGCCTAAAACACTTTAGCAGTATGGAGACAATCAAATTTTTCCACAGACCTAGATAAAGGACTCTGGCTGTCTTGTTTATCAATATTGATACTGAAAAATGTACATTGTGTTTTCTAGAGTTGCCTGTACTCGCATTTCACATAGTATCAATTTGAAAAAAAAAATTCACTTTCTGTAAAGGTAAAGTTAAAATTTTGGTTAGCAAGTTCAAAACTCCCACAAAAAAATCAGGGTAACAATATATGTGCACTGTTATGTGCCAGTTTGTAATTAAAAAGGAAGTTTTCTCTTCTGGCTGATTTTGTGGCTTACGCTTTTCCATGATCTTAGTGTGTGCTCATTGCTTGCCATGCTCTCTTCAGATTAAATTACCCATGCTTTCCTTTTTCACCATTCCCAAGGCTGTTTTAGAATTGTACAAATAATGTCATAGGAGAAATTATTGTGTTAATGTATCGTATGTCAAGCCCAACATCCCTGGTTTGCTTTCCTTGAAATCACACATGACATATTAAAGTACCACAGGTGACAGACTTAGTATGTTGCTGCCACTCTCTAACCCATTCCAGAAAGTTTTGCTGGAGACTGATTGAAGCAGTACAGCCTACTTCCAAACCAGCTGTTGCAAACTGTTGCAGTCTCTCTGTCCCCTTGCTGTAGTCTCCTCTTTCACCTCTCCTCATTGTATAGGCTCAGGGTTAAAAACACCAGCTGATCCAGCTCCATCCGCAGGTTACCTGGGTCCCCCCAGGAGCTGACAGTGTTAGGTGAAGGCATTCTGCATTCAGCACATTGCAAAGTTCTTGACTCCCCTTGTACTGATGAGGCAGGCTAAATAGATGTCACCTTACAAATCTCTAACCTGCATGTGATGAAAATATGAATATTATTGTCAGAGAAACCTTCTCCATTGGCCTGAATTGATACAAGCTTGTTTTTTTCACTTCTAATTTTTATAATCTCATGTTTTCTTTTTGAGACAAATGTTATTCAGAGGAGAGGAAAATGACGATATATTGAAGTTTTCTGCTGAAGACATGATAGTAAAAAAAAAAAAAAAAGGCTGAAACAGACTAGTCCTGAAACTATCTTATCCAGATTTGTTTCATTCATAAGACTGTAAAGTAAGGATGACACATGCAAGGCTATTTATATGATAAGGTACTCCAGGTCATATCAAGATATCCTTGCGGGTATTACAGTAATGGTGAGCAGACATTCTCCAGTGTATTTTAGTCAACAGGCAGAAAAAAGAAGTTCAATGCTTCCCTTGAAGAGGGCATTCACAACATATGCAGTTCTAATGAAATTGTGGTTTTATTCCCCTGGCAAATTTCAGCCTGAATTTTGTGACCAATATCTGCATTTGAGTAGAATAATCCTCAGCCACTGAGGTTACTGTTGTTTTACAGATTAAGAAAGAAATTGCAAAGCCAGCTTCAATGGAATGGAATTTGGGGCCTTACATTTCAGCATTAGCTTTTTCTGGAACTTTAAAAAGTTCCCACACATGTGTGCAATTTCTCTTTGCTGTTTCTTATGGTGAATGTTCATGTTTGTTTTCCTGCGGCTGAATTCTGTGCTGAAGTCCCTGTTGAGGGAAGACATGAGATACATGATAATAGAAAACCTTTCAGACTGCATCCTCTGAAGGCCAAGTGTTTTTTACAAGTCCCAGAACATCCCATTTTAAGTCCTCCAGGACTTTCAGTGTAGCAGGGATATGTGAGGAGGGATCTTTGCCTGTAGTCCCAGTCTAGTGTATCATTACATTGTGTGCAGCTTCAGGATATTGAGGAATACATTTCTTTTCTCTCTATTCAGGTTGCTCCCCACTGTGGAGGGCTGACATGGACAAGATGCCACATGCCCACCAAAGCCACTCTAATGTAGATCAAGATAAGGACAGGGAGAGATCACTCACCAGTTACCTTCACGGGCAGAGAAGACCAGAGGAAAAAAAAAAAATTTTTACAATTTTTTTTACAATAATGGGAAATAAAATCAAATTTTAGAAGCATATTTTTCCATCCTCTCCTTCATCCCAAGCTCAACACCAATCCAGATTTTCTCCACTTCCTGCCCTCAACAGCACAAGGGTGGGGGAAATAGGGGTTGTGGTCCCTTCATCATAGGTTGCTTCTGCCATGCCTTCCTCCTCAGGAGAAGGACGCCTCACACTCTTCCCCTGCTCCAGCATGGGGTCCCTCCCAGGGGAGACAGTGCTCCATGAACTTCTTCATAGGTTGCAGGTCTTCACAAACTGTTCCAGTGTGGATTCCCCTTGCGGTCACAAGTCCTACCAGAAATCCTGCTCCAACACAGGCTTCCACAGGGTTGCGGCCTCCTTTGGGCATCCATGTGCAATGGCATGAGGTCTTCCAGAGGTTGCAAGTAAATCTCTGCTCCTCTCCAGACCTCCATGGGCTGCAGGGACACAGCTGCCCACCAAGGTCTACACCGTGGGCTGCAGGGGAATCTCTGCTCCAGCACCTGGAACACCTTCTCCCCCTCCTTCTTCCTTGACCTTGGTGACTGCAGAGCCTTTTCTATTGCATATTCTCACTCCTCCCTTCTTTGTCTTCAATTGCTCCTGTGTAGGGGTCTTTCCTCCCTCCCCAGCTTCTTAACTATGTTGTCCCAGGGATATTATCTCTGTCACTGGGATGGGCTCAGCCTTAGCCAGCATCAAGTCCAGTTTGGGGAAGCTTCAAGCAGTTTCTTACAGAAGCCACCCCTGTAGCTCCCCCATTATGGGGAAATGGCTGCTGTTTTATCCAGAGCACAGTCTGGTGATCTGACAAAAACTTGGTGCGCAGGATTCCACCCAGTGTAAGTCAATCCTACTAAATCTCCTACTCACTGCTCTTATATGGACAGTTGTGTCCAT
>JAYDZK010000169.1:40289318-40306753 GCA_034509185.1 Euphonia xanthogaster | reverse complement strand
AGGATTCCACCCAGTGTAAGTCAATCCTACTAAATCTCCTACTCACTGCTCTTATATGGACAGTTGTGTCCATATAAGAGCAGTGAGTAGGAGATTTAGTAGGATTGACTTACACTGGGTGGCTTTTTACTCCAGGCTCTGGAGTAAAATCACTGCCAGAAAGATGGGTGGTCCCGTGTACTTCTCGTAGGGAAGAAGAGACATAGGTTATACAGGTATCAGGAAGTGTCTTTGTTGTTAAAAGAGCCATCTTTATCCAGAACTGATGCCTGCAGTTTTTGGAACTTCACATTAAGGGTCTTAAAACTGGTTATTGCTGCAGTATATCAATCATTTGAGCAAGCACTCACTAGAAAATATTAGATTAAACCTCAGACCCTCAGCCCACAAGTGTGTGTCAGAAGACAACTACCATGGACCAAAGCCATCTTTGCTGGTTTGCATCAGCAAAAATACTACCAAAAACACTGCCAGAAATCTCCGAGATTGTTCTAGGTTAATGTAAAAGCCTTTTCTGTTGAGGAAACAAGAGTGCAAAGTGGCTCTGAGGGCAGGAGTAGTTAGAACTGCTCCACATTATATCAGTGACCCTGTCTGAAAGTTACATTGACCTACATTCTTCTTGTATAAAAATCCAGAAAAATCTAAATAGAAAAATTAGTCTATATCTAAAAGTAAGTCTAAGACCATCATTGCTCCTGATAGTGAGCTAAGAAAATGTTTTCATGTTTTGCAGAGAAACTTTTGTTAAAGAAAATACAGTACAACTTTCAACCTGAAAAATAAATCAGAAATTACTTAAAGTCAGGGATAAAATCTAGGGAACATTGAAAAGAGAGAGTTTTATTATTAAAGGGGTTAGAAATTTTGTAGCTGAACCATAAAATTTTAAGAGATAAAAAAAACTTGGAACACTTTTTTCCAGACATAAATATTTTTACACAATCAAACTGATTTGTTTTCCCAGCTTTACCTTATATGCAAATATCATGTGACACCTGAAATAAACAGGATGGAATTTTCATTTTGTCAATGCTATAGAAATACAAAGATTGTTGACACAATAAGAGCAATCGTGGGTAGCTTGTTTTCTTTTTACTGACAATTCTTATGTAATATTGTAAATATTTTGAGGCATATTCTGCTTTATTTTTATCACATTTATGATTAACCAGATTTTTACCACCTTGATATCAAAGGCCAGTAGATGGCAGAATGGGCTTATTTATTGTCAAGCTGAGCCCAGTTACCTCTGCTCATTTAACAAATTTAGACCCTATGGAGAGAAGATGTCTTTGGGCTATGGTCCACAGTGTGGCTCTGGCTGATTGCACGTGTCCATTTGTATTGCAGTTTTTATCTTTTCTATTGAATTATAGAAAGATAAAATGCTGATAGGTATCTTAAAGAGACCCTCTGATGCCTGTATAACCTATGTCTCTTCTTCCTCTTGAGAAAGACACAGTTTTGGGCTTGTTGTTGTTGTTTTCTTCAAATAGACCACTGTAAGAAGAACTTTAAAATGTGAGGGGGAACAATAGTGATTCTCTGCAGCCTTAATGGAAACTTGTAGGAAAATCCCATTTTGCCTGACTTCCAGTTTTACCTCCAGCCACAAGTCTTGTTGGCACCCATTGATTGAAGAAGAGGTTTGTATCACATTTCCGGAGGCTGCCCAGGTACAAGGATCCTATTTCAAAAATAAATTTTTATTGATTTTTTGAGGTGCTTCTTTTTTCCTTCTGCAATGGGATTAAACCAAAACTTTTAGAAAGCTGCCAAGATCAATCAAAAAATGAGGAAGCTAGAAAGAAGCCCTCACCGATGGGTGTTAGCCTTGGGGGTGAAGTACAGCCTGTGGGATAGAAAGTCCAAACACAAGTTCCTGCTCTGTCTGATATACTTGGCCTTCAGTCATGCTGAGATGGGCTGGTCATGCTTTGTCTTGGGCTTCTGGGTGAGATTCCAGCCTGTCTGTAAGAAGTATCACCAGTTGAAAATATCAATGAAATTGGTGTAGGTCTGAAATTAACGCTTAGTGCTTTGAAAATCTCAAGTGGTGCTTTCTATACCACTGGCTAAGGCTGATTTATGAAAGGATTCACAGCAGAGAACTAAGGAGAGAAAAGTCCTCTCTCTTTTTATCTCTGAGATTATTACAACACTGTTGTATTTTTCTGTTCCAAGGAGAAGCAGCCAAACATTTTGGTTGTAATCCCAGAAAATCTGCCTTAAAATACAGTGTGCCATATCATA
Source organism: Euphonia xanthogaster (assembly GCA_034509185.1). Taxonomy (NCBI): domain Eukaryota; kingdom Metazoa; phylum Chordata; class Aves; order Passeriformes; family Fringillidae; genus Euphonia; species Euphonia xanthogaster. Next base: position 40,304,497 of record JAYDZK010000169.1, on the reverse strand, counting down.
TAATCTTAGCCCAATGAAGGAGTAGGTTTATTCATTTATTTATTTATCTGAGATAGAAAAGCTACCGCTAAAACATAGGATATTTTATAAGGCCTCTTTTATAGGACCTCTCATTTTGTTGTTCTTGAAATTTTGGTTTTTTTTCTTTACATTTTCTTTAATATAGACTTCTAGGCTTGGTGAGGTGCCAAGTACATAGAGATTAAAGCCATGAGCTGGGCTGCAAATCAGTGCTATTCTTTTAAAGCAGAAATAGTTTCCTAAATTCATGTTTATTTAAGCCTAACGAATGAACTTTGCAATATGCAGTATGTCAGGGCCATGAAAAGACAGGAGGCCAGATTATAATCTCATTAAATGAAAATAAATTGGTGCTATTCCAATATTAAAAAATATCAGAATTTCATCTTCTGTGTTGCAGGCTAGATCCACAGAAGACCTACTTGGTTGTAGTGCTTTATATCTGTACACCTAATAAAGAATACAGCAGCATAATAGAAATGAAATCTGAATTTATCTTCCTACAGAATTTACACAGACTCTGATCATTCCCAATGGGTTCAAAACAGCCAGCATGAAGTTCACCATACAAAGTAGGCAGGCACATGCCCACTAGACACTTAAAGGACAATATATTAAAATCCCAGTAAGTCCCAGCCACATTTTATACTTTTTCCTGTAAAGTATGGCATGGTGTAGTCAGGCTGTTCTGTTTTACATAATAACTGAGTGTTTATAGTAGCAGTTGCTTAAAGCAAAAGAGAGAAATTATATAGGCAGCAGGAAGGAGGACACAATATGTTGTATTCTATTGCTTTCTTCTCTCTTGACCCTCTCTATTTCATTGAGAATTATTTTCTTTCCTTACGGTGAAATTTCCACCATTACTACTTAACCTGGAGAATTGGAGAATCAGAGAATCAGAATGGTTTGAGTTGAAAGGGACCTTGAAGATCATCTGGTTGCAACCTCTCTGCCATGGACAGGGACACATTTCACTAGACCAGCATGTTCAAAGTCCCATCCAACCTGGCCTTGAACATTTCCAAAGGTGGGACATCCACAAACACTCTAGGTAACCTATTCCAGTGCCTTACCATCCTCACAGTAAAGAGTTTCTTCCCAACACCTAATCTAAACCTATTCTCTTTTAGTAAAAAGCCATTATCCCATGTCCTGTCCCTGTATGACCTTGTAAATAGCCACTTTACAGCTTTTTTGTAGGCCCCCTTTAGGCACTGGAAGGCTGTCATAAGGTATCCCTGGAGCCTTCTCTTCTTCAGGTGGAACAATCTCTCAGCCAGAAGGACTCATCCTAGAGGCTGGGAAATTAGTCCAAATTCCTTTGTATCTGCACATGTACTCATACAACGCTGTGATTACAGGTAATATTCTTACATGAGACAAGACTGCTCTATTAAAAAGCAATTAGCAAATACAAGAACATCTGCTGTGACTGGATGCTTTGTTTAGTCTGCTCCTGGATGGATATCAAGCCAATGCTAACAAGAAACCTGGGGTCTAGAAAGCCTTTGCCACCTCTCCTCTACATTAATAAATGAAAAAAGCTGTGAAATGCTCCCAGTCAGATACATGGACAGTTAGATTGCTAAAACAATCCCTACCACAGCTGTGGCCTGGGAAGACTCATGGTGCCCAGAAATAACCCCCCACACAGCTCAGGAATGTGAGCATTTCAGGGGCCATTTCCAGCATGCCACTTTCCTGCCTCCAAGGGGGCTTTGGATCCTGGAAAGTTTATGAGCTTCAACACAAGCCGTAGGATGCACAAGCTGTGTTGGTTTGCCACAGTGTCTAGAAATGTTCCTGTGTGCTGAATTCCCTAGCCTAGGGCAGAACATGTTTCCTAGCTCTCAGCCAGGCCAGACTACGGGTTGAGGCAGGGGCCTCTTGGAGCTATTGTCCTGCCAGGCAGTCACCTTCCATGAGGCTGTATTTTTGGTGCATTGCCACAATTAGCATCTGAGCAGCAATTTTTAGTGCCATGATTTTTGATAGTGTGTCCTAGGGTTGTCCTAGGCTTGGCCCTGCTTTTCCAACAAAATGTCTCAGCCTTCCTATTCCTTCACTTTTCCTTGAGAGGAAAGGAAGGAAGACAAAATAGGGGCTCAAAGAGTGCAGCTATTCAGCCATGGGGGTTAGAGCTCAGAAGGCCTTGCTTTCCTTGGAGGAAGCTCCTTTCATTGTCAACAGATGGAAAGGGGAAATCGGGGGTGGGGGCAGACTGCTGAGGGCTGCTTTGATGTTGGCCTGTTTGTTTGCTTTCTGCTTCCTGGACCCCCCAGCTGAGGGGCTGGGACCGTCAGCTGTGGCAGAGGCACAACAGGATGGCCGGCAGCCGCCTGCAGACAAGATGGCAGCAGATGTCGGCAACAGGAGTGCGTGGCATCAGCTTAAAGCAAAGCAGGGATAACCTGGAAGGATGAGATCAGGGAGTGAAACAGAGTGCTAGGGAGCTCTGGTGAGGCAGTAGGTGTCTGGGGTGGGACAGCAGTGCTCATTCAAGTGGGTAAACCATAGGTGGAGACATTTGGGAAGCTGTGCGGCAGAGCCTTCCTTGAATTTGTCTGAAAGTTACTAATTTTCAACCCTTTCACAGTTCAGTGAGTGAGGATATCACATGCTAATGGGCTGTGGCCCTACGAGCCCTCAGCCAGCACAAGGCCAGTGGGTGCTAGGCAGTGTGACCTTGAGGGTGGACTCCTTTGGGCACCAGCTCACATCAGCCGGGTTTCAGGCAAACCAGAAGTCATGTTGGAGTCTCTGTGACATAGCACAGGACAGACTGGCAATTCCTGAAATGTTTTCAGACGTCTGAAGGTTTTTTTATCCCTTAACCTGTTTGTTTTTACTGTATCACATGGCTGAGAAAAAGTCATGGCCAAGACAATCTCATATTGACGGGTAAGAAAACAAAAATCTGGATACTTTCAGGTTATTTAGATCCATTGTCATACCACACAGCTGGTTTAATAAAAGAGAAGATAAATTAGCTCCAGAATTAGTCAGAATACCCATCAAGGGAATGACCATCTTGAAAATGGTCATCCAGATGGATCAAACAACAAAATATCAATCTGCATCTCACAGTTGCAATGGGACACCCTGGTCAAAGCTAGTTATTTAGGACATGCCAATAGGTAACTTAACATAGTTCTTATACTTCTGTCCTAACAGATGCTTACTTTGTTATTCAGCTGACATAGCCAGCACTAGAAGATAAAGGTAATTAATAAGAAAAGTAATAAGAAAATATGCAGTGCAGTGTAAAAACATGGGTCTTCTGTAAAAAAAAGTGACTGTGAAGTGTTTCCAAACAGGAATGCTTCCCCTGAGAGAATTCAGGGAGATGTCCATGCAAACAAACAGTACTGATCCAGTCATGGTGTACTTGCCCTTCTGTCAGTGACCCTGTCTCAGCTTCAGGAAGATGTGATGGATAGTGTATGTCTTTGGAGAGAGCTCTGGGATTTAAGGGACAAAACCGAAGACATGTTGCATGTCTGATACCTGGGCTACAGCAGGTATGTGATTACGTTACTCTAAACACTGCAAGAAGGCTTGAATTACAGAAGTGAAATGAAAGCCATTGCTGTTTTCATGGAAATCCCTTTTCTCTGAGGGAAAAAGAGAAAAAGGACAGTGGAGGGCACAATTGCATTTTGTGAAAAACCTGTTTGCAAAGTCACGTCAAAATTGGGAATTATTTGAGATATTTATGCTCTCCCCTTTTATTTTGGTGTTTCCAGCCTTCTCGGAGAGAGTTTGCCTACTTTAAGAGAGCAATAAAATTAAATATCTATTTTGCTCTGTGTACAATTCAGCATTGCACTGATCAGTGGCCTGTGTATGATTAAGCATTAGGACTAGTCCTGCAATTCTTGACAAGCAAAACCAAAACACTAGTTAGCAACTGGATCTTTGCACTCAAGGATCACTTGCATTCACATCTCAGAGGCCTTTGTTAGGACCTGAAGGTCCAGGCCATTCGCCACATTTTGCAGGCATTTGAGAAATTAGTACTTGCTGTTTACATCTCACTGTAAATTGATTAGACACCAAGCTGCTCTTAAGGCACCAAGACCATCATATATGCACATACTGGAGCTATGCATTTATGTTTATGGAGTTAAAAAGATGCTAAATAAAGCTTTTGTTTATGGAGTCTTTACAGGTCAGTCAGGAATACAGTACTTTAACAAAAACTCCAGATACCACATTTAGGTATGGCTTAACCATGGCTTCTACTTTTCAGATGAATTCAGAGAGTAAAATGGCACAATCTCTAGAATGGGATGCTTGAGTCAAGGAACCATCATTTTCTAGGGGCAATCTACCTGTTAGGAAATTGCTTGCCTCTTATTATTGGTCATAAGATTGTTTATCATGATACAAGCACAAGACACTTATATCCATTGTGTATTTTGTCAGCAGAGTATTTTGTTCATTTTACAGTGCCCTTGTAGATCAGGCTTGCTGAACAAAACTAAGAAAAGATATGAGGTTTTTACAACTGTGTAACTGTGTTTTGGACACAGGTGACAAGAAAACAAGATACAGAATAACCCAAATAAACTACTCAAAGTATATCAATAAATTATTTTATAAACCTTTTTCTGTGTTTTTAAAATAATATTATAATTATTAAAATTTGGAAAAAATATTGGAATTTCTAACATCGGTATTGGAGGTGATCCAGGCAAAATCTCTAACTACAAAATGAGTAATTGCATACACAAACAATGTTTGTGGATTACAATTATCCATTTTGCCTGGTCAGCTACCATGAATGCATAGATTCAGCTGGAGGGGACAAGACTGACGTCTCCGAAGTCTGCTGGAAAATTAGCGATGTGAACCAGTTTGAACGAACAAGCACCAATGCAATCACCCTATAAAACTCAAACCAACTCAAATGAGAAAATAGATGGTGGGAAAAGATAAAACCTACTATTTTTGTTTTAAATAAGCATTTCACAACAAAAGAAAGCACAAGCCCCAAAACTCTTGTCCTTTTTGTGTTTGGCCAAAGTTATAATAGAAGCAACAGAACAGTAGGGGGAAAATCTTGTTTTTCAGAATAACTGGACTGAACAGACTTTGCTTTGGGGCTCAGGCTGTTAAAAAATGTCACACTGAGTCTCTTCAGCTGAGTCTTACAGGAGGAGGACCAATGTGCTGGCTGCTGTTCTAAGTTCAGCTTTAGAAGTTTCAGTGTACCTCTTGCCACCAAACTGCACAGAGTTTTATGTGTGATTGAGCATGCTGACTGCATGCACGGATCTTATGTTCTAGCCACGTCCTTAAAACAACACGCATGCCCTAATTGACTGTCTGCACCCTAGCCATTTTCATAGTCTGTCCACAGAAGTCTGTCTGTCTGCCTGCATAATATATTGACCTCCGAATGTAAATGAATAGTGTGGGCACCCATAGTAGCCTCCCTTTACCTACATTGTGACCCACCAGCATATTTGAAGAAGTGTTATATTTTCAGTCTGCACAGTCATCAAGGAGCCCTTGCAGTTATATTATCTCATCTGTGGTTATTCAGCTGCAGAAAATCCCCTTTTCCGCGATACAGTTGGAGCCCAATTTACCACATTCCAATTAACTTCCTCTGTTAGTATTAGTTTTCATGTGGTGCATTGAATTTACTTGTGATGGGGTTTTTTTGCATCCAGAGCCAAGTGGTTAGCCAAAGTTCAGGATCTTACAGGTTTAGGAAAAATCATAATGATGTTTATATACAAACAAGCATATATACATAACCCCACACCCCTTAACACAGTAAAAACGAAAGGCAGGTAGATTACTTTCCTGACGTATGTAAGAAGTCACATTATATCAAAAAGGTTTCCCAGATGTCCTTCGCTGAAGAATTCTCTGCATCCTCTCAAGATACTTTTGATGCCTTTGCCACTGAACTGGGGATTGCAAATGAACGCTCAAAGTTGATTCATAGACACAGTCTGTTCAATCCTGAATCTGACCTGACCTGTTTACTTTATGGTAAGCTTTCCCAGGATCCATCAGGATCTCTCTGCTAAGAGTCTTTTACTTCACTTGAGTTGTGCAAACTTCAGTGCGAATCCAAGATAAAGTCAATGGCAACTATGAATATTGTCCAATGCAGCAATAAAGAAAAACAACAACAACAATAATAAAAACAAACAAACAAAACAAAACCACAAAAAACAAACAAAAAACAAACAAACAAAAAAAAACCACCACAAACAAAATGTCTCCTGTGTTCCATTTTTCTAGTCGTAAACTAGGCATTACTGAAGAGGAAAGGAGGGATTCAAGAGCATATAGAAAGGGTGGATGTAGTTTAGAAATTTAGAAATAAGATGATTGACTGTGAGGGCTGTGCTTTTGTAAAGCTGTAGATTGCTTTATTCTCTTCACCGTGTAACACTCTAGAATATCAAATAAAGTAGAAGAAGCTGATGCCTCATTAAATATACTGTCTTGTTCTTTCTTATTCTTAGACTGTTTATTCTAGACATGGTGCTATTTCAGGCTTCTCCATCGTAGTATCCACATGCACTCCTGGCAGTGTACTTCACTCTGAGCTGATCTGTTTGAGTGGAGACTGGTCCTTTCTTGAATTTTTTTTTTGCATTGTTGATATGGTCTGTGATGAAAGCAATAAGAAAGAAATAATATTCACTTCCTGTTCTGTGTTTCCTTTTTCTTGTTGAAATTGACAGTTTAGCTGTGTATATATAGCTGTGTACACTTTCTTGGCTGCTCCCTTAGAAAATGCAAAGATATTAATTTCACTATGCTGAAAAGCCAGGACAGAGCAGATTTCCTGCACTGCAGTACAAATGAGGCCCATGTTCTAGAAACATAACTATGCGAACAGATTGCTACCTCTCACACTATTTGCTGCTCTCTGCACTACTGTTACAGACTGGTCTGTCCACCTCTCATAAAACTCACCCTTGTTCTGAAAGCCTGTGGAATCCTTGAGGAACAATCATGCTGTGCAGTAGAGATTTAAAGACTTGAAAGGTGTTTAGACCTCATACTGGTCCTTTGCACAGGAGGAACATTTCATTCAGTATAAGATATTTTTACAGTAGATTCTAGTTTTAATAATTGATATTTCAGATTGATTGAAAGCTCATGCTGCCCTTTAGCTATTAATCTTCCTCAGAACACATTTAGTCATTATTGCTTTATATACTAAAAGCAGGTAACCACAATATTGTATGTCTGTTATGACTTCAGGGGACACTGTAGCATCACTGTCTGTGGTATCCCTTTTCTGGTTCCAATCCAGAATCAAGTACCTGCTTGAGACATTTGACTTCAAAGTGGTTCATTTCTGCCCAGAGGGGTGGATTTTTTTTTTCTTTTTTTTTTTTTTTTTTTTTGGGGAGTGAGTCCTTGCCATGGAAACATCTGGATTTTCCTTTCTTTTGAAGCTAAATTTCAGTAGGTGCAGTGCCACACAATATACTTATTCCAGCTTAGCCATGTCAATTACTTTATAAAGGCCCCACACTCTTCCTGTGCTATGTTGCATGCCTTTGTGTTTTCACAACTGCTATAGATCTTAAAAAGAAAAAAACTTCTGTTAGGTAGAATGACCAGCATGTGGCTGCACTGGTATTGATGCTGAAACTTAGTACATTAAAGATAAGAATTGCTTCCAGGTATGTTAACAATAAAAGCTTGTTTTGAGGGTAAGGTAATGAGTTCATATTTACAAAGGAAAAATCAGATACTGTAGCAGAATAGTGGGCAAGATCTAATATCCATCTTTCATGGTTACTTTTTTCATTGGTCCCATATCTTAATATAAGCATAAGTTTTGGATTTTCTCCATGTAAGATTATTATTAGCATTATTTCAAGCATCAGTCATTTACTGTTTAATGTACTGATATAAAAAGTAATGAAAAATTAAGGATCTGAGAAAAAAAATATTTTCAAAATACTTGGAAATTGGGCTATCTTCTCAGAGTTCAGATAAGGTGTTCAGAAATATCTTGTTTTATCCAATTCTTCTTCAGTGCCAAGAACTGAAAAACCCCAGATTCTGTTGTTCTTTCTCTTTTATCCATTTAAATCTCATGTAGAACATTTTTTCATAGGAAGCAGTCTCCAATCATTCCTGCAGTTATTAAACAGCTGCCAAATTTTGGCCTGAAATTCTCTGTGTCTTTATTCCACTATTTTATTAAACCATAATCCCACCAGATGAAGTTACCAAAACCTGAATTAAATATGCAATTACCAAACATAAAATTCATCTGAAAAATATTGTAAGTACCTTTCAAGACCTGAGTTTGGGCTTCTGCTATTTTTATCTTATAGTGACCGAAACTCCATCTGCATATTTTATGATAGTGTACAAAGAGAATCCCAGAACCTCTCACTTCAGTCATTACATTATTTTTGACCCAGGAAATATACACCCTCAAATCCAAGTTCTGGAAGACAAATAAAGGAGGAAATGAACTTACAATTTCATCTGGAAAAGTAAGTTAAATCCAGTCACACCTCCCACTGAAACCAAAAGATAGCTTTTTTATATGTCTCTACATGTTAAAGGTATACTATCAGATGTTTATTATCAGATTTTAACCACCATGTAATATGAGTATTGCAAACGTTGAAATCATGCGGATGTAAAGTTGGAAGGAGCCTTGAGAAATACCATAATTCAAAGCCCTGCCTATCTTGTGAGATTTGTATGGCTGCAGTATCAGCCTAATCCTTCCTTATCTTTAATAGCATTAATTCTCAAATATATCCATATGGGTGAAGGACACAGAGCAAGCCATTAATGGGCAGGAGAAGTAGGAATGAGCTGGAGCACACTGGAGTTTCTGGAAGTCACAGATGTTTCCAGCAAAGGAGGGACCAAAAGACCAGATTTCCTAGTCCCTGCCTGGTCTTCCTACCACCAAGTCAGTTTGAGACAGAAAATTTGAGATACAGCCTCTCATCACCTTGCTGTGTTACACAGCATCAGATTCACATGAATATATGATTTCCTCCTAGAAATAGGAGGCCACATTGTTATTCCCTAGTTCTGCCTTTCTTTACTGCTCTAGTACACTACTGCTTGGGTCTTTTACTCTAGGCAGTTACCATGACCAGATTTGATAGCTCCCTCTGGCCGTGAGAATACTATTAGTAGATTTTTGTCCACCAAATAGGGAAAAGAAACACTGCACCGTGTCTATTCACTGCTGTGAAACATTCTTAAAATTTGCAGTGTCAGTCAAAGATGAAAGGAAAAATAGAAATAAATCACACTGATACGAATGTAACACCTTCATCTGTCCCTGTGTCTGTCTAACACATAATTTCTTGTTCTCTGCCAGATGTGTGGGCTGCTCGCTTCCAAGTCTTTCAGTTCAGACTTGATGAAAGGAAAGAATTTTTCCTAAGATTTTTTAAATTACTTTAAAATAAAATGTATTGTTAAGACCATTACTTGCGGGTGTTTTGGGACAGAGTGGCATCCAGGAACCAGCAGGGAATGTCACAGTCAGCAGAGATTACTTGATGTCATATGCATCAGAGAACTGGAAAATGCCTTGTTTAAAGATGGAAGGAAGGAAAGGTGCATTGCACAGTCAAATGGAGCTGCTGGTAAGAACTACGGGTAGGGAAGGGACAGAATAGAAGGAAGGTGTGCTGCTTTTGGTTGGTTGAGAGTGAGTTTTCTTCATAGCAGCTGATATGGGACTACAGTTTGGCTTTGTGCTGGAAACAGTGTTGATAACACTGGGATATGTTAATTATTGCTGAGCAGGGCTTGTGCAGCATCGAGGCCTTTCCTGCTCCTCACCCACCCCACCAGTGAGTGGGCTGGGGGTGCACAAGGAGTCGGGGGGGACACAGACCAAAATCATCATACTCAACATATAAAGCTTGGGGGTAAAAGTTGGCAGTGGCTGCTGGTATTCAGGGACTGTATAGCCATTTCTTGGTTGGTGGTAGGCAAGTACTCTTTTGCATTAATTGTTTTTCTCAGGTTTTCTTTTATTTTTTTCTTCCTTTCTCCTCGTTGGCTTTCTCCTCCTTTTTTTTCCTTTTTTTTCCCTTTTTCCCCTTTTTCTTTTTTTTTAATGATAAACCTTCTTCATCTCAACCAATGAGTTTTTACACATTTACACTGCTATTTCTCTACACCACCCCACTGGAGGGGATAGGGGCTGCCAGTGAGAGGCTGTTGGGTGTTTAGATACTTAATGGAGTTAAACCATTACAAATGGAGTCTGGGCAAAAGCTTGAACATTGGTGAGCAGCACTGTGATTAGGGGATCATAATCCCTCTTTCCCTACAGTCAAAATGCTCATGACACCTAGCAGCAAGCCACTTGTTACTCTTGTTAGTCCATGCTGACATTTTTGTCGGCTTTTTTTGTCAATGGCTTAAACAGCAAAAGCGCTCTAAAAATTAATTCTGAAGTTTTCTTCTGTTCAGAATTAATTTGTAAGTCATCACAATGATAGAAAAAAAACTTTTGTGATCTGATTATTTTCCCTTTTAAAACAAAATAAATTTGGGCTCAGGAAGGACTTGCACCTGTGGTGCTGCATAACCACCTAATGAAAAAAAAGCATTTTGGAATCACCCTTCTGCTCAGAATTGAAAGATGGCTGTCACTAAGATGAACCCAGTTAAGGCAGGTGATGTTGTGGGGACCTGTTCTTATCCTTGTCTCAGCTGGGAGTATCCAATACAATCTCTTAAATCAAAATAATCACTGTTGGTACAGCTACTAAAGAGTTGTACCTGAAGGAAAGGAGTTGTTCCCAATAACAATGTGTATCAGCCGGAACTCTCAAGTACAGGGAAGGATGCATTATATTTTAAAAAGTTTAGGTCCTAGATAACTCAAAGTTGGCATCTGAAATTAGCAAGTACCTCTAACCCTACTCCATGCAAATTTCATATCCTTGCATCTGAAAGAGGGACAATATCTACCACTTCTCAGGGAAGTTCTGAAGATACCCTAAACAGTATTTCTAAAGTAATTGCCTGTTTCAGAGTTATGACGACATAGAAAAGCCTAAGAGAACATAAATAATAGACACAGTGGGAAATAAAACCACCACTGAAACAACTGCTAAGTAAATACGAACTGCCTGTTCTTTGCACTGGATGGAAAAAAGACCATGCAGTCACAAAATTAAAAATATTACAATAAAATATTAAAGGACACTGAACTAAAATGTTTTCCTCCAACTTTTTTTTTAATTTTCAATTTTATATTTATATTTATCATCTTATTGTTTGTAGCAAAATCAAATTACCTTCAGGGTTTTTTTGTACTATGAAGTGCATGATTACATCATACAGCCAAAAGAATTTTAAGTCATTCATACTGAAACATGGGATTAATCACAGGAAGCACAGTCCTAAGTGAATTACATAGATCATATCAAATGAATGGAAGTAAAACCTTTCTACTAACCATGCTTCACTCCCTGTACAGCACACTGCATAGACCGTTTTAAATTCTTGAACAAATATGGAAATTTCTGAGAAACTATTTTCCAACACATCCTTGCAAAACCAGGATTAATTTTTCCTGTTTTGTCTAGTAAGCTATTAAGCCTTAGGTGCTGTGGTTTCAGGTGGAAGAATAATATGGGTAACTGGCATATGGTCCAGTCTGTTGGCTGGATGTGGGCATCCAAAGCTTCACCTTAATTATAAAGGCATCCCTGGGGTGAACACACCCAAATGTTTTGCTAGGAATTTGATCAAACTGCCACATGTCTTATCCTGCAGTAAGTCAAAATATTCTCTGATTGTTTCTCTACTTTACTACACACTTAGTACAGATCAATACCTATGAATCATAAAACACCTTACACAGTGACTTAGGAACAAGAATTTAAAGACATACTGATTACCACTTTCAGCAACCAGGTCCTCAAGCACAGGCCTTTAGGAAAGTTGCCATGATATTCCCATGCTAGCCATCTTTAAGAATCACAGTGGTTTTGCCCTGTCTCTAGCCCAGCTGCTCCCTCATCCCTCGTCCCTCATACAGCAGATGAGTAGGTCATTCACCACTGCCCATGGTTTTCTCTACAGCACAATAACCAAACACAACTAAATTCACTCCAGTTAATTCATGCCCCGAGGTGCCCTAAGACTACTCAGAATCAAACAAGTCATTGTTATCCTTGGAAAGCAATGGGTGGTTCTTGGCTACAAAATTAAATCAGTTTAAAAATAGTTGACAGCACCTGGGTTAGCTGAGGCAGAACTAAGCCGAGCTCATGGACAAACAAGAACTATTTTCCTTTTATGCCTAGCCAGAATTAGAGGATTACAAAGCATCTTGACATAACATGAGGAGAATTGTCATTCTGTCACCTGCAACTCAGGAATGCTGCAAGGCTCACATTGGTGCTGTGCTTTGCCCCTTCTTACTGTCTGAATTCTCAGGTTTATTGTTACCATCATCAGGGTATTAAAGCTTTGCAGGCATCATCTACATCTGTCTGCACCTGGCAAATCCTGCATTCCCCCCCTTGTATAAATCCTACTGCTGAAAAGTTGGTTTATACATTCCATGCACTCAGGGTTAACCTTGCAGTCTTAAAAAACTTCTGGCTTATAAACTGCATACAAGGGAAATTAGAAACCAGAGGGAGAGGTACAGACAACAATTAAACACACTAAAATTAATTAGGTTTTTTGAAATGTGCTGGTGACCTGAACAGAAACATGCCAGTTTCTAAACCCTTTCAGTACTTTCATATGAGATACATTTTTCAGTTTCTCTGCTTTCTATCTTATGGTCATTTTGGCCTTGAATGAAGCCCCAGAGATATACTGGTTTACTCCAGATAAGCATCCATAAGATTACTTCCTTATCTGAACTTTGTCCAGAGCTCTTTGTTTGAGAAATCAGACCATAAATCAACTTCCTTGTGGTATTCATAGGAATTATTTATTGTTGGCTAGACTGGAGACAGTGCAAGACACCCTTTCTTGTGGTATTTTGGGACTTCAGATTGTAGCAAGATTACTGCAGGCTCCCAAAACAAATATGGACACACACACAATATAAACAAGAAGGACCTACCACAAATCTGTGCTATTTGTGAAATAATCACTATCAGAAAAAGGGACCTAAATTCAGTTCTCTCTCCTGGTACCAACCAGGACTAATGCTCTTACCTTCAGTGAAGCTATTCTGAATCATCAATAATTAAACTAGGATGGTATCACAATAAAAACTTCAACTGAAAATTTGGTTTTGCCATCTTCTCTCCTGATGTCATTGACTGAAGGAAGGTACATGACAGGGCAGAACTAAGTTTATTTTCTTTTAAAGGAAAAAAAAACTGGACCCAGAGGATCCCATCTCCTGTGTCTCAAAATAGTCTCCAAATCATCTGCCTAGACTTTGGTAGACTTTTGGTGTCAATCAAAGTAAACGATTATGCTAAAATGCAAGAATTTTTTTCCAAGATAATTGCATGTTGTCCTCAATTGAAACATCACGACTGCAAATGTGCCATGCAGGAGAAGAACATTTCCCCACAGAGTATTTGACTGGAAGACTGTTTTCCTTTAGTGGTGGAAGTTGATTTGCAGTGGCTTGTACTGTGCATGTTTTGAGCATCCACAAAATTCTCTAGCTGATTATAATCATTCATATATTTATTATTGTGAGGTAATCTGAGATTATTTGCTTTCTGCTGTGGAAGGTGATGATCTATTGTCTGTGCAGCCTCCAAAGCCTGCTTTTTGTTTCTAACTCCATTTCTTTGGAAAACAGTGTGAAGCACTCTGGAAATAGTGTTTGCAGGAAAAGCATTATCAGATGTAAAGAATCAGAAAGTTTTGCACAGTCTCCAGAATTTAAGATCATAAACTTATGGTTCTGTTACTGAGTGGGGTGTTCAAAAAATCATCCAATTCTTCCTGTAAGAAGCAAAAGCAACAGGGAATTTAGCTCAGATGGGAACAGTGGGAAACCAGAAAACCCCCTATGTGTCAACCACCTTGTTACATCCTAGCCTTAGACAGATGATTTGCTTCAGGAAAAGAGCACTAGGATTAAGCTATAGTCAAGAAGAGCTGGAGAAGGGTCATGGACCATGCCACACAGTCTTCTCAACAGCTGCACTATCTACAGGATGGCAGAGTACTGGAGTGCTGGCTAGTGAAAGAGATTGAAGGCAGATAAAAAAAGTAACATCAGTCTTATGAAACAGCAAGAAGGAGCAGAGAGCTGGGGAGATGTAGAAGGATGAGAACACAGTGGAGGAGAAATATAAAAGCTTTATATCTGACTTCCTCCAATTGCTGAGCCATTCCTCAGGCAAGAGGAGAAGGGCTCAGATGGCACTAAAGCTCTGTGGGAAGTGGGTTTGTGGCTATGGATTTCCAAGCTGTCAATGTGAGACTGCTTAACCAGTTGTGTGTCCCTAATGGGCATGGTCAGGAAGAAACAAGAGTATGGGAATTTTCTTCAAAGAAAACAGGAGATGGAGATCTGTGTGAACTTGATGGGGGGAGGAACAGATGAAGAAAGTTAAGAAAAAAAGAGCTGCTGGAAAGCCGAAAATGGGACACGCTGCACTCTGCTAACTGAATTTATGGAGTTTGCAAAATACAGCCAGATTAAGTTCTCTAAAAGCAAGAAAGTGCAAATGTCTCACCTTCTCAGATAGGCTGAAAACTTCCAACTGCAAATTTCAGGCAAATTCATATGCAGTTCCTGAGCTGACAGGTAGCCTGAATCACAGGGTACCTGTCATTAGACCCTCAGTGAACTCCATAGAGTGCCAGAGGAATGTCTCTTTAATATCAACATTCAATGCCCTGTGAAGAAAAATACAAAGGCTGGATTTCAATGGGTCAAATGGCAATGTCTGGAATTTGGATGCTTCCATCACAACTTGCAGTTCCATATTCCCACCACAGTCAACAATGTCCTAGTCAGTTAAGTTCAGTCCTGATTCATCTAAACCTCAACCAGACATTTTAAAGGTCCCTGATGAATCACACCCTTGAAATACCCATTTCTTTCCATTAGGTGGGAAGGGAATTGAGGGTGACTAAGTCAGAGAAGAGCTACTCCCAAAAAGTCAACTAAGAAGGCTAGGGAAAAAAAAAAAAAAAAAAGAAAAAAAAAAAAAAAAAAAAAGAAG
>JAYDZK010000169.1:40258846-40279885 GCA_034509185.1 Euphonia xanthogaster | reverse complement strand
GCAAAAAAAAAAAAAAAAAAAAAAAAAAAAAAAAGACAAATGTCAAGTAACTGCACAAGGTTATATTACTGGCACCAGCAACTGAAGTCCAAACCTTAGGTAAATCCCCATCCATAGCTTTCCCACCATATGTACTGCTGTCTTGCTGACCTCAGTCCATAAAATTTTCAGTTAATTTGGAGAACCAGTTCCACAAAGGACAAACCGCTATTACCCTGGTTTGAAGGACAAATGGGATTCAGATATATGCCAGAGACAGGACCAAGTCATGTCTATGTTGCATTAGGACTACTTTCACATCCCTTCAGGATGAAAGGCATGAGAGTTTTATGTGTGTATAGTATTAAGGACATGGTCTGGTGAAGCAGGCATGCATCAAGCATCAAGGTGCCAATCAATATGATCTCAAGGGGTTTTCCACACACAAGCTAGTCAGGATTTCTTTTTTATTAAACACCTCTTCCCTTGAAAACTGATTTCTTGAAACTGTAACTCTTCAGGAAAAAATCTAGTTTTTTCAAAAGCTTTTTGTGAGGAGTCTCTGATTTAGGATGACATTTCTCACTAGGGTAGAAGAGAGCTTTGTCCTGTGCTTCATGGTGGTTTGGAGTTCTCAGGCGAGTGGTGGTAAGGCTCCAGAAGCTGAGGGTAGCAGCTTTTCATTATGAGGCTTCTGTGTTTTACCAAGTTTCAGAGGAAAAAAAAAAAAGTAGGGTTTCAAGATATCCCAGATTCTTCCTAACACAAAATGAAAACAGAAGCTGAAACTTGGTGTGCCTGTGCATGTGTGTATGTATTCTGCGTAAGCACATGCATTGTGCCTGTTCTTGTTTCCCAGCCACTGCTATCACACAGTTGATGTATGGTTCTTGCTTAATATTAATTTTTTTAAGGTTAATATTTTCTATGAATGCATCAACAGAGGCCCATCTAGCTGTTGGATGCTCTGGGACTTAGAGACCCTGTGAGGCAGCTGTAATCTGCTTTCTATACAGGCTGGTTTGTGACAGACACAGATAATTTTCACAAATTCCTAGACAGTAGTGTCTTGTGAAGACACAAAATGTCCAGATGTGAACTGAGGTCTTTATTCTCAGTTGGGGAAAATGATGTAGTACTGACTTCAGTTTTGGTATGCTGAACTACATGCAAAGCCACAGCTTGCATTTGACCCACCACTTAGGACAACACCACAGTGCTTGATTGCAGATCCTTTGAACCATTCTGGGTATGTGGCAAACTGGGAAATTTCTATTTGGCATAAGGCCACCATATGAAAACCGCATTTCTGTTTTCCAATGAGGAAAATTTTGCTAGTGAATGTTCTGGGTGAATTACAGAACTTAGGCATGTGGTAAAAATGCCTTCAACTTCTTGCAAAAGGCTCCATGCAGATGCTAGCCTGCAACTTTCCAACATGTAAGTATGAAATGCCAGGGGCACATCTTACAAATTAGTGTTTTGGGAGCAGTGTCACAATCAAGGGAGGAGGGGAAAGAAGCTTTCTGTGAAACAGAAAAGTTGTCCAGTACTCTTGCCAGAATTTAAATCTGATTGTGCAGGTCTCCCAAATGTTTGATAATGTGGTTCACTGAACTTCATACCTGAATAAGTTGTATTTTTTTTTTTAATTCATAATAAATATTTTTTTCTTTTAAAAAGACTGAATAATGGTCAGCTGAATTTCAATGTGAATCATGTCATGTGATGTCATAAAGCAACTAATTTTAAGAGCATGTGCTGTAAAAATGCTTTTGATGCAGTTGTAGTTGTGTTAAAAAGACAAAATCATTACCTCCTAAAGACAGAAGGAGTTTAGAAATTGCCTTCTGTTGCTACCAATGCAAATAGTTTATGCATTCTCTCTTTCCAACTACCTAGAGAAACTGCAGCATTTTCCTTTGAGCAAGCAGTAGAACAAGTAGGAATTCAGCAACTAAGACTCCTGATTGTCAAGATTCTCATAATTGGAGAAACAGTGTTGTTTTCAGGATAAAGCTGGAGATCCACCACCTGAAGTTCTTACACCTCTTCCTACATTGCTACTGATCTTTTGGTGTGACCTTAAGGAAACTGTTATTTGTGCAGCCTTTCATTATACTGCTTGGAAATAGAACATAATGACATTTTCTTTTCTTTGTTCAGCCTCTAAACATTTTTCAATTAAGAATACTATGTGGCTGCAATCTAGGGAGTGTTGACCTCAGCTGCAAGCTTTCTGCTAAATTCAGCATGTTTTATCAGACCATCTAAAAGTAAAGGATTATTAAATGCTGCTGATGTATTTAAAAGCCTTTCGCTTTGAAGTGCATCAGGTTCCAAATGCTGTTTACTCCACTGAGGCTAACAGATCTTCGGATGACTTTTTGTTTGTAGTTTCCTAGTGCCTAAAATTCTTTGAAAATTCTTGTTGTTATATTTTCAATTAGCCAGAAGCTCCAAGATGACCCTGGAGCAAACTCTTGCAAATCTTTGAAACTCAGCAAGGGCCTCTGAGGCCCAGATTCTATTCAGCAGACAAGGCTTGTGTGTGGTTTTGTGTTTTATAGCAGAGTTTCCCGCAGTTCCACTTTTAATATCTTCTAAAAATTATTTTAAAATAAGCCAAAGAAGGAGAAATTGCCTAACGACATAACAAAAAGCCTGAAAGAAGCAAAATAGTCTGTGATTCAAAACATGGTACTGCAGCTTTAAATATCTTATCAGGCTGTTGAATCCAAGCCAAACTTCAATCATATTTGCAGATTTGGGTTTAAATAAACAGCACTGCAATTGAAAATGCACCACTCTCACTTCACTGTTTATACTTCAGAAAAGCCAGCTCTGGAGGCCAGCTCTGTTGTGAGTAATAGTTTCAGACTGATTTTGTTTTTTACTCCCTTTACATTTGGGCATAGAGGTAAACCACTACACATAGTTAGGCCAAATATATGACCAGAAATTCAGTATGTACTGCTTGTGTTTCTATATGATACAATTAGAGCATCTTTCTGAAGAGAAATTGCTTCTTTAATGTGGTAATATCTGCATGAAAATATAGAAGGTTATATAAAAATATATATAAGGCATACTTAAGTTTGTATCTTATTTTTTCCCTTTCCCTTAGACCTCTGTGCTGATGTCTTCCTCTGCATCAGTCAATAACAACCTGGCTTTCTATTGGAACACTGATGTCTTAGGAGGGTTCACCTAGGTCTGTGCCACAATACTAAAATCATGTTTCCACCTGTGTGTGAAAAAATGTTTGAAATGTTGCAGTTCAGGCAGACAGTGCTGAACCAAATATGGTACTGACAGAAGCTTAGTGGAAGACCTCAGCAAAACAAGTACCTGCTCACCATTCCCTGCACAAGGGCGTATGGTTCTGCTATCTTGTTGCCAGACCTCTCTTTTTCCACAGTTGGTAAGATGGATTTCAGCACTCTCCCAATGAGCAACCAAGCACTAATAATTAGCACCATATCTGGGAGGCTACTGGCCTTTTCCAGACCTAGGCTTAGCTCTCTAGACATGCATACCCTCAGTGGTGTGCTAGAAGACTTGCCCATCATGCCTATTTATCTAGAAACATTTCAGTAGCAGCACAGATTCATAAAATGCTCTTTCTTTATATAAGTGTAAATAAATAGGTTTTGGAATTTTCTCATTCTTTATGGCTATTGGCACTTTTACGTGTTTTGCCAGGATTTCTTCTGATACAGCCTGAAGACCACAGTAGTAACTGTGCTTTATTATGATGGTGAATAGATCCCACTGTCACAACAAGGGAAAAAAACATCATTTAGATTGCAGGTACCTTAGACTTCATGATCACTAAATTATATTCAGTTTTGGACTATATTTGAGGCAGTTATTCCCACTCATGATTGCTTTTGTATAATGGCATAGTCGTGAATGAGTGAGAGCTGAAATGCTCTGTGTATGAACATGCACAATCCATTGCTCTTCTTCCCAGGCATTTCCTGACATCCGACATTTTCAAGGAATCTTATCTTTCAACAAGATTTGTAACAGGCAGTTCAAGTCATACAGACACTCATATCTTAAGCATCCTTTCCCCTGACCTTGGCAAATGCAGTCTTGTCTGGTCAGAGCCTTTGAGAACGCTCTTTTAATGATCATTTTCCCAGCCTGTTGCTTTGATCTTGATACCCCTTCTCTTAGTGCGCAATTGGCTGCTCACCTCCTCCTCAAACAAAAGTGATATCTCTTCAAAGATCATTCAGGGCTTTCTTCCACCTATTTCTTATTCTTTCTGACAACATCAACTTCCACCTCTGATTGACTTGTAGTGTTAACCTTGTTAATTGTTGCTTGCTGCAACAATTTTCAAGCAAGACCATTTTAGTCTTGCTTGAAGTCGGCCCCTCACAGTTGGAGGAGATGTTTTAGCTGTGACAGTCACTTGTTAGTTCTCTTTTGAGTCTAAGCAGTTTTTTTGGGTTTTTTCCCCCCAAAAAAATGGTGAAAAAATGCTTCAATGCTGATGGTGTGCCGATACTCTTCATGTATGCCCACAATGCTTACATCCTTCTCTTCTGTCCTGCATTGTTTGTGTTTTGAACAGGTCCTGTCTTAGGAGGTTTTTCCAGAAGGGTCCTTAAACATGGCCAAAATATTTGAGTGCTCCAGTAACACAAATCAAAGTAACAAAGATCTCTTCCTCTCCTAATTATGTGTAAAGTTTTCATAACAGCTGATTTTAAAAAACATCCATTTCATAACCCCTTCAGGTGGGCCATACCCATCCCACG
Source organism: Euphonia xanthogaster (assembly GCA_034509185.1). NCBI lineage: Eukaryota > Metazoa > Chordata > Aves > Passeriformes > Fringillidae > Euphonia > Euphonia xanthogaster. The sequence continues at coordinate 40,275,131 of JAYDZK010000169.1, read as the reverse complement.
TTACCCTGACACGACTAAATTTACATTAAATGAAAAACTCGTGTGTGAAAATTCATGTGTGAAAAACTTCCAACTTAGGATCCAATGCCAGCAAAGTTACTGACAAGAACATTTTTGTGTTGCCAATGACATGAACATATCTGTGTTGCCAAAAGGGAATTTCAGTTGGGTTTGGTTATGACTTTCAAGAAGGTAGTTGAAGTACACCTACAAAATGCTTTTTCAGGTGGAAAACACTGCCTGCCCATTCTGGTTGCACACGGTTTTACCAGCACAACTGTGATAACAGAAATTCTGTGGTGCAGACAAGGGCTGAAAACCTACCAAAGAGCCCCTAAAAAAACTGAGCAGTGGCAGCCTGGCTCCATTGACATTCACAGGATTTTTGACATTATCACGAGTGAAGATAGGATTTCACAAAAGATGTTTATGAAGCCTCATTCATGGAGGCCATAAACTGGGAACATATCGTAAAATTCAGTCCTATAAATGTCATAAATCTACATCCACATTCTTTTAATGATGTTTCTGGTGTAAGCCAATCAGAGCTGATATGAGTACCAAAAAAAAAATAAAAAGTATTTCATTTCAGTGATCTGTTTTAGATTTCTAACACCGAGGAAAGCTCAACCCTTCAGAAAGGGTAGTAAAGAGATAAGAAGATAATTGCAACACATTCCCTTGAAATTCAACTCAGAAACTGTGGAATTTCAAGGGAAACAAGAGGCTATTTGAACATGGCCACCTATCTAAACCAAAAGAAGTTTCCAGGCCCTGAGCTGCTTTAATTTTGTGGGTTTTGTTCAGACAGCTAAAGTGGCAATCAATAAGACTATTTAACTCCTCAATCTGGTTTTTGTGATAAAAGGTCAGAGTTGAGAATGGCCAGACCACAGGGTGTTCTAAGAGGTGAGCTGGGTATATGTTGGATGAAAGTAGAAATGAGTTTTCTAATGAATCCAGGAAGTCTACTTAAAACATAAATGTAAACAAAAATAATTCAAAATTTTGTTCAAAATGGTAGAGAGATACTACAAGTTTAATCTTATACAGGTGGCAAGTACATGAAACACTTTAAAATTTTTTGTCAAGTTTTGCCTGGAGACTTCTGACTTCGGAAGAAAAATGAAGGCGATTTTAGAAAATATGGAAGGAAAGTTAAGTGATCCTTGTTAAAGCAATGATCCCTTCAAAGATTCCTCTCTTAGCTGAACGATTTTGATGTGTGCTCCATTTACTTCAGTTTTGCACATAAAGAAGAAAGAAATCTGAGGATAGCAGGGGGGAAATCACTGGGGTGAAAATAAAAATAGAATCTTTTGTAACTTTCATGCTGACTTTTATTTTAGCAGTGTGCCAAAAACAGGGACTTCTAAAGACATTCCAAAAGAATGGCTTTTTAATTATCCTACTGTTATATTGCTCAGTCATGAATCTTTTTGACAGTCTAAGTGCAAAAAGCTAAGAAAATGTATTTATAATCTTTGCTCTTTTCCTTCTCTCATGCATGGTTTTTTCCCATATTGGAGTAATAAATACTGGCATCATAATAGGAAGACACATTGAATGGTTCACTAATGATTTGGAAGAGCTGAAGGCAGAGACTTGATCCAGAAGAAAGGGGTGTCTGTGATGGATGAGACAACAACAGTGACTTGAAAGCAGGAGCAGGACTAAACACACTCAGGGTTTTTGGGCTTTTGTTAGTACTCGTTCTTTCTTGCCTGAGGGAGAGTGATTTCAGTAGGATTCAAACCACTTGTCCAGATCTTTGGAAAGACCTGGCTGTGGCACGGCCTCCAGCAGAGCTTCTCGACCCCCCCCCCCAGCCCCAGCAGATGGGGCGTCTGCAGCCAGGGGCAGCTGTGTGTGCACACTGGGCCCTGCACAAGCGGAAGGTGCTGCTCCTGCCACGCTTCCTCAGCAACCCCACCTTGCAGATCAGCTGCATGGGACAAGGCTGGAGCAGAGCTGGGAGGATAAAGGAGGTGGGGATTCCCCAGCGCTGCCCCCGCACTGCTGCACAGCAGGAGTGTCTCTCATGCTGCGCACAGCTGGGCTGAGCAGGGTCAGAGCTGGCAGTGGGCTGCATTGCTCTGGCTGCATGGACTTGCTGTGCATCCCAGACAAAGATCAATTTCAGATCAGTATGCACACATAGCTCCTGTTTACTTGTGACGAAGGCGACAAAATAACCTCATCATCTTCTGCCAAGGTTTTTCATAACATTCATGCTCGTATTTGATTTCTACAGCTAAATAGACATCATGTTTGATAACAAGTCCGTAGACCACAGCACTAGCTAATAAAATAATTTGAAAATACTTTTGGAATTTCCTCTGCGTGATGTATATGGGTAATTGAACAACTCACTGTTTAGTTTTAAACATTGCAATTGCTTTTGACAATATCCTTACCTCAATCTAAGTTGTACCAGAGAGTTCTAGGGCTATTTCAGAGAGAATGAAAAGACTGTAGAAGGAACAACTCTCATCTCTGATAAGAGGCATCCACATTAATGAATAGTCACTCTTTTTCTGGGAGATAACACTATATTTCCTGCCAGTGTTCAAAGTATAAATCAAGAGTATTCAAGTAATTATTACAAAAATGCAAAAAGCACTTACATCAAATGTAAGGGCTTGTCATCTTACAAAAGGCTCCTGTGCATTTAATTATGAACAGCAGATAAAATGCTAATGTTTCTCATTCTGAGATTTTTTTTTTAACTTTCTGCTGCAATTGGGGCCATGGGCTTAAGCTCAATTATATATCCACATCTAATGAAAATTTGCATAAATAAATATAAAATGCTAAATTACCAAAGAAATCATGCAAATCTGCATTTATATCCATATCTATATATATATATGTATATAATTCACATTTTTGTAGATTTCACAAAAAAACCTATTTGTGACTTCAGTTTTTTCTTTAACAATTGGACTTAGGAAAAAACTTATTCAATTAGAGCATATTGCTTAACATTTCCTTAGTAATAATAATTAAATGTCTGTAGAACCTGCTCTAACTGTTCTAAGGATGGAGAACCAGCACATTATTCCTTGAATATCTTTAATTCAGTGTATTCCCTTGAACTTCAAAGTGTCTAATGACCATCTAAATATTTAAACTTTTGTGATTTTGACAGTAGTTGTTTGTATCCTGTCAGCACAGTAGGTGGAGAGTCAAAAAAGACAACTTTCCCCCAAAATCTGTTATTTAGAAAAGCTGACCTTGTTTTTTCTCCAACATCAGAGATTTTTTTCCTGTTTTGTTTAATGGTTAGAAAACATTGCTTTCCTCTTTGCTTTCATAAGAATGGTTGGAATCAGTTCATCTGTGCAGTCTGAGGTAGGCCCTGAGTTTTAGGTATTTATCAACTGAGGACATACTTTTTCCAGTCTGTTTGCCAGCAAGTTACATTCAAATTTATCAGTGAAACAGAGCCACAAGGCAATGAATAACTTCAGAGGTCCTGACCAGGTTCTGTCCTTGCCTTATGCTCTGTCCTTGTCTCACAGATGGGATCTAGGGAAGTTTAAGCATTTTTGGCAGGAGCTGAAATACCTTTTTGCTACAACTAAGTTGGGGAGGTTTGGGCAATTTGGGATGTGGGTTTTTTTCTCTCCTATTTTCTTTTTAGAGTACATTGAATGCCTGCTGGGACTTGGGTCATGGCCTGTTTCATCTTGCAGTTCACACTGGCTTTAGCTGGGATTTTCTTCCTATTTGTATTAGATAGGAGTTTTTGCCTAGGAGCTGGGCATTCAATTTTTTGTAAGCCTTCAGATCCATTCTTTCTAGGGAGCCTTTCAGGAATCCTAGCTTTTAGTTTCTGGTTTTGCCTTTCTATAAAGGTTATCAAAGTGTGAAGTTCTGGTTAAAGATTTATATGTTGGACTTGTTTTCTACAACATTTGCTTTGCTAAATAAGTCTGTACTACACCTTCTGTAAACACCTTCATATAGTTTCCTAAGATGTGAGGCTTGATTTTTTTTTTTTTTTTTTTTTTAGTACAGTTTTTTTTGGCAAAATATATGCCTGATAAAATTTAACAGAAGTTTTCTGGTTTTGGTTTAAAAGAATGTTCAAAGCACTGATAAACTTGACAAGTGACTTTGAAATTTTCTGTAGGTGCTTAATGCCTGGAAGTAAAGATACTATGTCTCTCTGAGGATCTTCTTGCAAGAAGAAATGTTAAACCTTCTGCTGGTTCTGTTTTGTGCACTTCTTCAGTTCATCTTTCATGGGCACTATTCACCATTTTCAATATTTAAAATTTTTTTAAGGCTCATAAATCTACACAAAGCCTTAAAAAATTACTTTTCTCAAATTTTAATAAATTGCATATTCCTTATGTACAGAGCTGGTTTTACATTAATGTTGAGATGCCAAAGGAAAAAATAAGGAAGTAGCAGAAATTTTAGAAGTTCTTGTAATATTTTATTTTCAGAAATATCAAAGTCTGGAAGAGCAACCACAGTCTAGCAAAACCAAATATCTGGCTTTTTTTTTTCATCAACTTCTCTTTGACTCTGTTTCAGAAAGTTCTTGCTCAAATAAAGAAAGTTGCACAGCAGATAACAGTACCCTTTAGCCTTTAGGTGTTGCAACACAGTGAGGGTAGAGTATTGATAGTATTATCTCATCTTTGGATTTTGGTGGCTTGGGGGGATATAACAGCAGGATCCCAGTACTCACAAAGAAGTCACCAACAAGACATAGCCACCAGTGCATGGTGGAAGGATGAGAAATAACAGACATAAGCTGAAAGAAGAGATTCAGACTGGATTTAAGGAAAAAAATCTCTTATACCATGGAAACTTTTGTCAAGAAGCAGAGGAGCCTACTCAGAGAGATTGTTCTGTCTCCATTCTTGGATATTTTTAAGGGCTGACTGGCAGCTGTCAAGCTCTGAAACAATTGTGTCTAACTTGAGAGCAGACCATGCTTTGAGAAGGAGTTTGCACTGGAGAACAACTGAGTTCTTTTCCGACACAAATCCAGCCTATGATCATGCAAGGACTGGCTTCAAGAAGAGCTAAGGGTCACCTGGCCCATTCCATCCTATGAAAGGGTGGCTAAAAGACAAGTTGTAAATATAAAAATAAGTTATTTTCTTATGACCCAGAAACATAGTGCACGTGGCAAACAGTGGCTACCAGGTAGAATATAAATCTGTTGCAACACAGAATACAGTGAAGTTAAAACCAGAGAAAATAGTGCCTTCTGGCATTATTTCCTGTTAGACTCCCCAGGTGTCCAGATGCTTCCCTCTTCTTTCAGCTCCTCTCACCCTGCCACCACCTCTTTCCCTTCAGCTACAGTCCTTTCCATCATCCCCTGACCAAAGCAGAATTCCTTTCAAGAAAAGAATTCCACTTTTGAATTCTGTTACTTTCCTCTTATTTCAAGTAATTGTAGTATTGTCTTTTCTTCCATCAGTGTTCTCCCTTAGGGGAATTCTTCCAGCCTTAATTCTCATACCACCCTTTTTCAAATAGCTTAAGATTTAATGCAAAAAACCTGTTTGTCAGCTTATGTTTCCAGCTACAGTTATTTCTAGCCAGGGTGTTTAGGAAGTCTTATGCTTCCCTTCGCAGGTTGTAAAGTTGTGGGTTTGGCCTCCATGAAATATCCTTAGTGTAATTTCTGCTTTGCCTAGAGCTACCCTCAATCAATCCCCCAGGCATTTATCCTGGAAAACACAGAGCTGCTTCACACTTCTGAACATCTATAGTTCTCTGAAGTCATAAGTCTGAGGATCATCATCCTGAACTATTTAATAAGTTTGGGTTTGGGGCTTCCATTTATCAATCCTTTTTTTATTAGACCCTTCTTTTTTCCTGGCTATTTCTCCAGCCTAACTTTGTGGGAGTTGCCTGTATGGCATATGCCTTCACAGTGTGCAAGAAGGGGGGCTTCTGTCTAATCTTTACACTGTAATAAAAACTAGTTGAAATACTGGATGAAAATGATTTTGGTATGTATTCCTTGAGCAAACTAGCAGTTCCAGAAGTCTTGCACCATCTATATCCGGTTTCCAAGTTCCCCACTTTAAAATTTCTGTCAAACATCCATGCCATTTTGTCTTGCTTTCTGCTGCTGTTAACTGAACTTCAAACTAGTGTTCAAACATCCCCATGAAATTTTGAGTTAGTTTTCATGAGCCATGCTTGTCAGTGAACTTGATGAAATGAGAGAAGCAGTTCCCATCAGGTACCAAATCATACTTTGAGCCTCAACACAAGCCTAGAGCTTGAGATGGAACAAATGAAATTACTACTAAGATAATCTTGTCTCAGCTTCTGAATTCTGACTGAATCCAGACAATACTGAAGTAATGAGTTCTAAAATAATCTCTCATAAACCAGTAAGCCTAAGATTTTCTTGAATTCCATTCTTCACATAAACTGAAAAAGCTGAAGGATTTTCAATATTTTGGAGCATTTTTTTTTTTCACTTTAGACTGAAATCTTCCTTCATGTATCACATTTCATGGCTGTGGTAAGATTGCATTTTTTCAGTATTGCCCCACTTGCGGAGGGAGTAAACCTGTACATATTCTTCTACACAGCCATGGACTGCTGCTCAGCTGCCAGAGAGCCAAGGTGACTGCTGACGCTGCCAGCCAGCGCCAGTGTGCAGAGATGTCCTCTCTGAAGCAGGCATCAATTGCCAGCACCACCTCATAGTCCTCTGATGTCAAGTAGAACTAGTGCAGACTCCAGCTCTCTCCACAGCATCTCTGTCCTTCCACTCTCGCTGATCAGGACACCTGCTCCAAACAAACTCCATCATCTACCTCTGGACAGAACTGCAGCCTTGCGAGCTATGCCTTGCCCTTACAGTCACGCTGGTAAACAGATTTTTTTTAAGGAGGGAAGGGTCTGAACAGTCATATTTCTTGCTTTCTGATGCAACAGAGACAATTCCACTTCTTGGAATTGGTCCTAAATTCAAAATATCTTTATGATTCCTCATATTTATGAGTTTAGAGATGCTGATGCACTAGAAGGAAATACCTGCTTAATTATATTTTTCAGCAGACAAATAACACCATCCACCTTCATTTGACCCCAATAACTTCCCATTAATATATTTTTCTTGCAAACACCCCAAATTATCTGTGCTAATTAGGAGGCAGAATAGAAACACTATTTGGCACATGTATTGTGATCAGTCTGTAGCACAGATATGTATATCAGTGTGAAGGTAGTGCTATGCTGGAGTACAGTACAACCATGAGCATACTGCAGGAATGGAAAAGAAGAAAAATCAGTTCTGTGTATTTCCTGTAGAAGGAATCTCCTATTATTTGACGTAGTAAAATGGAACTTTTTCACCTGAACACAACACACTCAGATAACCACATAAAAGAGTTCCCACCTAAATTTGCTCTGAATATTGCAGGAAAAGGCAGCTGCACAAAAGAAAATTTGAGGAAACTGGACAAAGCAGGGGATCTGATGCCTATTGAAAAAATTATCAAACTGTATCTGATTCAACAATGTATCCTTGAATCAAAGGTATCCTGGGCTGCATCAACAAGGGTGCTATATAAGAGTCGAGTATTCTAAGTAGGTAAAGCCACATCTGCAATTTTGGGTTTTTCAGTACAAAACAGACATGGACATACTGGAGAAAGTCCATCAAAGGACCACTAAACTCGTCAAGTGGCTGCAGCACCTCTGCTGGGATATCTGGGAGTTTAGCCTGAAGAAGAGACTGCTCAATGACATCTCATCAATGAATTAAATATCCTAATGGAGAGTAAAATGGAGCCAGGTTCTTTCGGTGAAAGGAACAGTGACAATGGGTACAAACTGAAGCATAAAATGAAATGGAAGGTTTCATTTTTACCTCAGAAAACAGTTTTTTACTGCGAGGGTGACAGCATTGGAACAGGTTACCCAAAGAGGTTGTGGAGTCTCCATCCTTGAAGATATTTAAAAATCACCTGGTCCCGGTCCTGCGCAACCAGGTCTAGATGACCCTGCTTGAGCAGAAAAGCTCGGTCAGATAACCTCCACACGTCCCTTCCAACCTCAACCATTCTGTGATTCTGTAATTGCTGCCTACAATTAGAGCAAGTTACAGTAAATTAATATAATACTCAGAAAGAGGTTTGGCTAAGACATAACTTCAAGCTTGCATACTTTGTCAATATGAAATATTTTTGATTTATCTACTGTATAGAGGGTGATCAAAACAAAAATTTCCCCTGTCAAGGGATAGATCAGCCTTTTGCTTTTTTTGTTCAGTGTTCATATTATTCTGTACTGTGCCATCAAAACCAGGTGCATTTTGCATCTGCTGCTGGAAGTTGACTTGAACAAAAATGAAAATCCAATAAATTTATCAAAGGAAGAGAGCATTGTTATTTCTCTGAAATCTGCTCAAATCTTTCTTTCTGTCCATGAGTAACCATAAATCTACCTGGTGTATTGACAGCCAAATGTTTTCTGACCTGTGCCAAACATAGTCAAATAAATTTTAACTCCTTTGATGCACTACTTTACCAAAACTGAAGCCAGATGTTCAACAGGTGACCTGACAGAATACCATTACTTCCCAATTACCATAAATAAAAGGAAAGCTGTCACAAAGAGTGTGTGAAGATATATCATTCTAACATTCCTGAAGATTTAACCCTTCCTGACCATTCACAAATTGAACATCTGAAAGATGTTCCTGGACTTAGTAATTAGACACAAGGATCTTGACAATATCACTTCTCACTTTTCTCCATACTTAGATACTTTGAAATTAGGTGTTGGGGGGGATTTCAGTCATTTCAGAAGCTACAGCTCTCGTATGCAGACAGGCAAACAGACCTGCAGCAGCACTTCAGAGCCATGCAGAAAGTACAATTCTGCCTCCTATTAGGCTCAGTAAGAAGATAAATAGGCAGACTAGCATGCCCCTTGATACATTAACAATAATCCTGTAGTCTTCTCTAGTACAGCTATTTTCCAAGTCAGTGAGTTAGTGAATATAACTAAAGCTCTAGGGGCTTGCATTCTGTGCTCTCTGCAACACAAGGTAGGACCTACAAGTATTTTTCAAAATGCTAATTTTAGCTTCATGCATGGGCTCATTTATGTAATTGCATTATGCTTGTGACATACACAATGCTGGTAGTATAGGTAATCTAAGCAGTGGTGGGATAATGCATAAAAATTAGCATAATACCATTAGAAATTTTTATGTATATTGAGGAAAACAACTCTTACTCTAGGAGGATGAACAAAAGAAATATTTTCCATGGTCCACTCACTTCTTGGATTGATTCTGTCATGGGCTTTTAACTAGACCCTGTGAATTCAAAATATTGAAGGGACATCACATCTTAAAAGTGGTTTAGGGTGGTTACACTGAAACAAATAGATGCAAATACAGACTCTTAGAAGGATGAGTTTATATAAATATTCACAGAGTGAAGACATGGGTAATAAAATGATGCAATTTTTTATCAGTTTCAATTTAATTCAATTTAACTGGCAATTCAGTTTAAGCAGTAAAGAAGCAGATTAAGAAAATTTCCAACCAGTATCTGTGGTTAGTGTTTGTGATCTAGATGGTGTAGTACCAGCTGGTGAAAAGTCACCTGTTAATTCGGCTGATGGCAGCTGGAATACCATTGCAATGTATTTTTCACTTTAGATTCCCAAGGGAAAAAGCTTCATAATAGCCACTTCAGGTACATGAACATAACATACAGCTCCACCAAGGCAAAGAAAACATTTTTTCCTTACTCTGAAGTACCAAAATTCATGGGCCAAGGAAGTGCCCTCCATGTCTATACTTATCCCAAGCAAGGCCTCTGATTAGTTGGTGTTACTGGGGAGAAAGGAGTGATGTCATTATTACCTCTTGTGACCAGGAATGATTTATCCAGCCTTTCATTTTTTTATGTTAGTAATAAGAGCACTGTAGGGAAGAGAATGGAGATATTCAGAATCACATCAGTCCTCAGTTTTTCTTATGATTTTCAGCAAACACCCATTGACTGTGCTTTCTTTTGGCATTTCTTTTTCTGAAGCACTTTCTGTCTCTTCAATTTTTGGAATACCTGAGTGAGTAAAAGCAATGCATTGGCCAATAGTGTCCAAATACCTGGAGGTTAGGCACAGCTTTGGTGACTTCAGCCCTGTATTTCAGTCTGGCTATCCCTTATTGATGCTTACCTTGACCTCTGGACAGATCTGTACTTTCATGAATCAACATACTAATTTCCTACACTTTTTCATTAGCTTTTAATAAGCAGTTAAGAATAGCTGGGGTTTCAGCAAGATGATACAATAAAGCTGCACCGTGGAAAAGGTCTGACCCTCATCATCCTCCTTCTGAATTGTAATGTGAGCAGGCACAAATTGACGTTCCACTCTACATCCCACAAGCACACAGGTGTGAGCATGAACACAGACACATCTAGCTGTGAAAAAAAGTACCTCTATGACTCTGAAATCCCAATATCCGCTCCCCTCATAATCCATAAAAAAGCCATTTGAAGCCAATAATTTAGCCATGTGGAAAGGATTCTGCCTGCCTCTACCTCCATTAAGACTCATTAGGCACAAAAGACAACTCACAGCCAGAAATGCTCTGTGACTAGGTTTTCTGGGTTTAATTCATGAAATAGGATATTCCTGTATGGCTTGTTAGCAGTGAAGCAGCAAGAATAGTCCAGGATTACTTGCACCTGTCTGGATTTAAAACAAAACAAATAGAACAGCAACGACAACCACCTTCCTTTTCAACCTAAATGTTTCATAGACCTCTGTAGCTTCGTAGTCACCAGAGGGGGACAAAGACTCATAATGCTGAGAACTTGATTGTGCTTTAATTTGCCTCAGTCAACAAACTCTTCAATTCCCTTTCTTCTCAGATGCTGGCTCGCATTTGTACTCAAAGCAGTCTATTCTTCTTTTCTTTTACAGTTTAGTATAGCCTTCTTTTAACTGCTGTAACTTATAGAGATGTATATTAGATTTCAGAATTGCTAAACCCAACAAAATTAAACATTCATGAAAGGAGCAGATATTGAGGTTTCCTCATGTTCCTCCTACTAACACCACACAACATTCCTTTTGATTTTGTTTTCTAGATGGAAATATTGCTATCCAAGTGGTCTTTCAGCTCACACATGGCTTCCTGCTATAGCCACTGACATTTCATGAAAAACTCAGATGTTGCCAGAGAAAGATTTCCCTAAGCTTTACTGAACTTTCCTGGTACTGTTTTTCTTTGCCTGACCTTTGTTTTACAGTACTGAATTATTAAGTTGGCCTTTTTTCCTTATTCAGCATTTCTGTGCAGAAGATATTATGTCTGAAATACATTGAGCAATTGAGGCCATCGGGCTGTACACTATGGTTGTGAAGAAAAGAGTATATGATAATCCATTAGTATCTTCTTGTGGAGTTACAAGAAGGAGAAATTATTATTGGAAGACTCTATTGATCCCAAAAGTCAAGAAACACATTCTTCTCATTGTGCAGAAAGATATGAAGTGTATATATTAATTTATATCTTGCAAATTTACAGACCTTGTGAATATAGACTTGATGGAAACAGAGCTGCACCCTTCAGGACTGTGCTGTTTCTACTTCTTTTTTTACTTCTTCTTTTTCATTTTCCCCGTCCTATCTCTCTCTTCAATGCATAGGGTTCAGCTTCCCTCTGATTATCATTCCCTCTTCTTTGAAGTAATGAAATATATAGACAGGATATATATATATATATGGTCTTCTAGAAGACACCAGAGGTGGCCACGTCCGACCAAGTTTTGCTTTCTTTCATAAGTAAAAAAGGATGAAAGCAACAATGAGTAATTTCCCCTGGGAAAGGTTTTTATCTGATAAAATAAAAGCCTTGCTCACACACTTCTTTCTCTAGATGAAACTTTGTGATTATCTTTTTTTTTTTGGAAATATTCTCTCACATGAGGGTAAATCTGCCATGTGCACTTTTTCTCTCAGTGTGCACTTACCAGAAGGAAGAACAGTATCATAATCATGCCACATGCTATCTTCAGACATGCATCTCCCCCGCTGCATAGTCGGGTATTTAGTATAGTGCATCATGAATCATTTGCTATCTCTTTTATTTGCATGTCATTACCTAAGATACATGTATTAAATTCTCAGTGCTTTTCGGACTCTCGAAGACGCAATTTCATGCCTGACAACTCCATAAAATATATTAGATATTTTCATTTCTTTTAAATTTAAACCAGAAACCTGGCTTCAGTGTATGTTTCAATTGGTTTTTTAAATCTCTCCAAGCATGTGACATTTGTAACTGCTCAGATGTTAACCCAAACCATTCACCCATTCACCTTGGTAACAGCATACTTTTGGTTTTTATGTACTGGGCTGGACATCAAAGACATGTTTTTATTGCAGAGATTTTATTAGCCAAGTCTGGATTTGTAACAGACCCTATTCAGCAACAGCTGAATTGTATAGACAGCTCTTCTTTGGGATAAAAACAGGTGAACCCTGATCAACCAAGTCCCAAATTGAAATCTTCTCTCCATCCTTGCTGACCTTCAGCTCCCTACTCAGATTTTGGCTGGGATGGGACATTTTATGGAAACAAATGCGATATTTGTGGTGCTTCTTACCATAGGTAGCCTCAGTCTTCCTACAGGAAGACTAACACAAACACTCAATGTCTCCAATAGAGACACTCATAACCTATAGCTATCTGTGGTCCAAAAAGAACCTAGTTAATGATGAATGCATTGAACAATTTATTCATTTTTATGAGGTAAACAGATGTCTTCAACAATTTGTGTACATTGCCTTCCCTACCCTGTTTCTACTGAACTTCTGGAGGTTCAGATATGTAGCACTGGCTTGCCTTGCGCTTACTCAAACCATTACCTCCTCCTTCCTTCCCTACAGGAAGAAACATCTGGCAAAATAATGGCTTCTCCCTTAGTTCAGTCAAACCCTCTTTCCCCTCAGCTCACACTCCCAAGGTCTCTACACACATATTTAAACATCCATGTGACTGCATGAGTAGTGCTGAACATATTGCCTAAGCTGTGTAGCCACTACCACAAGCATGTGGTTTAATACAGTCTGGAGCTCTTGATGACCAGGAAGATGTGAGGCAGGTACTCAGAAAATCTATTGACAAAAGATGCTGAACTACATGTTCAGAAACTTAAGCAGTGTCTACCATAATTCTAATTTGTCGAGCTTCATATAAGAACACACTTCTGTCAAACAAGTCAGGATGCCAGCTGTTTCAGTAGATGTTATCAACCAGATTTTATGGTGAATGTTATTTCCCTATTACTTCCAAGAGAAATAAATGGAAGAGGATGCTGAATGACAGTTTAATAGAAATGATATCTTATACCATCCCGGAGCAATTTACAAATAATATCCATAAAAGAGTTAGTTACTCTGCCCATCCTTGAAATGCCTCCATCTCTCTGCTGGAGGTTGGGATCCAAGCATAAAGCTGACAAAGAGCAGATCAGCAGGGGAAGGGGAATTTCGGCTGAAAATTCACAGACTTGGGAAAAAACATCTCTTATGGAAAAAAATAGCCCACAAGAAACCAACACTGTGGAATCACTAAACTCCCCGTAGAACAGAAGATTCTGGTCTTGTAAAAAAGTTTGATCACATAGAAAGCTTCTTGGGAGTTAATTTTCTGCCACTGAAAGAAAATACAAATTCTGCTAGGTTGTGAAAATGTGTTGCCATGGAATGTCCATGAGTCAAACATAAGCCATGCCTTCCAGCTTGAAGTCTAAATGAACATATACTTCCAAAGGCTGGTCATTGATGTTCATGAATCTGGTTTTACTCACAGGTATTGTCAGTGCAGCACACACAGTTGTGTACCACACTCCCTTCCACTCCGAGAGCAGCCAATTACCAGGTATGCCAGCAGGCTGCAGGGCCTGATCTGAAGTCTGTGATGGAAGCTCCCAAAGAAATACCTCCTCCAGCATTTGTGTCTATGGTTTGAAAGGAAAAACAAGAGCTGTACTCCAATTCTATGAGAACTGCACTTCATCACTGTTTTTGTGTCTCAAGTTGGCTCTCGGTTGTTTGCAGCACAGCAGTGATTTACCAAAGCACTGGGGGAATACTTTTTGCCACCTTCATGTTTCCTACCAGCAAACTGAATGCAAACAAGTACATGCTTGGTCCATTCAAAGTTATGGGAAGTACAGACATATAATTTGGACAGCCTATTCCTTCAGGAGTCAGGCAAATCATTTAGAGGTTGTGCTCTACACCTCCCTTCTGTGATGTCCCATTCTTAAGAGACAGTGAGCACTCAAGATTCATAGATTCTTGTGGTCAAAAGAAACAACAGAAGTCAGCGAATCCACAGTAGCTGCAAAAAGGCCAGAGGGATTAAACGCTTGGCATGGAAATTTGTATGTTAGTCCCTGACCTAACCTAAGCATGCAACGGTGGGGTTTAGATAGAAGGGTAGGGTGAAAGGAAGAGAGAAAAAGAGAGATGAATTAAAATGAGGGAGAGAGAGAAAAAAAGGAAGAAAGAGAGAAAGAGAGATCACTAGCTCTGGATCCAGTGTCATTTCAGTAGATTCCAGTTGGAGGTGCCTGCATGCCAGGGCTTCAGGGGCCTGCCTTTCTATAAACGTTTTCTATAGATAAGTTTTCCCCACCCTGGAGTTAAGTTTCTTAGTTTCTTGCTTCCTATCCAAATTAGTTTTGTGCAGTCTGTTCTTCTAGACCTTTCTGGAAATGAGTCCGGGGTCTTCGGTGGTTTTGATTTCTGTCCCTACTGTCCATGTCTGCTTCTCAATCTTATTCCTGTGCTCTGCAACACTGCACTGTGTTGTGCTCCAGGAACTAGAACAACAATATTTTTCCCAGAAAAGTGCTACCCTACCCCCATATAGCCCCCTTCTCCAGCCCTTCTCCAGCCTTCTCTTTCTCACAGTGTTATTACCAACAATCTTTGGCTGTTATTCCCAACAATCCTTGGTTGGCTCCACAGCTATCTGACTATCGGCATTTGAGACATACACATTAGCCCCTTATCTTCTGGGTCTCTACACCTTCTCAGTTTCTCACTCCCCAGATGAGTAGTTTCACCACTGTTTTATGTGATGTTATCTGAAAGGTTAAAACACTCATCTGAAGATGAAGCAAAGTACACAACCATCTGAAGTGCATTATAGTTTAATGAAAAATTGCAACAGTAAGTGTAACACGAATAACAAGTGTCCAAATCCAAAACATTAAACTACAAAAGAACTTTATTTCTTTTTTCAAATCTGACTCTTCTCCCTCCTTCACCGATTGGTAGTTTCCCCAATGCAAAATACTTCCCACTAGCCATCAGTCTCTGGGAAAGCATTTAAGAGAGAGAGGTGATAAGGGAAGAATGATTTGGGAATAAAATGTTTGCAGCTGAGAGTGAAAATTAGCTGGTTTAGCGCTTCAGTATGTAAACTAGCTCGGGCTTTGAAGCAAATTCATTAGAACAGGTTGACACAGTCCAAATGACAAGTGGGGGAACTCCTCATGGTGACATTTCTCATGGCTAGAACAGAGCAGCAGGTTAACTTGTTACTGAAGGATTAAGTGTTCATCACTTACGTGTTGACATGTCTGAAAAATATTTGGCCCCTTTGTCTATGATTCGCTTTAATTCTGCCAGCCCTTTTTAACCCTAAATTGCCTAAAACTTCTGTCCTCACCCAGCTTTAAGAAATACTATGACACCAAATTTTATTACAGAATTTACTTTGGGCTTTAGCACATAGGCCTACAAAGTAAACTTCCAGTCTGTAACGTAACTAATTTTCATCTCTTGTTTTCTCATATACTTGGAGAGATTGTTTCTGAAAAAGACATGCACGTCATCATGAAGTGATGCAGTCAGTGGGGAATTCAGCCATTTGTATGTTGAGTTCTTATACTAAAACAAAAAATAAAGAATAAATAATACTTTGTCATGCAAACTGACACTAAAATTTGGTGATTAGAGATCCCATTCCTTATGAACCATGATATGAAGACAAAGGCAGACAGGAAGGGGGTACTGTGTAGAGTGTTTTGGCCAACTCTAAGTATTTACTAATAGAGGTCCTTTCCTTTTTCTTCTCTTTTCAATTTAATTTATTGTCCTACCTGCCTTTTATTTCCCAGGGTTTTATTTCTTATGGTGGGGGTTTTTTTTGGTTTTTGGTTGGTTTTTTTGTGTTTTTTTTTTTTTGTGGTTTTTTTTTTTTTTTTTTTTTTTTTTTTTTTTTTTTGTTTTTTTTTGG
>JAYDZK010000169.1:40213373-40251264 GCA_034509185.1 Euphonia xanthogaster | reverse complement strand
GGAGAGGAGAGGAGAGGAGAGGAGAGGAGAGGAGAGGAGAGGAGAGGAGAGGAGAGGAGAGGAGAGGAGAGGAGAGATGTTTCCTTTGCTGTGATTGCTTCCCTATGCCTGGTCAGGCGTGCAGAGTTGGAATTGTCAGAATTAGAGAGGCCTTTGTGTAGGGAAGGTATTTGAGGAGTGGCTCCCCTCCCTGGGGAGTGACTGACCTGAACTTGTAAGATGCTGCATCCCAGACCTTTTGAGTCTGAAAATTAGTTTCTTGTACCTAGAACCCAAATAAGACCAGCCCACCACAGCAGGAGCTGACTTGCCTCTTTCTTTCTCTACTGGATTTCTCTTTGGAAAAAGGTCTCACCAGCAAAGGTCTCACTGGAGGCACCATAGAGAGTAATTAGGATGTCATAATGCCCTAATCCAATGAACATTAAAGGTCTCCAAATCTATCCTGCTGTAAGGCTCACCTAGGACAGTCCCTCATTATCTGAGGTTGAAAAGACACTTGAACAGCAGCCCAGCTTTGCAAAACAAGGTCCTTAAGACCCAAGGATCACTGACAAGTTCAAGCTGACATTTTATTTCAGCTGTTACTTCTTTTCTGCTTTCTGTCACTCCAGTAGTCCCTGCTGACCAGACTTAAAATAAACTTTTTTGTCTCTGGAAAAATTAATGACATTCCTGTGGAAAGCAGGTTAGCTGAAAAAGCTCTATCAAGTCCAAAAAATAAACAGGAAAGTATTATTAAGAGAAAAATAATCTTTAGGAGAAACTGATTTAATGATTAACAGCTCTACTTTACCACAGACAGAATTCCTCCAGTGATATATGGAAACCCTCTGGGACTCTCAGTTTTTACTAGATAATCCCTCCTGAATGGTAAAATACTGCTATATCCCCAGCATATCACCTTTTGAACTGTACAGGCATTTTACTAATTGACCTCAAGAATAACTCTGGCCCAGATTATCTGAGGTGCATGGCTGCCTGGCTTCCAAGAATAAAATAAAATCGTTGCTGTTTTGTGGGGGCTTTTTGAAATTTTTAAGTTTGTCCTGGAGGTCTTACAAAACAAAACAAAACAAACAAACAATCAAAAACCAAACCAAGTCAACAACTTCCCCCCCTCCCAAGAAAACCTCAGCAAGAGAGAGAAAAAACCCCTGAGAATCAATGTCTGCAAACCATATATATTCTGTTACTCCTCATTCTGATGTTGCCCATTGTATTGTGCATTTGTTTGATCACATAATTACCATTTTTCCACAGTGCATTCAGTGCACAAGAATCAAAGGAAAACCCAGACATTTTAAATAGCATAGTGTTTTTTTTTGTTTTTATTGACTATAGAAGGTCCTTTATATTCAAGGAAAGAACGCATTTTCTTCTAAACCCATCTTTTAGAGGTGAGACTCATACAATTGGTCAACTAAAACTGCAGCCATGAAAGAACTTTACTGCTTGGTATTTCTTGGCATAGCTCTCTAAGTTTTCCTCCACAGAAGTGAAAAGCAATAAAGCTTCACTTTTAAGTGATTTGAATCAGAATCAATTTAGGCACAGGATAAAGGCTGTGAAATGGTTGTCAATATTTATAAAAGCAACTATAATTTTAAAAGAGGTACATCAAGTTCCTGGAACCTGGGGAGAGAAAAAATGCCCTGTTTGCTCCCCTTCTAGAAGGGTGGAAATAAAATACTGACAATATATTTAATTAGTTAAAGTCAGAGAGCAAAATCAGTGCAGCTAGCCTCTCCTGTGCATAGCTCCAGTCAGCATTTGGACAGTTGTAGTCATTTACACTACTAGCTCAACCATGGGGCTAGCCTGGGCTAACCACTGTAGGTGGTTAGGAGGAGAGAGCACCCACCTTAATGACCTTGAGGAAAAAAAGACAGTGAGACATAGAATGAAAAACAATGCCAATGTTCTTTTTTTTTTTTTTTCCATTCATAATTCAGGTATACAAGAATTCAGCACCACTAATCAAATTTTCTGAGTTTTCAGAAATCTCAATCATTACAGAAAGCTACCACCAAAATTCCTTACTTCATTTCTTTACTTCTTTGCTCTTTAATTCTTCCCTTCTTTACTTCTTTTTCACTCTTCAAAACACATTTTTCCAGAGCTATGCAAATACATCATAACATGATGATACCATGGTGGGTTTCTGGATAATCCAATATGCCATGGCTGAACCGGACTGGCCAGGCAGTGGGAGAGTACAGCTAGTAAGGATTTCTAAGTAACACAACACACATTTTTCTGTAACCTGTTGTTTCCATCTGGTTTTTATCTTGCAGATGATAAACAACACATAACATGAAAAATTTAGGCTGGATGGTTCTACTACTAAATCTTTGTCACATTCAGGTTTCTGGAGTTCACATCTTCATGTGTAGACCGCCTTCTCAATTCCCATCAGACCACTTCTTGTGACCCTTGCAACACTGCTTCCTGTTAGGTTTTTTTTTTCTCCTGAACTCCCTGGAGGAAAAGGCTGCCGCTATAAAAAAACTGAAGAAGTAAGCAGGAGAATATCAAAGCTGTCTCGTATGCAGTGAACAAGGGCATATAGTCAGGGCATAAAGCTTATACATTTTCCCAATGGTTGGAGATGGATAAGTCACACTGATACTTGAGTGGTGGCTGACATGAAAAATAAAGGATGTTCCTAACAGCCAAGTCAGCAAAATCAGCAGCTCTCTGCAAAAGTACCCTTTAAAGTACCATCAAATTCTGCCAAAGAACTCAAGGAATGAATCTGTGACTGATTTGGTCTGACCCTTACTCTTCAAGACTGACCTAAAACAGAGGCATTTAGCCTGCAAGTCTGACACTAGAGGAGTAAAGGATGCTGTTTAGTTTCTCTCTAATCCCACACAGCAAAGGACAGAGATACAGAGGAGCTTGCTGCTGGATTAGAAGAGTTCTTGCCTGCAATGCATGTTTACAGGGACAAGAAAAGCCTGTCAGATGCAATGACAGCTAATTTTATCCTGTCTGTGAAAGGACTTGAGAGTGTCAGAAGAGGCAGGAAGGCTACAAAGGGAAGGCATTTTCTCAGTTTAATGATGAGTCAAGTGTCCTTCACCACAGTGCCTGCATAGCACCAAGCCAGTTATGGAAGAGGACATTGATCCTCAGGAGGAACATAATCATTTCACAGACCACAATTGGAAATGTTTCTATTAGGACTTTGACAGCTCCTGAGCCCTGGCTGCTGTTTTGTGGCTTGCAGATTTATGTGAATGTGCATGCCTGCATGCCTGCCCACCCACCCATCCATGCTTCAACTGAGCTACTAACCTGTCAAAGAGAACATTCATTATCTGATGGCTAATCCTCATGGACAATTTCCTCCCAGTTCTGCCACATACCTCTTGCCTATTTTGAGGTGCTAATTCTTTCTCAGAAGTGATGCAGTGATCAGTGCTGTCTTCTTCATAACACAGCAGCCTTCACATTTTCTTTGGGTTTTTTGATCCACTAAGTGTTGCACTGATCAAAACAAGGACAATGTCTTAGAAAAAATTCAGGATGCAGTTTCCCATTTCAACAAGATACAGAAAGTCCTGTCTGTTATTAACAGACATGGGTGAGCAAATTCTTCTTGTCTGATGGGAGTCTCAGTAGAAACTCATGGGATAAATTGAAGCTAACTACCAAGCCATGAAAGTATGAATTTACAGCAATGTAAAGGAAGTGTGTTTGACTGTGTATACCAGTGATATCTGAAGTTGTTTTTTTTTTAATGTAAAGCCCTACTAGGCATTCAATGTGATTTGACCAAATCATGTGAGACACTATTCAATATTTTTTGAAAAGAAAAAATGGGCTGTGAAAAAGTTGCTTCTTTCAAACAGAAAACTGAGCTACTAAGTCAAAACAAATTGCTTTCTCAGAGACACAGGGCAAAATTACTTCACCATCCAAGTAATGTTATTCTGATCCAGACTTGAATCTTCAACTGGCTAGAGCATTCAGATCAGTAGTATTTTGTTATGGTGATATCAGCATATACAAGGACTCTTCAAACTTGTATCTTAAAATACTGATATTACATATGTGACAAGGACTTGTATCACTTTTGACAGACCCCGAATATTTCATTCCATTTGGCATATCAGATTCCAGAAAATTCAGGCAGGAAGTCACTTTTATGACCTATTTTCCAATCATCATGAACTTGCATTTACTCTGAACTATTTCCTTTTTTTTCAGGTTAGGACTAGTGACTGGCACACTGTGATTAAAAAAAGTCAAAGCATTATTCCACATTACTGAATCCATTGAATTCTTTAATGTAAGCTAAGCAACAACATCACAAAGAGAAGACTTTCAGTTAGAAGTTCAAAGTATATACAGGGATTTAAAATGTCTATACACCCTGTCAAATGCTAAATCAAATGGAATAACCTTATGTATACATACTTTACAACTCTCAACAGCTTTCTGATCTCTTTCAGGATAAAGACATAAAGCAAACAAAAGTTTCTTTCTTGTCAGAGACACCATCTAGTTTGAAGAGTTTCAACTCTGAATTCTTTTAAATACCTGTCTCCTTCCCCCTGTAGTTATTTATATCTGGAAGGTAAAACTCTGGTCGCTGAAAAGTTCTGAGCTAAAACAAAATGTTAGAGGACTACGAAATGCATTAAACCTTACAGGAGAAGGGAATTGGATATGTTTGTGTTTCTTTCTATATTCTTTAATGTATGTATACATAACTGTTAATTTATATGTTTATTTATAATCTATTTATTTATTTTCTATATACAGCACAGTTGCCCACATTTTCCTTCTGGCTAATGAAGAATTATCATTAGAACTTACTCCATGAAGTCAACCCATCTCTCAGTTATCTCAATCTAATATTTATTTATATTCCAAATCTACTGCTTTTACTATCTTATAAACTAAACCCTTGGGGACTGTTTTTCTGTTTGCTTTGTGTTTAGCTCAGGTACAGAATAGTTTTTAACCCACGTGAGGATGAAGTCACGAGGAGCAGTCAGTACCAGGAACCATGATGTTGTTAACCACCAAGGAAGGAGCAGCTCCCACAGATGAGGCTATGCATGGGCTGAGGGCTGGCCACCAAAAAGCTTTCTTGTCTGAAGTGAGATGTTTTGATTACTGCACACTGCACTCTTGGGCATCCTTCCCTCAAGCACGGCTGCTTTCTTACCCTGCTATTGCAGAGGGGCAACACAGGGAACTCTCTCATTCAAGTGAGGATTCACCCACATATCCCTGCTTTGGTGGCCCAACTATCTCCCTATGTGCATTTGTCATTTTATGGAATCCTGGGAACACTGCAGTGTGTGCCAAAATCTGCTGTTATAAGACATTGGTACCCACACTGGCATGATCTGAGGGGCTTCAGGTTTGCAGGAGAGCTCAAGAGAGTACAAAACATCCCTAGACCACCTCTCCTTAGCCACAGGATGATCTTAACACTGTAAAATATCATTAGCTTATTCCCTGTATTAGCTGAAGCTGACTGTATTTATTTAAGGAATATTTATAATATATATTTTCCCATCCCCAGTGTTTTCCTATTTTAATGAGTTTTAAGACTTTGAGTCTAAAAAATATATAAATATGACACTCAGTCTTGACTACACAATTATCACCAGTAATTTTATAATATCCTACATCAAATTTTAAATTAATTTGGAGTTAATGTGGTGTGTCACACCAACATTTGGCTGTACAGTTAATGAAAGCTGGAATCTTTCCCACTCTGTGGGAGGTTTTGCTCTTTTGAAGACCTTTTTCACTCATATATCCCCTGTGTTAAAATGCAAATGGCTTAAATATAATCAAAGCACAGAATGTGCTGTGGTAGGAATAAAAAGCTGTTTCCATCAGCATGAAGCAGCAATTCTGTAAAACTGAAATGAAAGATTTCAACAGCTATGTTTTGTTACTGCATGTCAGCATCATGCAATACTACCTCTGTTGACATGTCTTTTTAAGCAGTAAAGAAATCATATTGGCTGGAAAAATCCACCAGATTCCAAATTAATAGCAAAATAAAATTAAAAAAAGAAAAAAACAAACCCATTTTACTGATTTGGGAGTGGTCCCTCAGGATTTTCAATGATGGTAATTGAACTTCATTACAAAGACATTCCAGTAAAATTGATTTTTTCGCAGGGCAAAAAATCTTAGTATTATTTTATTGTTGAATGTATGCCTTACTCCAAGAGGAAAATTAAACAATATACAATTGAAAATTCCATATGCAATGCAGTCCTAATTTGTTACTCAAAGTTTTTTTCATCTTGCAATTATCAAATATCTTTACTCAGGGCAGCCTTAACACTGCCCATGTATATTAATTTTATGAACTTTAATAATGCAAGAATTCATTTTAATTTTTTAAATTAAATTTACAGAGAAATCAAAACACTGCTTTTGCTCAAATACAAAAATGTAATTTTTTCCCCCCAAAATGTTAAAAGAGACTTTTTAAAATAGTTTTTCTCTGTTTTTTCTGTCTTTTTTACTTCAGTGAGCCTGTTCAACTGGTTTATGAACTTTTTCATATAAAATTATCCATAGATTTATTTGATTTATGAGGAAAAAAAGGTAATTTTTTCATACTATGTATATATAAATACATCATGAGCTATTTAACCATCTTTTGGCCATGTAATACATGTTTAAAGGGCAACATTGTTATGAAAAATGAGACTTTTGAGGAATGACTTAATGTTCTGTATCTTTGGAAAGGGCCCTCTTAGCCTTTTCCACCTCTGGGGAAAAAAAAAAAAAAAAGAAAGAACAAAAGAAAAAAGAGCTCATGGTGTGTATTCCTAACATTTCATACAAAGTTTACCTGTGATATTTTTCACCAGGTGGGAATGAAAATTTGTTTCCATATGGAATAGTTCTGTAATTACAGAAAAGTAAACATACACGAGAAAAGGAGACAGAATTATAAAAGATGACATAATTTATAAATCTCTCTGTATAAACTTCGCAGAGATATACATGGAATTATATATAATGTGTTAAATGTGAAGATAAATTAAATTTGAAAATGTAAGAGGGAGGTGTTAAAACACGTTTTGCTTTAACTGCAGTTATCAGGTTGTCGTTTAAAAGACAGTGCAGCCAGTAATAAAAGGATAAGAGGCAGTTCTTGGCTTCTAAGGAAGAATTTTTTAATTCTCTAAATAAATTGGGAAGCCTAAACTGATTTGCCTTACCTATATGACATTCATACAATGCACATCTATGAAATTGTGTGCCTGGCCTTGTAATGATGCATGGGCACACAAGCAAGCAGTTGTCAAAGTCATTGTCCACTGCCTGCTCCCTAATAAGAGAGCAGTGGAACAGGACTGTTGCTCCTGTTCCAGTTGCTCCAAGTGGTAGGGATGCTGCTCCAGTCATGAAAGACAAATGGACACAAGGCAAATTGTAGGGAGGGGGTCCTATTATTGCTACTCAGTAAGAGGAGTTTGATTTTGGGGATAAGAAAGCAAAATCTCTGACCTGAAGACCTGAAAATCTGAAAACTTCTGGCCTGTTGCAGAAGCAGTAAATTTCAAACTGCAAAATAAGCAACACACTAAATCAAAACTGAGCTGTCATAAGCTGTTGGAGGTATTTCAGTCAGTGGGGTGGCTTTAAGTAGGTGTCTCGGCACAGGGGAGAAAGGCGTCTCAACCTCTTACACTTTTAGGCTGATAGGATGAGATTAATTAGGTGAATTTGAAATATTTAGCCTAAGCTAGTCAACTAGGCTCTCTTTTTGACAGAGGAGACTCAAAGAGACATTTTGTCAGGACCCACCCTTTAAATATAAGAAAGTCTAAAAGCTACCTTTGGTAGACGTTCACCTTTCTCTTTCATCTTAGTAGTGCAACAAAGTGGCTTTAACTAGGAGCCTGTGTGTTCAGTGTAAGTTGGGAGAACTGAATCCAGGCATCACTCATTTTTATCCTGTATGCCCTATAATGTGTCATTAAGAAGAGTGAGACCACTGTGCCTGTCTGAAAAGATGCTGAGCATTACCTGAAGGATGGCAAACAGTTAATGTGTTTTCAAAACAAAAAGAGATGTTGCTAATCTGTGTTAAATGTTTATTTCTTTTCTGAAAATATGGAGAGTATTACTCCCAAAATTTACTGCATACTGTTCAGTTCTGCAGAAGGATTCTTTACATCACATACAATGACTTTTTTAATGACACAGAAATTTTGGGGTCTTTTTTATTTGAGGGGTTCTTTATATAGTGTGTATCTTAGGAAAATTGTGATCCCAAATTTTATGGTATTTTGAAAGATGCAGGCAAAATTCCCATTGAATTCAGCGAGGGTGGAGGAAAGACTGAAAGATCTGGATGCAAGTAATGATCATTTAAGCATCTGTTACTGATGAAA
This sequence comes from Euphonia xanthogaster, assembly GCA_034509185.1. NCBI lineage: Eukaryota > Metazoa > Chordata > Aves > Passeriformes > Fringillidae > Euphonia > Euphonia xanthogaster. The sequence goes on along the minus strand of JAYDZK010000169.1, from coordinate 40,242,868 downwards.
GTATTTGCCACCTCCCCAGTGGCTTGATCTATTTGGTTTTGTATACTGCAAATCGTAACCATGCAACGAGCAAGTTGCTAAGCAAAGAAAAGCTGTGGGATTTGAGCCACCTCACAGGAAGGTGCACACAGTCTCTTTCAGAAGTGTTTGTGAGCCATCCCAATTGTATTTATCTCAATGCAAGTAACAATATTTCAGAAAGACGACTGTAATTTTTCCCTTATGACTCTTTTTGCCCCCTTACAGATAGAATGGTCATCTGTTTTCCCTTGACGTTCCATTATTACAAATCGTTATGGGTGTTTACACCCTCAGGGATAAGAAAATTGAAGAAAGCAGTCGGAAACTGTAAGTGTATTGATATCCAAGCAGACTGATTCAGGCTGAAATTCACTGTACTGTTTACACATTGAATGGAACTTGCCATCTTTCAAAACATGACTAGAGTATGGGAATTTTCGTTAAGCTGAATTCATAGCTGAAGATGTACAAAATACTGTTCAAAATATTGAAAAAAATATGAGAAACTGTTCGACTATCCCAAGAGACTAAGCCACCCACAAGATTTGAATTTTCATCTGCGCTCTCCTGTGAAAGGGAATGCAGATATGCAGATATCAAAGTGACTACAGTATCACTTCATGTGGCAATTCGGGGACTGAATGTTAGATGTTAGGGCTAAAAAATGCTCAGTTAAATATATCAAACAGATTATAACAGAAAGTAAGTTGAGAAGTTTCTAGGTAATACAGCTTTTTAATGTATCCAAGTACAACATTTTTCATGTCTTTAATTATGTGTCATTAGTTACATTATTTAGATTCCATATAGATTAGGCAAAAAAATATACACTTTTTGTCCTCTTTTTAAAATTGAGTTCAAACTTCAATTTGAAGTTTGTGAATAAAGAATTAAAGCTAGGAAGTTATCGCATCTTTTCCAAAAGCAGTGTGACAGTTCAACACTTTTAAAAATAATGTTATTCTACTGACATTAAATTTTCTCATGCTGCAATAACATTCTTTTTTCATAAACTGAAGCTCTGAGAACTTTGGCAGTTTCACATCCCCAGGGTTCAATATTTTTTTTTTCCTTTTTTTTTTTCTTTTCTTTTTTTTTGTTTCAGTTACTGAGGGTTCACACACATGCAGAGTTTAACTTCGGGTTTCTGGGCTCATACAAACCCTAAAACTCAAAGCAATACTCAATCATAACCATGTTTTCCGTGGCTTGGAACAAAATGGTAAACTTTCTGTGCAACACAGACATAGGATTAACTTGACAGGCAATCTATACTTTAGAAGTTCAGCCTGAGCTCATTTCAAGGGTCAGTAAAACTTGGAAAATCTTCTTGACAAATTTGGGACAAATTGAGGATTATGAAGACTACTCAAAACACACCCACCTCAAAAGAGGCAAGTAATCCCTCCTGTATCTCTTTTGTCCTCCAAAGCTGTTGCCACAGAAAGAAGGCAATTTCACATGGCTGGGAACTTCATAAAAAATATACACAATTCATTCAAATGAAAAAGGCTTAATTATTCTTATGCTTTTTACAGTTCAGCTGTTCCATTTGTCCCACATTCAGCTGAGATACTTCTAGGTTAAGTTTCCATTAAAAAATTCAGGTCTGTAATTCAATGTCAATCAAGGTACATGAAATCTCTCTCAAACAAATGAGTCTTTATTTTTTTCATGTCTGAAGGCACCTAACTACATACGATCCCATTTAAGTTATGTTTAAGTCCAGATCTTGAAAAAATAAACCTAAAAAAAAACAACAACTAAAAAAGAAGTGTCCAGTCTTTCATTATTTACATACTTAATGTTGTTTGATTCAGAAACCACAATATAAATGTTTTCTTTTAAAAAATCTGTAATCATCAAGATATATATAAATATTCTACAAAACGATCAGTGTGTTCTCACCAAAAACAGATGCCTTGCAAATATTTGGCTTGTTTTTTAAAAAAACACTTAAATCATTTTTTGAGGTCTGGCCATCTATACATTCAAAGTGCAAGTGCTTTTAGAAGAAATACTTCTAAAATATATATTTATACATTTTTCATATGTCTATATGAAATAGAAAGTCTTTACTTAATATTCAGAAAAACCACTGTGGTGCAGGTGTACAGGACTTTCCAAAAATTACTTGGGAACAAGATGAATTTATCCAAATGGCCCCTTTTACAGGAAAGTTTATTCTGCTGTTCACAGCGTCCCAGCAGCACAGTGAATACCTTCAAGTTTCCCAGCTCCTTCCAAGGGGAGCATTCCAAAATGTCTCCAGGCAGGCAGTTCTGGATGCTCTCAGCCCCAGTGTGCTTGCAGGGCCAGAGGAGTGAGCTCAGAGAGCGCCAGCAGCACGGCTCTTCGGCACGGGGAGCAAAGCTCGGGCTGCCTGTCCGGGCTCACCGCCACCCCGGGCTGCTGGGAATCACAGCTGCTCCATCCAAATCTGGGGCAGGAGCTGGGCTGGCTGCAGTGCTTGGCCAATACAGCAGGTGCCATAAAGGAAAAAATATGTATACAAGTAAGCCTTCTGTTTGGTAATTGTTTATCTGGGTCAGCTGCTCGCTGTGAAGGACAGACTTGCTCTTGGCGCCTGTCCTCAGAGCAGTGTGAGTCTGTCCCCTGCAGCTTTGCTTCTTACAGGGATAAAACATAGCTCCAGTACGCCAATAATTTAATCATAGGAGTTTAAGCTTTCATTACTTTCCTAAGTTTTCTTTTCCATGCTTTTGCAGCAGTCACTGATCCATGCTGGAGCACAGTCTTTTTATTATTTACTCTGTTTTTGAGGTAGCCATTTCAGGTCCCTAGTTGCTAAGCTACAGCACACCTAATAGGGCCTTATCCAGAAACACTCATTGAGTGTGTTAGAAAATTATGGCAAATAATCTTAACTAATTGTAAACTGATGAGGCAGGATCCATCCCTCCTTATTCTGAAGGCCTAAAATTTGGGTGTCTAGTCTAAACTAATCAATCTTACATCCTCTTATCAAAGGAGAGACTTTGCCTTTTTTAAAGAACAATTTGTTTATAAGATGTGCAGCTAAAATACACGGCCCTTACAAGGTGCATATGTCTTCCCTTAGCTTTTATGGGAATCCTACACAACAAACTGAAATAAGAAGCCCCTTTTGGATGAAGTGCAGCCCACCGTTGGTATCTGCATCCAATGTGAACCTACCATGCTGAAAAGTTGCTTCACTGAAGGGCTTAATAGCTCAGCAAGGAATAAATAGTCTGAGCTGGCTAACAGCAAGCAGCCTCCACTACACAGAGATTTTCAGCATAGTCTCCTCAGCTGTTATGAAATATATGTCTTTGCTATTATAAAGTGGCTTTCATGAACAAATACAAATGTGTAAAAAAGATGTGTTAAAAGCAAAGACAAATGAACACACGATGAAGTAATTAGAAACAGATGACAATATACTGCTGTTTGAAAGGAATGTTTTTCACTTGGTTCTATTAATGTACAGAGACCCGCAAAGCTCTTAAACATCGAAGAAGGTTTCTAACATGCAGTACGTTGCAGAAAAGAAACAAATAATTAAAAAATTCTTCCATTGCTCTTTCAATAATGTACAAGCATTACAAGGACAATATTCTTTTTCTGTACTTCTCCTAACTTAAATCACATGGCAAAGCATAAACAGAACATTACACATAAAAACATAATGTGTATGCAGAATCATTTTTATTGAGAAGGCAATCTGCCCATGCTTTCCATGTAAGTTTAAAATGGTTTCTCTTCTACTTTTGTTGGCACAAGTGGTATTAGGCACACACCAGGATTTAACCACTTTAAGTCATAATATTCTTTGGCCAAACTGCATTGACTCAATTGAGATTGTAATTTGGGCTCCTTTGTTTTCAAGGTCCTTTGATTTTTCAGAGGATAGTTTACTGTTCTGATCTTCCCTTCCAGAAAAATCAAAATCACTTTTTGCTATTTCCCTCTCCAACATGATGATAAGTCCCAGATTCCCTTTTGTTAACACCCAAGGACATGTGAGGCAGGACCTCCTGCAAGCAGCTTTGTGTATAGCTGATTTTTTCCTACTCGTGTCTAAGACATCAATTTCTAAACATTACACAATAATGCACATTTAATTCCAGCTTTTGGGTAGAAGTCAAACATGAGAGTTTCTGACCAAAGGTCAGAAAACAGGCAGGACCGTTTCCTGGCAACTTAATGGCATTTGGCTTTATAGCTTAATTTCATAATATGTAAAGACTCTTCAGCAATCCTAATTACATTCTTAGCAAGGAAAGAAAACAATCTCAGATACTGGATTAAATCCTGGAAATGGACGGTTCTAGCAATATGGTATATAATCTTCTAAAAGTTGGTGAACTGTTGAACAGAATTCCTTCCTAAGTAAGGAATATTATATTTTTGGCCATAGGCCTTCACCAGAACTTGTAATGTGTTACATGAAAAGCTTAAACCACATGGCACAGACAGCCATTTGTAGAAAACTTTCCACTTTGTGCTCTGAGACTAATGTTAGGATCAATTCTCATGGATTTCAGGAGGAAGAGACAGCTGACCACAGATTTGGCTCAGAAATCAACTCTTTTACATCAGGAGCCATTCTTTTCTAGAGGGCAAGTAAATATTTTTACAGACATGAATGGAACTGGACACAAGATGATCTGGGACATCAATCAAAGTTAAATTGCTTCTTAAGTGAGATGTGGAAAGAAGATAAGACTATTTTATTCATTGCTAATATTATGATATGTTTGTGTAGAGCAGAAAGGATCTCACAGCACTACAAAAAGATTATGTTGCAGAGAACTTACAATCTAAGTGATAAAAAAGACTAAATGCAGAAAAACTACATTTGCTCCCTAGTGTCAACTGCAACGGGACAAGGAATGTTGGCTTGTCAAGAGTAAAGCATTTTATAAAAATATCTTCCTTCTTCTTGGCCCCAATGTTTTCCACCCATCCTGCAAAAGAGAGCCTACTATAACTGGAAGTGAAATTGCAAGACCATGAGGATTTATTAATCCTAATGGGGTTTGTGAATATCAATCTATTTTAAAATAAAGATTTTTTTTTAAAAATTATGCAAATAGGTTTCTATATTGAAATCTAAAATGGATAAAATTGTAAACAATTAGTTGAGTTGTTTTTAAGTGTTAACTCAATATTTGCTCAATATTTGTATCACTGTTTTGTAATTTGTAGATATATTTGCTTTAGACATTCCTTCCTCTTTTGACAAGCCTGGTAACTGGCAATCTTCTATGTAAAATACTTAGTAGTTCTGACATTCCAATGGCTTGACATTTACATTTCCTGACTCAGATATGGGCAAAAGGTGTCCTTCATTGCATCATGTTAAATTTTGACCACTCATTTAGCAAATTACAGAAAGGCAGCTATTAATCATGGACTTTGTATTTATTTTCTTACAGAAGGTCCAAATACTGCAGCTTTTATATAGAAAATTTTGCATGTAAATTAATTTTGGCCTTGCATTTCCAATGAGAAGAAATGAGAACACATCTAAGGTTTTTAAACATAGAGAATAGTTTCATAGCTTATAAATCTGCTTGCTGATTTCAGACAGTTTTGTCAGGATGCAGACTGTCCAGAGACAAATACAATCGTATGGAATCTATGGAAATGGGTGTTTATATAAATGTTTGAGGAATCATTCACATAGCCAAAAAAGAGACAGAAGATAGAAAATAAAAACTACTGATAGTATATAGGCGTTGAATGGCTTGAATATCATAAAAATTGCTGAGGTTCATTTGTAAGTAGAAAGCTAAGATGTGGCTTTAAATAGTCACTTCTTTGATTCCAGAACCCTGACTTTACTCATGTCTGTCCTTGAGCATCATGCCTTGGGTCCATCGTTTCTTATTTGAGCAGCATAAGGCGGTTTAAACAGGCATTCTTGATCTCAGCAGAATGGAGAGAAGTCATTCCAGACCTAGTATCTTTCTAGGCTCGTTGGTTTTGTCACTGTAAGTGTGCTCAGCACAAGGAGTGCCTAACCTGTACTTTCCTTGAAGATATTCCATCTGGTGTGAGCACAGAAGGAGGCAGCATAAAGCTACAATGTCTTCAGGAAAATTCTCAGTTACTGAGGTAACATTTGGAAGATTTACAACTTCTAAGAACCATCAGGCTGAAGTCCTTAAAACACTGGGGAAAATGTCCTCTTCTTACACTACAAAGTTTACACAATTTCCCTCCCGCCTTGTTTGTGTGATTCAGACTCAGTTGCTGCTCTTACCAGCTGCCTTTATGGGTGGCATATCCATGCATTGTGTGGGAAATGACCCCACACAAGTAGAGGGTGGACAAGAGGACCTAGAACTTTAAGGCCCTTTTCTTCTAGCTGTGCTAGCTGACATCATTTGTGGTATGACTCTTTGAATTCCAGACTCTATATATGAGACATAAATGAGTGGACAAAACACAAACCTAGCAGCAACTCAAGCCTGCCTCCTTAAGTGGTTTTAATAGTCCATGGAGAAGGTGGAAGGCTCCTGTGGGGGTTATTTGAAGCAGACAGTTGTCCTCCAGAACTGCTACAGCCTTTAGGGAGTGAAACACAGGAGAAAAGGTTCCCAGGAATAGAATCATAGATTCAGAATATCCTGGGTTGGAAGGGACCCACAAGGATCATTGAGTTCAACTCTGATGGCTGATATTAGGTTTCATGAGTACTTGCCCCTAATTGTTGTGGTCAATTCTTTTTGATTCACAGGAATATTTCAGTCCAAATTAAACTACAGGCGTCTGCCCTTCAAAAAACTGCTGGTTGAGGACTTTAGATGGGTGAAGCTTGTGTGACCAGGGTTAGAGAGTGGCTGTGTGGCAAACAAATGCTATAGATCCAATTAACTTCCCAGAGCAGCGTGCAGGAAACTCATTCATCATAAAAATCTGCAAAAGATATTTTATTTTACTCAGTGATTAAAAGGTTAATTATGTTCATTCTTTAAAAGAAATAAAACCAAACACATGCTAATGCAGAGACTCACTTGCTAAATACAGCTTCTGGAGGAGCAAGGGTGAAGTGTCATAAATCAGAAATTTAGAGGCCCATTGTGACAATTCAACACTGTTGTTGGTTATCAGGAGTTTCTACAAAATATTGTGAGAGATAGGGAATTACAATCATCCCCAGCCTCACAGGTTTCAGATCAGGAGCATCATATACTAGGTTGGCCAAACTGGAGCCAGAGAGCATCATCAGTCATAACTAATTGTTATAATTAAGCATAATTAAGCTAATTGCGTTCACCAATTTTTTTCCTCCATTAGATGCATGCAGAGAATTTGCAACACAATGTTCAAGTCTCCTCATCATAAAATGAGACTCTGGACTATTCTGAATGACACTCTTCATCTTCACCTTATTCTTTCCCAACCCGCTGTAAGGTAGATGTGCCAGTGTCTCAGCAAGTATGAAACCACGGACACATGAGGCATGTATCTCAGTGTTTCTCTCACGCACATGCATGCAAACTGATCAATAAAATATTATAGCCAGTGGAGTAAACCTTAAATGAAATTTCTCATTCCTGTAAGAGGAGGAGAATTGAGCCTTGTTATAAATGCTCCAATTTCAATGTAATCCTATTCATAGAGCTTCATCTGCAATGTAATTACCTGAGCAGGTTTATTATGTGCGACTTTGTGTTATCTGGGTGGAAAGCTCAGGACAATAAACCATGTTAAACAATATCTACTTTATCGTCTTTCATTTTACCAAGAAGTATTGGTGGAATACAATTACTCTTAGAAACTTAGCACATCTGAGCTCTACAAGGCTGAAAATAAAAATAAAAACCCTTAACACAATTAAAAAAAATATTTTGTAAGAAAAGTTAGTTTTGTTGAGTAGTGTCGGATGAAACCGGTCTTCTTTTTTCTACTCTTATCTAAATCCATCTCTAGCAAAAATTCAGTGCAAAAGGAAGCATTAAAATGTATTTTATTTTTCTGCACATCTTTTGTTTTATATTTTGAATGTATTTCTGTAGCTTGCTTGAACAAATACTTTTTGTTGTAAACACTTTCAATTGTTTAGACAAACTAAATGTCAGCCAGTGCTAAATGCATTTGCAACAAGAAATCACCAAATCAAAATAATGGCACATGTATCTCAGGCAGCATTAAAGGACTTTAAACAGCAGTGTATCCAAAACAAAAATTCTACATCAAACATAGAAACACATGGTTAATCTGTTACATCTGTTTAGTTAAGTGATGGCCTTAATTACTTTTAGTCACCCATGACTCTCACAAACAGTCTCCACTTTAAATTTAGATTCAGACATTTTTCCATTTCTCTAATTAGGATTTACTCATGTGTAAACAAGCTCAACATTGGTTTACCCACATACATTTATGTTTTTTTACTGTGTGGCCTTGCAGAGCAATTCCTGCATGTTTTCTGCCTATTCATATAACTGGCCTCCTTGTCCCACATGTAAACTTCAGCAATAACTTGTTGACCAGTGATTTTAATTTTTTCCCCTCATAAATAGGTTTTGAAAGGAATATATCTATAACTTAAACTTTGATTCTCATAACCATCTTTCTGGTAATCAGAAAACTGCTTTCTCACACATCCCTTCATCCAAATATCCAGAATGCATATGTGTCTGGGTTATTTTTTCCCTTCTCCTCTTTTCCACAATATACTAGGAGTGGATAGAGCATGGAGAGATTTCAGCAGGCAATTGAAGCTTCCTAATAAAATCTCTGCTGACATAATGATCAGCATGAATTTCTTTAAGTGTTACACCCTCGTGGATATGGTCTTTTATTCAAGTCATCTCTGGAATGATTTCTCTCAAGCACAGAATAAAACAGACGGAGCACATATTTTCAGGCTGAACCTTTAAATGAGCTAGATTAGGCACAGAACATTGATTTGGTGGAGCTAATGCTGCCGAGAATCTTTCAAAATAACATATTCTGGGATGTGAAAATGAGATTTTAGGATCTTGCTAGGATTACTCTCTTTGTAGTATTATCTCTGTGCCCCGTGTAAACAGGCCAATCATCCTGTGAACATCTATGATTTTGAGTGTCCCCAAACTGTGATTTACCATCTGTTCACGGCCACCATTACTCATTTGCAGAGGAAAGAGTTAAAGTATGGAAGTAGTTGCTCTAGAAGATGTCAGCTGTGCCAAGGACTCCACAGGATTACATCACAACAGTGAGAGGAGACAGAAGCCAATACATTCATGTGACACCTCATATGACACTTCGCACCAAGCAGATACTGTAAGCAAGGAAGTTCAGAGTGCTTTATACTATTTTTCTCATTTAGTTTTATACACCTCAATTTCTGACCTCTTTCCATTCGCTGCAACTTTATCTACAACTAGGTGCACATTTTACAACAGTAAAATATATCTATTGTATAAATTATACAATTATATGCTAGTTTAAGTAAACTAACAAATTATAATTAGAACAATTTTTCTGTTTAAAAAGCTTAAAATTTGTAATTTAAAAATAATCCTTATTTGGGAAAAAATTTTGGTTTGTGCTAAATTGTATCTCTTCCCTTCTCTCAAGTATAATCTTCTTTATGGACTACCTGTTATTGTAGTTTATGTAATATGTACTTTACCCATGCCAGCTGCTATCTGGTTGCTACAGCCAACACTATTTGAACAAAATTAGAAAAGAATTAGGAAAAAATTAGAAATTAGAAAAAACTAATTCCATTGACAATAACTGTGTTATATGCAGGTCAAATTGACACAATCAGGTTAAGACAATTTTTTAATATAAAATACATTTATTGATACCTGGAGCTTCTCCACTGTCACTGGACTTACACATCATTTAGAAATTAAAAATCTGCAATTTAGATTCAGCTATGATGCTATTTTTGAACTATTGCTAGCAAATAATCCTTTCCATGCCATTACCACTTCTTGATGTAGTTCTCAAATTTGACTTAGTCCTTCAGTCTGTACTAAGAATTTTCAAAGCCATACATATGTATCCAGCTTGAGCAGATGAGGAATATTGTTACTCTGAAACTCCACTGACAGAAGGCAGCCTTAATTTATGAGACCAGAAAGAACCCAGGTTATAAGAAACTTACACATCCATATACCATATGGGAGTATTTTAACTGAGTACCATCTCTTTGAAGTTTGCTTAAGGAAAGGAAATGAAATACAATTTATATCACATTTGCTCTGTTCAAAGTATTAACAAAAGGCTCTTGGTAAGAGAAAGGGAGGGAGAAGCAAGGATAATGTTTGTGGCTGTGTATATCTTACTGTAGGGAGCAGGCAGTGAGGGCAACTCTCAACGTGGTTAAGTTTTGTAAAATGACAATAGCAGTTGAGGAGGGCTTCTAAAAACAAAAAATTCAAAAGGTGTTGAAAAAATATAAAATGAGAGAAGAGAAAGCACAATAGACTGAGAATCAGTAGAACAAATGTGAGGAGTTTCCTACTCAAACACTTTATTTTTTTTACAAGGAAGAAGGCAGAAGCCTTTTGACCAGTTTTAAAGTCAGTTGTGAACTAGCTTAGCCCGTATCAGAGTAGTGTGTCTTGCAAATTGGCATCTTTGTATTTGTCCTTCTCTGGAGTCTTCCTTAACCCATGTAGAAAAGACCACTCACAAACAGCATGGGCTCAGAATAGGCATTGGAAGGAACAGAAAGAAAATGCTCAGGTTTTACCATGGGAGAAAGTAAGTTCAAATATTCTCAAAAAATCACTTAAAAATATGTAAATAAATAAATTTATTGAAAATCCATTTAGATTTTTGTTTGTTTGTTTGTTTTCTAGACACAGCCAACACTGGTCTCTTATTTCAAAACAAAAGAAGAACTGCTTTTTTCACCCAACATCTCTGACCAAATTCATCTATATTTAATTTCAAGGATGCCCAGGCTTTTGCTAGCAACTTCCACTTATCCATCCTATTCTTCTTATTTTTGCAAAACTCCATTTTTGAGTGAAGAAGCCACAACTATAGTTTTTGGGGAATGATTAACAAGCTGGTTTTTTCTGCAATTTCTTCTGCAGATTTTCATGTGTTTATCCAAGACAGTTTTGCCTACTAGCTCTTAGATGGCTAGTTCCTTCCTTCTGTCTTAATAGAGGTAGGTGATAATACTTTCAATTAAATTGTGATTTTTCTGTGCACATAACTTTTTTTTTCCCCAGGTTCCCTCTTTCTCTGATGTGACATTTATACTATGGAGTTTTCATTTGTTGGTTTGTTTTAGGACCCAAGCCTGGCTCCTCCAGAAGTGGCTCTGAGCATCTGGACTCACTTTTCTACCATTTTCCTCCTGATCTTGTGTGTAGACCCGAGTGTATTCTATACAATCAAAAATGTGTTTCATTTTCTAGTGAATCACTGTGGCTGCCAAATACAACCCAAATGTCAGTCTGAAAAACAGTCTCCTAACGGGAATAGAGAATGCAAAATTGTTTCTCTAAGGCACCTGCCAGAAACCTGTTGATTCGTCATCTGTTGGAAAATAGATGGCAACAGTAATTTCATGGGTAGTGAGAAATGCTCCTTTTACAGATTAATTCCCTTAATTTCTTTGGTCTGTTCATAAAAACATCTCAGTCTTTCTACCCTCACCAGTTAGTTCACCTACTTGGCTAATTCTTCCAATCATTTTAATGACTTGGAAAATGTTTGCTTATTTATTTTGCTTGAATTTAAAAACAAAATAATCTTATTCAAGGCAGGAGTTATGGGCTCCTAGTAAAAATTGGCCTAGTAAACACTTTGCTGAAAGATTCCTTTGTAACTCAAAGACAACCTGGAATTTTTAGGGCCTTTTTTCCCTCCCCTTTCAGGGCGTGTACCTTTAGATAAAATCATTACATGAACATTAATGATTATCTCACAAATGGATACCTTTCTGCAAATAACTAGCTTTGGAGCCAAAACACAACATGTAGCAGAATGTTTTTTTCAGGGAAGGATGATCTATCCTGATTAGGAATGACTTGCTAACAAATGTGCAGGTTGTATATGAGACCATCTCAGCATTCATGGAAGTGCCTGCTCACCAGACTGGTTAAGCCTGCTCATAGCATCTGTCAGGCTATCTAATGCAACTTCCAGACAGGATCTAAAAGCAGAACTGGGCCAACATCTCCTCACCCACTTATCTGATCTCAACCCCTCAGCCTTGATGGAATGGGACAAGTGTGGCTCACAACAGAATCACAGAGTCATTTAGGCTGGAAAAAAACCTCTAAGTTCATCAAGTCCAATCTTTGACAATCACCACCTTGTAGACTAGACCCTGGCATTAAATGCCACATCCATTTACTTCTTGAATATCTCCAGGGATGATGAATCCACCACCTTCCTGGTCAGCCCATTCCAAATCTTAATAATCCTTTCCATAAAGAAATTTTTCCAGACGTCCAACCCTGTTGCAGTTTTAAGCTGTGTCCTCTCACCTTGTCACTGGTTGCCTGGGAGAAAAGACTGATGCCCATCTGGATACACCCTTCTTTCAGGGAATTGTCAAGCATGGTAAGGTGCTTCCTCCTCATGGTAAGGTGCAGCCTCCTTTTCTCCAAACAACCTCAGCTCCCTCATCTGCTCTTCATAGGACTTAATCACTAGAAGTTTCACCAGCTTCATTGCCTTTGTCTGGACACACTTCAGCACCTCAATGGCCTTCCTGAAGTGAAGGGTCCAGAACTGGATGCAGGTTTCAAGGTGTAGCCTCACAGTGCTGAGTAGAGAGGGACAACCACTGTCTTGGTCCTGCTGGCCACATTCTTCCGGATACAGGCCAGGATGCCACTGGCCTTCTTGGTCTCCTGGGCACACGGAGTTCATCTGCTGTTGACCAGCACTCCCAGGTCCTTTTCTGCCAGGGAGCTCTCCAGACACACTTTCCCCAGCTTGCAGGTCTGCCTGGGGTTGCCTGGTGGCCAAAGTGTAAGACTTGGCACCTCACCTTGTTGAGCCTCATACAGCTGGCCTCAGTCCATCTATCCAGCCTGTCCAGATCCCTCTATAGAGCCCTCCTATACTCCAGCAGCCAAATGATTGCATAACTTTCACCAGTTAATATTTCTCTGCAGATAAATTTTGCTTCACACCAAGATAGAATCTACTTCTTTGGTGCATGGTAGGATATGTCTGGGATGTGTTTCTAAAATGATGTGACATCTTCTGCCATTCAAGGCCACAAATTAGTAGAAGGAAAAGCATTGAGGAAGGTTCAGAGCAGAATTATCCATTGATCTGAATAATAATGGCATCTGCAATTACTCATGCTGGGACAGAAGTCACAAGAACCATTAATCCTCATGCTTCAGGACATAATTGAGCAACAGCTGGAGTCAGGAATAATTTCCTCTATGGCAGACCATTGCACAATTCTGTGTATTAGGGATATTTATGTCTACATTTGAGAAGGCTGGCATCAGCTCACTTGAAGACAGAAGGTCAAATTAGATGGTCCTTTGGTTTCTTCTGTAGCAATTATTATGTTTTTACACTGATACAAACATTGTAAAAACCTAAGCTGTCTCAGGCGTCATGTAGGAAATAATGGTTGCTTCTTCATTCTCATTTTTTCCATCTGCTTTGGATAACATGGAAATTAATACCAGTTGAGTCTCTGGTTACTTCTTGAACCAAAAAGTAGCAAAATGAGGAAATGGAACTGAAAGAGACCATGCAGCAAACAAACATCTTCCATATCAGTGTGCCTACTTTTACCAGAACTCGCTTTTAGCAAATATACCTTATTAGGAAGACCCATCTCAAAATATACTCCAACATCTTTAGCATCGCCTTGGTGTCTCACATTGACTAGTTGTATCTATGTGATTTCTTCTGGCAGGATTTCCATGAACCACCAAGTGGAAATTATGGGAATGGAACTTCAGCTAAGAATAAATAAGTAATGTAAATATAAAAATTACGGGGGTTCAGTACTGCACTCTTAACCCTGATGATGTTGATTGTTTAGCTAATTCAGTACGCAATATTTTATGAGTTAGTAATGCAAATTCAGTGCTAGCTGATTAGATTGATGCTGATAATCTAAGAAAATAATGAAAAAAGAAAAATCAGCCTCCCGCAAATATTTCCAGTTTTGCAAACTATGCAAAGTTTTAGCATTTATATTGCCACTCATTAAGACAAGGAAGCTACAACTTGTTTTGAACACTAGCAGAGTAGGTAAATTTTCAAATTCTGTTCCACTTCACACTCATAATTGAACATTTCTTTTAGCTGATATCTCCTTTGACTCATCAGTATGGTAGCACCAGCCATTGTCCAGTGTAAACACAAAAACCCTGAATGAAGTCAGAGGAAAGCTCAGTAATCATCTAGTATAACTTGAAGTTGATAGTTTTAGTTTCTACTGTGCCTTAGTCAAGGCACAGTAGAAACTAAAACTATCAACTTCAAGTTGCTTGACTTTGATTCTGCCTCTTACGGGTAAAATTCACATCTGTATAGATCATAAAGCTATTTAATAAAAAGAATACCTCTGAAGGTATTCATTATTTGAAAATAATAGTAATAATAAATAATCTTTATTAACACTGGGCATTACTTTTCTCCTCAAGAGGGGAATTTTAATCTCCAGAAAATGCCTATAGTTATTCTGAATGTCCATCCTATTATCATAGTAACAGACATGAAGAAAAATTTATACTATGGAAAGTTATTTGCTGAGGAGATTCTGAGTAACTGCAAGTAATCATCCTGTGATAGAAGGCCTAGGCAAACTGAAGCAACAGGAATCCAAAGGCATTTAAGAAGCTTCCTTGTATTTGAAGTTGAAATAAATAAAAGATATTGCAAATAACATAGATGGTTAAGTTATAAATCAAATCACTTCACATTTATGTAAGGCACTATATTCAGAGTATTTCCAGGAAATCTGTTTTGAAAGAGTACAAATTGAGGCTTAACTTATATTCTATCTTCCCATTTCCAGGCTTATGTCTTTCAAAATTAAATAGTTGATTACTGGAGGAAATACACTGAAGTTTTAGTAAAAAACCTTTAAAATAATCTATAGAGAAGATGTAATATGGATTATAAAAATATGTACACTGTAAATGACAATTTCCAAATAAGCGATCTACAGAGAAACATTGACCAAACAAAATAAGGTTTAAGCTAAAATATTTTCCCCATTTCTTTCCGTGTATCAGATGATAGGAAGATTAAAGGGGAGAAAAGAAAATTAAGGGGAAGGAAACTTAATAATAATTTTTCTTTCTGTCTCCCACCACCCTTTTTTTTTTACCATTGTCAATATTGTTCTGTTCTGTCATCTGTTCTACATAAGATTGATATCTCTTAAAAGGTTCTCTAAGCAGTTCTTGTAAGAGATAAAGGGAGATTGAAAGTAACTGAGAAACATAAAGGCATTGTGATGGGAAACATGGGCACATAATAAATCAGAAATGATTAGAGGGTTTTGAAGATGTGGAAGAGCAAAGTTAGTACTTTGGAAAGTTATTCTAAATTAAGTTTTGCTGTTTAATGTCTGCACTAACTTCTGCGAAAATTAGTAAATGAAGTAAAGTCAAGTTTATTGAATTTCAAAGAAGAAAAGTGAAGTCTTTACCCCATTAAGTTATTTTATTTTTGATGATGCTTTATTATTTACCTATACTGACTCTGCAGCACCACATACCATAAACCTTCATAATCTGAAAAGTTCTTGATTTGGTCCAAGAATATTTTTTTGCCTCCATATATTTTCTAATTACAAGGTTTTAGTTTTAAGGTTAAGTGACATCTCCTTAAATTGAGTTCTGATGAACAACTCTCTGCATAAAGAGATATCAGCTGTTTCGATTTAATTTATCTATGACAGACTTTAGGGTTGAAAAGGCCCTTAAGCAGTTCATGTTAATATACAAATAGACTGGAGTTTTCAAGAAGGACAATTCAGAAATTTAGCATTGACACAGGTTCTCTGGCTTTTTAGAATACCTCAAAAAAAACCCCAAACAAAACCAAAACCAAAAACCAAACAACTTCTGGTAATATTTTGAAACCCATGTCAGACAGAGAGATATACTAATTTTTGAGTTCCAGTTTCTCAAGCTGACCAAGACAAACTTCTAACATCCATACTTAATAACTTTAACCACTTGCATCACATTATTTAAGCTAACTGGAAGATTTCCTACCTCAAATGAGCACATACCTTTAAAAAATCAGAGACACACTACATGTGCAAATAAATATTCTGATTTAACTTTTAAGTAATTTTTTAAAGCAAATTAAAAGTAAGAGAAAAGAAATTATTTTTTAGGGTTTTTAATCAGTTCTAATTATTTTCAATATTTCTAAATGCAATGGATAAGCAGGTAAAAACAATTATGCCACTTGTACTAAAAATGTAACTTTTTTGAGTCCAACCCTGAAACAGCAGGGACACCTTCCACAATGTCAGATTGTTCAAAGCCCCAGACAACCTGGCCTTGTAGAAAATATCTTGAAGGAATTTAGTGAATAAATTTAAAATATAAGTTCCTATGTACCCAAGGCTGTACACATCTACTTTCCTTCTTTTCCTAGATCAGTATTTCTTCCCTTGCTTCTCCCTGCTCTGTAGTTTGTCTTCTGCTAAGCCCTGCGATCTGTATTCTGTATGTGAGAAATAGAATCTCATTGCTAAAATCAGACTGCTCATCTCTCTTGTGCCTTCAAGCCTACTTGGACTGGTTTGAGCAGATCACTGATAATTGAGATCTAGGGTATCTATCAGTTCAGATGTTATTCTTCTGCTTCCAGCACATGAAACCCTTCTTGAATTAATTTTAACCAAAAAAAAAAAATTCCTTAGCTGAACAAAAATGTCACACAAACATGTGGAGCAGATGATATTGCTGACTTAGGCCAGATTCAGAACTAATCCAATACACATAAACAAGATGTCTTGGTAGATGGTAAATAAATAGAAGATTGTAAATAAAGAGAAAACCACTATATGGAAGTTATTTAGTCACATAGCATTGAACAACAGCCTTGTTTAGAGTGACTAATAGACATGAGAGTTATGCTAGGCCTCATTTAGACTATAGAAAGTCATGTAGGAAATCAATCAGCTAGGAAAATGCAAAGTCTTCACAACAGAGATGATTTGGCTTCCCGTGTCAGGAAGTCAGAGATATTCTTCAGAAGCCTTATGCTTGTCCTTGCTTGAATTAAAACATGTAAACCACACTAAGGAAGGAGCCTAAAATTAATTTAATTCTGACTCTTCTGTATATCCTTCTTTACAAAAGATAAGTCTGAAAAAAAGTAGGTAAAGACAGTTTAATGAATTCTAGTCTTTTTTTCACAGCTTGCTGTATCTCTGTAGTCATGTCCATGCTGAGCATTTTCTATAATCATTCTATTATTGAACAGCACTTCTGAAGATGCCATGCTGGTAGACAACAGCAGAGAATTTGGTATATAAAACGCAGCTAGACTTTTGGCATCTCTTCCTTCTTGGAGCAAAGCTGGGCAGCATGGTGGGAAGGAGGAACAAAGGTCACAGTTTTCATGTCCTTGCCAGTATTCCCACCGCTGTTTCTGCAGTGTTTTATTTCTAAATTGGGTAGACAACTAAAATCAGACAAGGATGTCAGGTAAGGGCTCTATCACTTGCTGAGCCTCTGAGCTGGCTAAACATAAACCTTTCCAAACTGGAGACATATATCCACATTACTGCGGCACTGTTACCATGAGCTGTCCTTCAATCAGGCACCTTCACAGCACTGGGGCTGCAGGCAGCATGTAACCCCATATTTCTAGTTTTAGCACACAGATCCAAGTTTTGTGACAGAGTAACCTGTTTAGGTCTTAACCAAATTCTTGTCTTCATGTATTTTTTGAAGGAAACTGAAACTTGGACTCATATATTAGTTTTTCTGCAAGTCCTGTTTCTCATCTTTGCAAACAAGGCAGAGTAGAATAGGATTTTGATGAAGAAAAGTATGGTTTTTTTTTTTTTGTCTCAGCTCTTAGGAATACCATCTTATAAGAAGGATGAAAATTGCGCACACATTGACTCTAAGTTGCAGCACATGAGGAAAAAATTCAAAACTGTGCTGTCTTTTATAACCAATGGCAGAAATTTCACAGTTTCCAAAAGCAATTTAAGTTACTGATGCATAAACATATTGAGATTAGTCTGTGCTCTGTTTATTTCTGGTGGAATGATGAAAACCATTGAGTAAAGGCCAAGTATCAATCTTAGTCAGCCACACTGTGGTGAAATAATTGCAGCTTCATTTATCCAACTCAATCCACCAGTCACGTGTACTGTCCTGGTAATTAAGTATTTAACATCCTTTGTTCTTCTGCCACAAAAAGCTGTGGCAAAGCAAAATTTGGATCAGGATGCCTTGAAACAGAACAGAAAGCTGTTTTTATGATTA
The DNA here is from genome assembly GCA_034509185.1 of Euphonia xanthogaster. Taxonomy (NCBI): domain Eukaryota; kingdom Metazoa; phylum Chordata; class Aves; order Passeriformes; family Fringillidae; genus Euphonia; species Euphonia xanthogaster. The sequence continues at coordinate 40,224,434 of JAYDZK010000169.1, read as the reverse complement.
TTTGCAAAAATTAATTCCTTATTTTGCAAAACTCAGGGAAGCAATTATGTCTTTCTCTACCCCTGCCAAAAATGCAGCACTTAATTTTCCTCTGTTCAGTGACTGACTTTTTATGTAGGCATTTGCAAGTGAGAATATTTCCATAAGGGCTCTTTGTGTTTTTAGAGTCAATTTTTTTTTGAAAGTGTAGAATATGTGGTGTGGGGATAAGATGATTACTGTAACAAGGAAATCTATTAGACATCACTCAGAGAATGATGGAATTCCCAGCATTTAGGATTGTAAAACTAAAATAGATTTATGGCCAAAAATATTCAAATGGGAGAAATTCTTCTTTCCAGATATATGGGATAGATTTAATTTTTTATCCATTATTTTAAGGAAAAAATACATGAATTCTATTTGAAAATATTGTAATTGAAAAGTGCTACTTAACCTCAGCAGAAAATAATGTGTTGGATTTTTTCCTTTTTTTCCTATTTTCATTTGCTTCCATTTCCATTAGAGAAAACCAAGACACAAAATCAAGTTGTGACAATCTACTTCTATTGTACTCCTATCTCCTGAAGCCAGGAGTGCAAGATTGGCTGCCATGTGTGTGTCCCATGTCAGTTCAAACCATTATTTTCTCTGTGATTCAAGTCAATGCCTTCAACCAAACAGCTGTAAAAGAGTTTGTGTATAATGTGTTATCCTAAAAACTGGTGACTTGGAAACATGAAGGTGACTTGATTTTTCAAATAATCTCCTATTTTTATAGGAGATAATAACAATTTGATTTTTATAAAATCAGCAATGTGTGTGTCTGGGATTTTTATTATTTTTATTATTGTTGATGTTATTAATATTATTATTAATAAAATAATAAATATGTTTAGAGGTTATGCTTGTTTGTTCTTGTCAAAATATGAAGTATGCGTTCAAAATACCTTTCTGTAACAAAAGCCTCCTCTGTGAAGTTAATAGACCTGCATGACCAAGCCAATTTAGGTTGACTGGAAAGCTGGTAAGAATTGGGAAGAAGCTATGGATTAGATTTCATAAAACAAAGTCAGGAAAAGGCTAAAAAACCTGACATAACCCTAGAAAGAGCAGGAAAACTGGAAATTGGTTCCTTACTGAAAATATTTACAGTGATGAGACAAATACATTCTGCATTTTAGCTCATCCTTGCAGTAAAGGAGCTGTGCTGGTATAAATATTCCATTTCTGGTTTTGTGAGGATGCCCTTCCCAAAGGTGCTGTGAGACAGGCACTGAGTCTCTGGATGCCAAACCTGGGGAGAGAGGGGAGGGGAGGGCAAGCATGATCTGGAGGAGTGTGAAACCCAGGCACAGGCAGCAGATCTCAGCAGTGTCAGGGGTGACAAAATCTCAGAAGGCTTGTGCAGCTCAGCCAGCCTAGGTGGGAGGTCAGGAACCAGAGACCACAGGGAAAATTTATTTTTTGACTCCACTGACTTGGCTTGCAAGCTCCTTGCAGGACAGTACAGAAAGACATAAGAGGATTTGATGAAGCATGGGATGGGCTATTTGCAGGATTATGTCAGGTAAACATGCTTGTCAAATCCTGTTTTTTCAATAGGTTCTTCTCTGAAATGAGATAACGGAACAGTGTATTAGTCAGATGCAGTTTTTCTCTTCTGGCTTTTTTAGTTTTAATATTTTTTTGCTAGTGTCAAACCTGTGCTAGTGGTTTGAACATCAATGAGTCTCCTTATGCTTTATTTGCTTTGAAAATACCTAGAGGGATATTATGCTGTTCCATCAGCCCAGAGGAATACTGTATCAGTCATAAATTCACTGATGCTCTAGATATTTCCCATTATTGGACTCCCCTAATAGTTAGAAAGAGCCTACAGCAATTCAAACCTCTTCCAGAATCCAAGAAATAAACAAATGTATGCAACCAGAGTACTTACTGAGCGGGTTTCATATTTTTAGCAAAGGGTGGAGAACTCCAGATCTGATGCTCAAATCCAATGAAATATGCATTTATCTCCATTTCCTCTTCATGCAAAGAGAGTTAATTGCTTTATTTCTTTCTCTGGTTCACCTCCAGGGTTATTTTTCTGGATTTATGAATTACGATATTCTATTCTCTCTAAGAGAAAGACTAAGGGCAGTAGTTTAAGCACAAAGATGCTACATTCTATGAAAATGCACACCTTTTTGAAAAACACACTTAATTAGGCTATTTTTAACTTGGTTTATCTAACATGTGTGTAAATATGTTAGTTCTCAGTTGCTCTCTATAAAACACTAAATGAAGGTTTACAAATTTTTTCTGCTTTCCCACATCATCATAATCTGTCTGTATTTTATTGATATGAATGGATGTGTGAATATACTTATGTATTCCCTTGCTTTCAGCAGCTGACCAGTACATTATCAAATAACTACTTATTTGGGAGAGTTGAATTTATGACAATTTCCACGTACCTAATTTTCAGAAAATGCTGAAAAAATCCAATGTTCAAGGCTGTAAGGCAATGTAATAAATTCAGCACTTAGCTGCATTCACAATTGTCAGTCACTTCTACAGATCTTAGCCATACATTGCCAAAAGAAAGGCTTTTTTGTTCATGGTTTGATTTGCTTTGTTTTTTGACTGAGTGCTAATAAATCATGTCAGCTGTAAAAACCCACTGCAGGGTGATTCCAAGGAGGAAATGGACACATTCTCTTATGTTTTGAAAGCATAAGGATATGAAACCTGATATTTATGAGGGATTTCTTGCAATGACTGAAATCTAGAAAATTATTGGAGTGCCTCTTACACAGTAGGAAAGAAGCTGGTCTCTTTTTTCAAAATTAGCAAATGAAGAAAGAAAAGCACTGACACACTGATTCACACATCCTGTTGCACACCAGTCACTGTTTTTTCCAGACGTCTTTTCCTGATGGAGGAATGAAGGGTTTAAGCTGGTACTTATGTGCAGACAAGACCTGCACACTATCTATCTCTCTCTTGTCTTTGGACTTCAAATTGGTCTTAAACTTCTTGTGGCCCCTTTGTTGCAAAGTATTTGGGCAAAGTTGTGCATCTTGCTGGGAAGACACAACCCAGAGTTCAAGCCCACCTCTTGTGTTTATCTTTCTCCATCACACTAGAGATTCAATCAGACCTATACATTTATGAGGCCACTCAGGCTTTAGTGACACTCTGGTTTATAGTTTTTTTTCTCTTTCTGGGAGAATTTTAAACAAATTAATCCCTTCCCTTTTCTTCCCTTGCCTGGTTTTGGTTCTTTGAAATATAATATATTTAAGGAACTCCTGGGATTTGAAGCATACCACCAGGCACGTGGGTTCCCTCAGGTTTATAATCCACTCCCCCAGCTTTTCTGGCATTGAGGGCTCAGACTGAGTCATACCCCTTGAGTTAAGTCCCGAGGTTTAAGTCAAACATTGCATAGCTACAGATCTGCCCAAAATGTGCAAACAGAAATTAATTAGCAACTATGGGGATGTTTCTTAGCACTTGAAAAACAAAATTAAAAAACAGTCTTTTCTGGTCATACCAATGCTTTAAGGACAAGTATGTAGTGCATAGGAAAAATGGATTATAATTTTAATGGGAGTATAATTAAAAGAATTTGGAAGATCTTTGGTTTAAACCACATGAAATTGCTCATACATATATCAATAAAGTGTTCTTGGAATGCTCCACCAGCACCTATAACAATCCTCAGATCAAAATGCTGGGAAAAAAGATAGGAATAAATTATTCTCACAGTACTCTAAAAAGTTGTGCTAACCGAACCACACAATATCTCATAGACACAAAGAGATTAATATCCAAATTAGTGCCACATGAGATTTTAACATTACCGAATTCAAAAATATCTCAGCAATTATGAACAAGATGAGTTTATATGAATAACTTTAAGTAAAAAATTATTAACAATATTTGGGAATTACTTAAGAATATTGTCAGTTGTTAGTCAAGAAGCTGTAACCCCATAATCCATTGATTTGAAAAACAGCATGTATAATAGGGAAAAATAAAACAGCTCTTTAAAATATCTAACTATTGTAAAAGGAGGTAACTTGGAAGAAATTACTGTAAACCAGAAAACAGGACTTAAAATCAATTGGGTAAACGAAAGGCTGTGATGAACAAATAAAATTCTTGCAGAATGAATCTTATTCTATTTGTCAGTGGTAGAATTGTCAATTGTATTATAAAGAAAATAAAACTGTTTAGGACATGCTATCAGAAAATGTCTTGAACAGAACAGGAAAATTAAAAAGTCAAGATTTTTCTTGATTTAGTACACGGGGAAACAGAGGATCTGTTCATATTTTACAGATATCACAGAAGAAATCATAGAAAAACAATTTGATTTTTAAGTAATTTTAAGAACCTATCTAGTACATTTCATAACTCTCAAAATACTTATATCTTTCATGGCATTATTTTTTCTACTGGGTTTTTACAGACATCCAGCACTGAAAATTTTACAGTCTCATTTCGCTTCCTATTCCAGTGTTCTGCTGTACTTGCCTATACCAAGTTGTTTCCTATCTAACTGTTCCAAATATCTTTTACTTCCTGCTCCAGATTAAGCCAACTGCTTTTTGTCCAATCCACAATGGTCACTGAGAACAATTAATCCTTTCATCCCTGCAAAACTTTACACAATTCAGCATTGTTATTATGTCTACTTCGCTCCATTTTTTGTTAGGTGAGACAAATCCTCATGTTTTCTATACTGCTGGGCATTTTTGTCAATCATGTTTGGATTCCCTTCAATATTTTCATGCCTTTCTTGAAATGTGCTGTTCAAAACGGAACTCCAGCCACTGCTAAGAGCAGTATTATTTCCTATGTCTGGTCTAGTTTATACATCCCACTGTAATGTTAGCCTTTCCATAGCATCCAAACATTTCTGATTTGTGTTCAACAATGATACAATCAAATTCCTAGATGAGCTTCTAAAACATGGCTGCACTCCTGGAGTTTTTTTCCATCCTATATATGTATGGCTGATTGTTTCTAAAACTTGTAACTACTGGATTACATACAGCCTTTTTTCTTCCAGGGAATTTCTTCAGTTGGCTAGGATAATTTTGATTTTTCTTCCTACTCTTCTAGCTTCCAATCAACTGTAAAATTTCGTTACTATGATCTCTCTTCCCTCCTCAAGTCATGAAAATATTGAGCATAGATAGATTCAGGGCAGCGTGACACTGGGTAAGTCCTATCACCGACTATTGCTAACAACTTTCTGGAACTGCTATCCATTTGATTTTTCCATGCAATTTAAAGTCCACACAAGATTTCCTTAGGATCCTCAGAAGATGATCAAAGACCTCATTAAAAGGAGAATATACAATGCCATTACTGTATTAGCTGTACAGTTACTGTGTGAGTGAAATAAATTAGGCAGAATTTGTTCTTGGCAAGTTTCTATTAGCTCTTAGTCTGATGAAATAGTTTCCACTTTGACAGAAGATACTAAACAAAAACTGCTAAAACTTGACATTTCAACCAGTGAATAAAGGTTAACTTGCATCCAAGATTTTAAAAAGAGTTTGTTGAGTGTCTGTTTAAATTTCAAATATAATTTTCCAGTAAGTTTGGAAAGAGTAGGGAAGTTCCAGTAGAATAGAAGAATCCTAGTGTCATGCCAATATTCATAAAAGCTAAATAGAATGAACCAGTTATAATCCTTGCCTTCCTAAACATTAGTCTGGCTATCTAAACAACTGGTGAAGGAGTTCATTAATGAAGATTAGGAGAAAGTGGTGTAATAGAAGTCAATTAAGATGGCCTTTACAGGAAATTATGTTTTCACAAAAGACTTTGCATTTTAACTGTAATAATATTTTGATTGAATAAAATGCAAGAATTCATACAAACTTTTGTGAAATGTTTGTCATGATAATGGGTTCCACTTTATAAAAAACAAACAAAACACAACCAAGAAATATACAACAACAGCAACAAAACAAGAAAAGCGTAAGAAAAAACTAGTTATTTAAGCAGGAACTGAAATGTAATTGTTTGCAGGAAGTCATCTCTGAGTGGGTAGGTTTCAGAGGGAAATCCAGAGATGATGATCTAATGTTAAATTGTTTTCCATTTGTATTGCTTTTCTGGGGAACAATGTGAAATCATTTCTGACAAACTTTCAGGTGACAAAATTTTTATGGGAATATTGATACGACAGAGAAGCTTCCTATAAGCCAGGAACAAAGAAACCATAAAATATTTTAAAGATATCACCTATAAAATAATATATTTAAAAGCAAAAATATCCATCTTATAATTTATGTATGTGTCAAAATTCTCATTAAGCCCTGACTTTGACCAGTTGCAAAACATGGTGGTAAACAGATCACATTGCAAGACTATGGGCAAAGGATGTCATGTTCTATAACTGCATGAATAAGAATGTATTGAGCTGAAATAAGGAGCTTATTATTTCTGTTCAATGAATTCCGGTACTTGGCACAGTTCTAAAAATAACGTGTCTGAATCTGGTCATTACAAGGCTGGTTAAAACACAGGTAAACACATCTTGTTCTTGAAATCTCAGTATTTACTTTTACAAAAACATAGCCAAGAAGTCACTTGACTGAAGCAAAATGTTAAAAGAAAAGCCTTCATCTGCATACAGTGAGTATTGAAAAGATATTATTCTTTGGACAGTTTTGTCCTATTTCAATGGTTGCAAATAGCAGAAGGAAAACCAAAATTGTGTAAGCATCTAAAATGTAAATATGTAAACAGTGTGTCTGTTTACTAGGGGGAAACTGGCCAACTTATTCATACATTTAGAAAACTGAAATAAATAGAGGAAAAAAAAATACATTTATATTCCTTAAACTTTCATGTTTTGTAATATAATGTAATAAAAGATGCCTGGATTTCAGTCTCTGTAAAATGGAAATAGCTTTTCATTTCCACTGTTTTTTCTCCGTATTGAGTCCCCTTTCTTCAATTAGTTTTGCTACAGATTCTTACCTACTTTTTGGTATTCTCTTTTACTTTTCACATAACTTAACATGGACTTTTTTCCCTACAGTTTCTCAGATGGGCCTGCAGAGAAGGGCATAAAAGCAGGCAAGCCACAAGTCATTGAGTGTATAATTGGTACATGACTAACACATCTTGCACAATCTCAGAGTGAGCAATGGATCTGAATTTGACTTCTGAGGTCCCTCAGAAACTAACACCATATCTACCTGTGAAAAAATAACTCTAGGGATGAATAGTGATGGTATTTGTGCTCAACCTGTTAAATCTTCCAGACAAGAATGAACAATAACATCATCTCCCATGAAACCACAAGTAGTACAGCTCATTTGTTTAAATACACCACAAAAAGTCATGTAGAGGAGTACATTCTTTGGAAACAAAAGTGAGCTTGCAGTTTTGTAGTTTTTTCTAACCTTTTGCAGACATAAATATTAGTAATTTTCTGAGTTTTTCATGTAATCTGTCCTAATTTTATTTGTACAGTATGTTTTCATCATTAAAATGAACTAAACTTGCATAGAGGAATTTTTAAACCACCAGTATTGCAACAAAACCACATTGATGCACAGTCCAATGTTCTGCTTAATGAAACATGTACTTTTATGAAAAATTACAACTTGCATAGGATTTTTGTGATTTTTGACAATTTAGAAGTCAATTTTTATGGCTTCCATTTCACAAATGTTTTTATAAGACATTACACACCCACCCAAAAAGATATTCTTCTCAGTTACAGAGAACTTTAAAACCAGTAAAATAAGAGCATTGGTCCTTTAACTTCCAAAGACTGCTGAGTTGGTTATCGCTTTGGAGACAGAAGATGTCATAGACATCATTTACTGATTAATCCAAAAGAACAATAATGCATTTTTTACAACAGAGATAATCCATTTCTGTGAATCATGGACAGCTGCAAAGGCGATGAAAGGAAAATGCAGGGTTAGACTGACTGACAAGATGACAGTATTTCCTATGCTGCTTAAATAGCATCTCATAGCTATAATGTTAATCTTGAGACATACCACTAGCAATATGTTCATAGCATAAATGAAAACATAGTGCCAAATACTTACCTTGAGTTAGTGAAGCCTGCTGAAGACTCTACTTTATGGAGTCCATCCTTAAAAATTGATCATCCACTTAAAAACTGAAATCAATCAGCACAGAAACCCCAGAACACATCAGAGGATTTGACAGGAAACCTCTTTAATTTTTACCACATCCAGGAACTAAAATTCAACACTTAAAGATTTGGTTAAAAATCTGGTCTTGGCTTTGAGAGATCTGAGCTGTTCCAAATATTTTTAATCCAAGTGAAGGGACCCAGATCATTTAAACTTACATTTACACTCAGGTATGCCATGTTTGGTTACTCCCAAAAGACTGTTTTAGCAGACGAGAGGCGCTACGCTGGTTGTTTGGGGAAATAATACATAAACCAGCCTATGCTGTGACATCTGATATAAAATGTACTAGTTTAAAAAAATATTAAAAATATTGCTAATAGCTTATGATTTAGGTTGAAAAGTTGAAAAGGAGACCAGGAAAAAAGTAGGTTTACATATATCTGTGGGATTGAATTGCCTTCACACTCACATGTGAGGCACGTAAATGTGTTGCCATGTAATTATAATTGATTGGTAACATGTATGCCCACAGTAACACTGCTAACTTGCTCATGCTGCTTTTGGTCCCCCCAGAATGGGAGGGAGCTCCACATTATGCCTTCAGCTGTCACTGCTTTTATTTCTGAAAGATTTTTTCTAAACCAGAGTGAACAATTAACAGATTTTACAAAAAGTCATTTCATGCCTACCAACAGCACTAGACAGCTAGAGCAAATTTGTCAGCATAGTATTGTAAAGTGCATTCCTGGAAGCTGCTGAGCCCCTAATAGCACCGTTTAAAAGTACCAGACTGCAAGGCTGAAAGACTTTAATTAGATAGTTTAAAGTTAGAAGGCTTTTAATTGCTACAAGCTAAAGTCCAGCTGAAAGAAAAAGAATCATCCAGCTGCACATCCAAGCATTGACCTTGCCATGTTCTTCATGCCCATATGTGGCTCTTAGCCACTACAATCTCACACATCTGTTAAAAATTATTTCTGAAAATATCTCTACTGAATGATTTTCTGCTGTAGGAAGATATTGAAAGGTATTTCTGATTTGAGCTAATCATACTTATGCATATTTTCTGGAATGAACTTAAATATTAGCTATCAAAATATTTCTGTTAAATTTTTGTTTTCCAGAATGCTTTTTTATGCAAGACAGGCTCTATTTTATTTCACAAAAATAATTACAGTTTTCAATATCTTCTCTCTTAAAAAGCATAAAAGTTTAGTTCTACTAGATCAAATTAAATTTGCAACTAAAAATTATTATTTTTTCAAATAAAAAGGGGATGGGAGAGGGGTAGTTTCAGTATAAAAAGCTGAAGTGGGGACAGAAGGGAAGGAAGAATCCAAGTTTGAGATCACCCATTGTTTCCTTTACTTACATTTGAGTATTTTGAGATTTTGGCTGAGAAAGAAGTGCTGAAATACCGTGACCAAAATTGAAATTGTGGTATTTTTGGACAGAGTGGAAACAGGAAGGATTAATAACCTCACAAAACAGCCTTTTTCTCTTGAGAATTCCAGCTTAATTTTGTAGTTTAGTGTTGCAATATTCTTTTCAACTTGAAGCTATAAAACAAGACTACTGAAAGATTACTTCATATTGCAAGGTGAAGCAATATATTTTAGTGCAAGAACAATGCAAATGTGCGTGTTCATATGTGTCAAGGGAAATATTCCTGTTACATGGCAAAGGTCTGAGAGGTTGCATCTCAGAACTTTAATTGGAGAGCAGATGCCTGCAGAAAACTTCAAAAAAAAAAGACCAAGTTTCACAGGGCCCTCAGTCAATTGCCACAAAAAGATGACCTCTGCAAAATTTTTGCATCCTCGAGACTCGAAGAGGTTTGGGATTTCTTCCTCTAGCACAATACTAATTTGACACAATTTTTCCTGTAATCCCTAGGTCATACCTGTACCATGCAGCACTCAATTGCTGAAAACCATCAAGAACTGTGTGGAAAATAATGAATTTCAAGGACACATGCATGAAAGTTTTCCTGAGTACATCCCTTCCTAAGATGTGTTGAAATTCACAGCTGAAGTTTAAATTTTCATACACTTTTTTTTTACTCTAGTGATTTCAATTTCTTGATTAGCTTTGTGCTTACAAAATCTGGGGCCCTAACCCAGCCTCTTAGTACAAAGCCTTGCCTGGTCTCACACAGCCTGAGATTTGGGGATCCTCCTCTTCCCAGGATTGGCAAAACCTTGGGGTTACATGTGTATCAAAACTTTAAAAATAGCTAGGCTCCATTCTTCAGCCCTGAGAGTGAGTAATTTAGACTATCCACTCCTATACTTTCCAAAACAGGCTGGCCAAATACAGCCTGAGTATTGCTTATGGTTGCAGGCCTGTGTGTGCTCCTGATTGTTCCTAGTTACATCCCAGGAACTGTTTAAACAATTTCTCAGCACAGATAATCAAGGTTCATAGTGTGTGCCCATCCTTGCCTATGCCTATTTGATCAATTTTGTGTATTCCTTCTGAAGAGCAGGAAGCACATTTGATGGAAATCAAAAAGTCACCAACCCTAAATGATGGCTTCTGCTACCTGGATGTAGTTACATGATCTACAGAGCTTTGGTGCAGCCTGTCTTGGTTTGGAAAGCCAGGTGACTGCTAAAGAAGGCAGGAGCCTCCCCTGAAATGGAGAATGCAAACCCTCCCCACTCCTCCGAATTGCTATGAATTTCAAATTAAGGGGCTCTCAGGCAAAAAAAAATATGGGAACAGGAAATAACAGTTCTTTAATAGGGAAAGGAAAAATAAAAGGATAGAATAAAACAATGCAATATACTAGAACCACACTGACAGAGTCAGAACTCAACCTGACACCCTGTTAGTCAGGGTGTTGGTAGCAGTGCAGTTGGAAGAGTGGCTGCAGTCTTCCTGAAGTGTCAGATGTGGTTCTGTTGGAGCAGGGGGGTCCTGTAGAAAAGGATGAATTCTT
>JAYDZK010000169.1:40182404-40213273 GCA_034509185.1 Euphonia xanthogaster | reverse complement strand
ATTCTTCCTCCGCAGATCCGTGGAAGTAGAAGCAGCTGCTGTTCCTCTGGGGAATCCAGTGGGAAGCTGTGTTGGTGCATCAGCATCTCCAGATTATATCCGGGTAGCAATGCTTGGCTCCTCCCTCTGGGCGGAGCACCTCACAATGGGATGGTATAGTTCTTATCAGTCATGCAGTGACATTCAATAGCTTATCAGCAGATGTCCCCTGCTGAGGAGAAGTGATTATGATCACTCAGGGAGAGAGATAAGAATTGTCCACTTGACACAAGACAACTGCCATACAGATGGTAATAGAATACATCTTGCTTTGCAATCTGGAGCACAGCCAAATAAAAAATTAAGCATATTAGAGGATAATGTTTTTCTTTGGGGCATTTTAGCTGCCTGGCAGGATCAGAAATAAAATATTAACCCCATATGCTGTTTATTTCCTCTGGATCCAAAATGGTTTTGCTTCCGGGCTCGCTTAGGAAAAGATGAAGATACAAGCTGCAGGAAACCTGAGGAAGAGAATAACTGTGCTCTCCCTTCCTTCTTTATATAGCTGCAGTTAAGGACACTCAGATTCATCTTTTTGTGTTCTGTGATGGAGAACAGAGATTTGTGATGTGCAAGTAGAGAGCCTTTATCCCAGGCTGCTGAAGCTCTTCAACTATGATTTGTGATGTGCAAGTAGAGAGCCTTTATCCCAGGCCGCTGAAGCTCTTCCACTTAGATAAAATACTGAGGTGTTTAGGCAGGGGTGACTATGAGAAACTGTTTTCTGGTTGTTTGTATAAACTGATTTTAGGAAGGTCCAGTTTGTAGCCCATGTTCCAGATGGATATGCAGAAATCTAGTTATTTTTACAGCTGTAAGATCTTTAAAAATTGATTACTGGTAATCTCATGCAAAAAAAAATGTTGCATTTGCATGAATTTAATTTTCTAGATTTAATACATTTTTTCTTATCCCAATTTTATCTGAAGACAGAATCAGCAGTGAAAGCCCTCCTTCATGCTGTCATAGACACCATTTCTCCTCACTTACCTGGTCACAAAACTTTGCTGAAGCCATGGGAACACTTGTTCCTGTGAGAACCAATTTGCCTTTATATTGTGTAAGCACGAACTGTTCCAGGTCCAGGTGTCAAGTTACCAACTTCATGCAATTTGACAGGTGGCCCCAGCTTGCTTCATGTACCAGGGTTTCTGTTTGCTACTCTATATCACCAAATTGAAGGGATTGGTGGCTGTCTTTAGGGCAGTGCACCAGTGGTAAACTTGGGAGTTCACCAGTGTGAGGCAACATCTCTCTGCAGCCACTCCCAGGGCATGCACTAAAGTTTGGGAACCATAGGCAATGGTTACAAAGGGCTCAGAGAGGTAATTGCTATGTCAGTGCTAAGTATTATTATTATTTTTCTAGCTATCCATAGCCAAAAGATAATGATATGATACACTATACATCATACTAGAGCGGAAGACATACTTGTCCTTGGTTTTGGGTACAGTTTTGTGGAATCAAAAATGGAGAGGAGCCATATCTTTCACTGTCCATAAAATGAGAGCAGCAAAAGGAGGGTTGATATCTAATATACTACTGGTAAAGAAAAACACATGAAAATGTCAGGGAAAGGAATGCTTGTGAGCTGTATCTGGCCAAGATTTGGATCTGATTGACCCTGGCTTGTCCTCCAACCAGCACAAGACCCGGGGCATCTCCCAGTTCCTCACTTGCAGAAAAAAGCCATGCTTGGGGAAATATGGATACTTAGTCTTCTCATGAGAGTGCTCCTCACCCTGGAGATGCTGACCCTCACATTTACCAGCATATACTGACAGAGACCTTCACATTTACAAGTATATACTGGTGAACACATTTTTGCCAATTAATAAATTTGGATTCCTACTGATTGCACCTAATTTCTATTCCCAGAAGACTCCTGCATGACTAAGCTTCATACCTCAACCCTTCCCAAACTATATGAAACATGAGTGATCTGCAGTCCTCACTCTGCAGAAAAGGAATTGCAGCACAGAAACAAAGCCCAGACTTTACACCTGGATTAGACATCTCATTCTTTGCTGGATTCCAGAGGGTATTGGGTGCTTCCGTATCTCTGAAACTTTAGGGAAGGACTTGAAATCACAATAGCTACATGTGACCACTTGGAAGAGTTCCAAGCTTTTCTAGGTCCAGAGGGAACAATCTAGGCTGTGGGATAGGATCCTGATCTTTTAAACTCGTATTAATAAGACCTTATTTGCAAGCAATAAGGCAAATGAGCTCACTGGTTTGAAGGCTGACAGCAATAATTTTACTGCAAACACAGAGTTGCATGCTTCAATGCTATAACAAACAGAAAAAAACCTATGACCTGTGATGAAATTATTAGTGTTGGCCCTGTGGGATATACAGGGCAATATCAGAAATGCTGGTTAAATGTTGTTTGTACATTGCAACCCTCCCTTAAACACCAACCTCTAATAATATATCACAAAACAGCAAGTCAGCATACAGATGTCTAATAATCAGTTATTTTGTGGCTAGTGTCTGGCCTTGCTGAAAGTGGGTCCAATCCCACACAGGCAATACTAATCCTTGCAAATACAGTCAGAACCTATTTGCAGATAAGGGTAAGAGCAGTCAGGACCAGTTCAGGATTTTATGGTATTGAAATACCCAATAAAGAATCTGTAATCCCAGTCCTGCAATTGCCATCACATGACTGGAACTCAGAAATAATGCCTCATTCTTAAAGGATGCTTTTGAGCAGTGCATCCTGAGTGGCTTTAAAAAGAGATAAACACATCTTCACACTTTTTTACAATGTGGGAAACCAATGCACACCAAGATGTAATAGTACAAAATGAAAAGTCAGTAGTCTAGATAGGAATAAATGCCAAGCAGCCTGAACCTGGTATGCTCTTCTCCAGTGCATTGGGGGAGCTTTGAAGAGCTAGTTAGGTGTGGAGTCATAGCTTCTGCCCTCAAATCTACTATAAAACCCATTGCACTCATGATAATTTCATTCTGTACATCCTATAGACTCATTTATGTCACCAGAATTGCTTTCATCCAGTAGTCATGAATGTATTTTGTTTTGTTTTGTTTTTTTCATAATTTACCTGTGAAAGAAAACAAGTACAGAGACACTAAAAGTGGAGGGACATGAGTTATGCCTTCCCTTACTCTTAGGCCCTGATTCTTCCCACTTATGAGTAAGCTAATACAAGAGAAGTAATAAAGATTTTATTAGGGTGTTTAATGCTTCAAGCTAAGTCAGTGAATAAATGAGGAATATTATTCTTATAACTCTACTTAAAACAGCATTCAAGTATTTCTGAAGTGACTCAGAAAGTGAGAGGTAAAAGATCTACTGGAATTTGAAAGCTGTCCTCATAAACACTTTTCTGCCTTTTTAGTGTAGAGAAGCTACCCATGATGAGTGCAAGGTAGATGAGGATGAATCATCAAATAGATTTATGTTGTTTTGGGTGAGCAGTGTAGATATGGTTTTTTTCAAAGAGGTACTAAATAGTGATTTCTAAAATAAAAGCACATTCCTCTCTTCTGCCCCACCCCAATGTTATTAGGATTTCTTCCAACTGTCAATGCAGTGTCTGAGTGCTCAGTCTGGAAAAAAAAATCCATTTAGTCTTGGCTTGGGTTTTCAATGGGAGCCCAGTGGCTCAGACTCCAGGGAAAATCGAAGCTCTTATTAAAGTACTTAAATTGTAATCTTTTCTAGGACTTGAAAATATTAACGCTGACCCATTTCCCATGAAATAGGTTGAAGAGTCAGTGTAGTCTCACACTTTTGCAGTGGCCTCTAGTCATCCCATGTCTCTTCTCTGCCCAATGCTACAGATAGGATGATTTGGTGATGGGAGTCCTTCAACATCTGACTACATCTGTATAACTACATGGGTCAATTTATCCCACTCACAGCTGTCAGTTCACTCCACTCACTCCAATTCTCCTTCAGCATTTCCCATACCACATATTCCCAGCTGGAGGTTACTGCTACATCTTACTCTTCTCCTGAGCTGTTTCAACAAGGAGTGACCTTTTCAGGGAAAATGAACTGTTCTGGTTCAGGAGATGTACACAGCTGTTCTTTGCTAGTCCGTGGCTGAAACAAGATACAGGGTATTTACAGCCATGCTGTCAACACAGCTGGAGAATAATGGTCCAGAGGCAGTAATTTTTATGGCCTGTACAAAATCAGCTGCAGGTCACCTTTTCCTTGATACTTCCCTAGCCTGAAGGTCTATGGTTTTCATATACCTATATATATCTTACATGTATATGTTTTGCATACGTATGGGTATGTGTATTTTATAGATATGATATACATACATCCTCTTTTTTTTTCCTTTTTTTCTTTTTTTTTCCCCTTTTTTTTTAGTATAACAGTCTGGAAACAGAATCCACAACAGAATGATCTTTGCTTCATGAAACAAAAAAAAAAAAAAAAATTGAGAGATCAGAATAACCGGGCGGAATGGAAAATCCTTTCAAAACACAACAATAGTACAATAGTATAAGCCCTCAAATAAAAGGTTGTGTTGCCAGGAAAAATTACCTTTGAGCCAATGTAACAATAACAAAAACATGAAGAAACCATTAAGAAGAAAAATACAGAGAGAATAAAAGAAAGGCTCTAAAGACTCAGAAAGGATAAGGACGCAAATCGAACTGACAGGCTAACTGCTGTTTTGTAAACCTCTGCACTAATAATTCAAATGTAAAACCTCTAAAAATTGGAAATGTTTTAGCATGGGTTCCCACTGTCCGCGCATTGTCACAAAAGATACATAACTGAGCCCGACTCCCTAAATTACATGAATATTACCAGCTACAGGGAGAATCTGATGAAGATTCAAAGAGCAACTATCTTCTCTGCAGGTTGGAGGTGGCTAGAGGGACTTCAAAGCAGCAGTGACCCTTTAAAAGAAGGGCAGACAATGTTCAAAGCTCCTGCCTGAAGGTATCCATTGCATAATGGGGGAAGTTCCTACAAGTCTCATTCCCAGCTGGATACAGAAACATCTGTCCACAGGCATTTGAATTCAGTCCCTGTGGGCACTGAGGAACTGGTCTGGTAGCAAGGCAAAAAGTGGTAATGTTAGCAAAGAAATTAAGAGTTCCTTTTATCATGGTGCTCTTCCTTCTTCTTGCAGACAGGCTGCAGAGAGTTTGCCAAGCACCCCTACTGGCACAGTAACCTGATTAGCATGCTTAGGCCTGCAAGACCCTGTGTGTGCTGGAGGGTGTGTTTAAACCTCTCCCTGCACAGACTATGAGTCTGGCCAAAGCAATGCCGACCTATCCCTGGCATATTATTTGTAGGTGTGTGTGTGTGCATGTGCACTGCTAACACTCCCCTGAGAGGCCACACAGAGGCTCAAATGGGGTGCAGAAACACTGAACCTCCTAGAGAGACAGAGACTCAAGGGGAAAATGTGTTCCTCGGGCAGCAGCTGCTGGAGCCCAGCAGCTGGAGTCTATATTCATGGATCTCTGAGATCCAGCAAGAACTCCTCCAGAATTTCTGACTTCGTCAATGCTAGAGCAAATACGAGATCCCAGACAAAATGAGGAAAGGTGGCTGTCAAAACTCCACCATAGATGAGAATACAAGATTGATATTCATCTAAAGAATTGTATCCTTGTGTGAAGTCCTTCTGAAGAGTCTAACCCTTCTAACCCTTTTGTGTCTGTGTCACTGGTCTGAAAAGCTCATCATTTTGTTTTCTTTAAAATTTTGGGGATTCTCCCTTCTCACAGGTCTGCATATAACAGGATGCTCTCTCACAAAACAGTACCCCTTGCATGTGTCAAACGCCTATAAACATCAATAGCTACTATTGTTTTAGGGAAAAAATTCTTAGGGATAAGGATAAAAGACCTACAGCTTTCAACCTGAATTATCTGCCCACTGAACCCAAATTTCCCCTTGCTTCAGTCACTCAGCCATCTGGTAAGGACAGCTTGCCCATAGCAACGCCCAGTTCACCCAGATTAATGCTGTTTTCTGTTTGCTTTTTTTCAAGCTGGTTTAGATTCTCCCCTTCTCTTAACCATACAAGTGGACACATTTTCCTTCATGTTTTGGTTGGCAAGTGATGTGGAAATCTTACACACCCACTGCTTCTGAGCAAGCCTCCAGGATAGGTTGCTGTTGCCACTGGTATTTAACTCTCAGTGGCCAGTACTATGGAGATACCTGAGGGACAGTAATTCTTATTTTGACATAAACTTTCCTCCAGTATGGTGCTTGACAATCTGGACCTTATTAAATACCTGATAGATGAAGGCCCAGCAGAAGATTTTTATTGTCCTTAGAGTCAGATTTAGGAGAGATGTCTGCATCATGGGCTGATCCACCCTTGCTATCCAAAGTTAACTTCATTTCATTTGGAATGTTGTATTCACAAAATCACTTAAAGAAAGAGAGCCTGAGAGTACTAAAATACTTGAGGTAAAAAAAGCAAAATAATGTGAAAAACTGCCACTAGCCTAATTTTTACTATTCATTACACTTCATGTTGGATGATTTAATTAATGAACTTGTCTGCTGCTAGCGCCATACAGAAAACGTCATGCATTTCATTATTTATTTGTCCATTGGTGTGGTTTCTTTGTTTTGATTTTTCATTTTGTTTAATTTTCCTCTGTATCCCCAGTCCACAGAAGGCAAACCATGATGTTCAAAAGGCTGTTTATATTAAAAAACAACAAAGCACTAGACCAAAACCACAGTCCTGTGCTCATCTATAGCTAACAGTTAATAACAGATAAACAAGGTCTAACAAAATAAATGCCTCCATGACCATTTGCCCAAAGTCAGATTTGGAGGTCTAGAAAAGCTGAGTTGTTTATTCTCTTAAGCACACCTCTGGAGCTAACATAGTCACTAAGGAAGAGAAGTCACAGATCATGTTTTGTAAAGGTTATCCCACAAGATTCCTGAATTGCTCAGGCAAAAGCAGAACTGCTTACCAAGCATGAAAAAGAGTAGCTAAATTTATGCTAAATGCATTTGTATTTACTCTTAAATGAAAACATATTTTCAGAACTGGCTAATTGATGTCTTAATTACAAATAGGCAATCTGTTAGAATAAATTAAAGGTGAAAAATACAAAGACTAAAATCTCAATCTAATCCAGTTGAGTCCTTTTTAATTTTTTTTTTTCAGGGAACATTACATTTTAAGAACAGAAGTCTGGGAATTGGCCTACATAAAGTCTGAATACTGATTTAACTAAATCAGTCTAGAGTTTGTATGACAAAAGTGAATCAAATAGATACTGTGCAATAACCTGTTCTGGAATAATTTCTATTAGAAATGTTGTTCTGAAATAAAAGCCTCTTTATTCCACAATCATTTAGTTGCTGCTGAAGTGGAGCATTCTGGTCACATTCCTCAGTGACAAAAAGCACTTAAAGACTTATTTTGTAATGTGCAAGAGATGTGAATAGAAAGAAGTGGTTTATTGATGAAAATCCAAGACAGATTGTAAACATCATTCTTTATTTGCTTTTTAACAGCTAATTGTCTATAAAAGAATTAAAATAATTTAAAATATGCTATATTTATTAGAATAGCTATTAAGCTGTGACTACATGGAATTCATATTGAGATACAAAGGTACACTTCTCAATTTCTAGTATTGAACCTAAACATTTAAGATTGTGACAAGAGTCAGAGAGATGCACATCCATAACAGGCAACAGCCTAAACCAACACCACCAAAGTAATTAAACCAGTTCTGAAGCTTAAACCAGTTCTGAAGCTTAAACCAGTTCTGAAGCTGTGCATAAGAACAGTTCCTGCTGTGTTAGGAAATAGGTGGTCTATTCTCACTGTTCCTGTCTTGCTCTCGCTACTTCAGCTGATTTCATTTTCAGCCTCGGACTTCATATCTCAATCTTCCTATTTCATAGAAGTGTGCTTAAACAGTTCATTTTCTACAGTGAAAATATTTCAATAGGACATAGTCGTCCATTTTGTAAAATCTTCTCTTAGTAACAGCCTAGACAAATGTTCTGAGAGTATTGCAATTATTTCCATTATGCTACAGGGGTGTGGGGAGGGACCGAGGTGTTTCTTAGCCCTGCTTATCTCATAATTGCTGTTTCAGTGCTACCTTGAAACAAAACAAAGGTGGCTGTGAGCCAGGAATAAGCAAAGCCACATGCAGACCATGCAGTGTAGGGTCAAGTCATGTCAAAGACCAGATAATAATAAATGCAGAAGAGGAGGAAAAGAATTTAACCCGGTCTAAAAAACCCTATACTATAACATTGGGCATGTATATGTTTGTCTCTGCAATGTGAACCACTGGGACCCATATTCACATCACCTCTACCCACAGTTTCCTGTAATTGATGTGCTTACAGAGATGGTTTCTGAATGATACCACAGAAATTAGAGAGGAAAGAAGGAAAAGAACATGTCCTGTCCTTACCCATCAGTTGATCTTTCCACTGTCATTTTATGTAGGTACTGCTTTTCTGTTAATTCACTCATGTGTGAATAATTTTTTTGTGTATAAATGTCAAGGAACAGATTTTACAAACAAGTACATGCTGGATTCATCAAATAAGTGATGTTGTGTAATGCAGTGCCTGTATTTAAAACTGGAAGCCCTAGGCTGTACATGAAGAACAGTATCTTGCATGTAGGTTTTGGAACAAAAGTACATTTTCTCCACCCTTGGACCCTAAGATTTCATTTGTCTTTGAAGTCACAAAAAATAAGTCAAAAAGCCCCCTGACATCTTTTGCAGTGGGACCAGAACTATTCAGGGGAATGCAACAAAATAATATAATTGTAGTAAAAGATTGGAATATTTTGCACTGATAAACTATCATGTGAAGTCAGAAAAGAAAAATCTGAAGGGAAGAGAGAGAGGGACCTGTCTTATGCCCTTTTCAGAGCATCATGATAAAAAGAACTTTCGGAGGGCAGCATAGTTAATCTAATATTATCCATCCCTAAGAAGAGATACCACTTAAAAAATAAGAGGGAAATGGACATGTTTTGGATTAACACTAATTATGAGTATATTGAAATCAACAGCAAAACACTTAGTGTCTTCCATGGGTTTGCATTTCTTCCAAGGCTCTCTTCTATGTCTGCTAATGTGCAAATCACTTAGGCATGCGTGGAATGCTGAATTAGCAGCCCGTCTTTTAGCACTACAAAAGGTAGAAAATAGAAGGTGGGTAAGATGAGAGGAAATGGGTAGTAAAGTTTGAGGAGGCACAAGTTAGAGGAAAATTAGGAGAAGAAAAGGCAGGGAGGAAGAGGAATATTTAGTTACAATATATGACAATACCAGAAGTAGATAAACAGCTCATGATGATGGAAAAAAAGTGGCTGGCAGTACCCAAAGTCATCACCGAGAAAAGAAATTTTAAGTGTTTGTTCAAGTGAGTTATTAATTAAAGTGTTAAAAGTCAGCACCTATGTTATCTGGTGGTCTAGTTTAAAGCTAATTTATCTATGGCACATCTTTCATTATACCAGAGCAGAAAAATGCCATAATGCCACTTTTCAGATGACCACAGCAGTAGCAAGCTTTGTCAAATAAAGAGTCATCCAGGCTTCAGATTAGAAGGTGAGGAGGAGGGTGGAAATTCTTATGAACCACAAAAAAAAAAAAAAGAAAAAAAAAAGGTGGTAAAGCCCACCAGTTTTAAAAATGAAGTAGGTTTATGTCATCTGCATGCATCAAAACTTTCCTGAGTCCTTTATCTTTACATATTTCTTTAACAGCTCATAAATACCAACATATACATGTAGATACTCCCAGGAGGGCAGGTTTGGGGATGATGATGAGGAGTGAAGTGACCACACCTGATTCGTTCACAGGTAATCTTTGGGGAAGAGGGCTGGCTGTTCCCAGACCAAGGAGAATTCTCTCTCCTGCTGCCTCACAACCAAAGTCAAGTTGTCTAAAAGAGACAGACCTATTTTGTTTGAAGTCACAGTTTCTTTTATCTTGGATGAAATTTTCCCAGGAAAATTCACTGATGTGGAGAAGTTCCCAAAAACCAAATTACCCTCTGGAAATTTAAGATTGGGCAAAGAAGGGAAAGTAAAGAGAAGATATTCCCAATTTCATCCTGAATGTATTCAAGGGTGATTTTTTGGGGTAGAGGCAGAGTGGGATGTTTTTTGTTTGTTTTGTTTAGGGTTTAGTTTTTTGTTGGGGTTTTTGGGGAGGGGGCCAGGAAAGGCTTGTGGTTTAAGGAATTTTTGGTTGGTTAGTTTAGTTTAGGGTTTGGTTTGGTGTTTTGGGGTGGGGCAGGGAAACACAATGCAATATTTTGTTTGACCAGATAAGTAAAGTACAATGCAAGTAAAATTATCCTAATTATAAAATCTGTTGGGAAGAACTAGAAACTTAGTTTTCCCTGAAATTTTCCCATCACAGAATCATAGAATGGTTTGTGTTGGCAGGGGACCTTAAAGATCATCTGGCTTCAACCCCTCTGCCATGGACAGGGACAATTTTCACCAGACCTGGTTGCTCAAAGTCCCATCCAACACAGCCTTGAACACTGTCAGGAATGAGGTACCCACATCTTCTCTGGACAACCTGTGGCAATGTCTCCACACCCTCACAGTAAAGAGTTTCTTCCTAACATCTAATCTATATCTACCCTCCTTCAGCTTAAGGCCATTCCCCTTGTCCTACCACTATACCCTTGTAAAAAAGTCATTACTACTGATGGTTCAGGTCTTCTGACAGGAGCTCTGAAACAGAATATAATCCCAAGTTACACTATAGGCAATATTATCTAGGAACACTCAGAAGGAAAAAGAATATAAGAGATGCTAAAGTACCAGCTCCAGTTGGTGCTCTATTTACCCCAGCACTATAAAGGGAAAGAGAAAAAAAGATTGGCATAGAAAGCACTTTGTTTATACAAACTCTTGGAGAGTTCTTCAAGGATGACATTTAATTGCTGTTTGGGAGACAAAGTCAGCAATGGCATTCTGGTCATTCAGACCATATACCAATAGGCTACAAGTTCCAGGACCTGGGGACTGGGAGTGGAGTTAGATATGAGTGTTTGGGGGACAGGGTGGGGTAATAAAAATCTTACCAGTCCCCAAAAGCTAAACTCTAACTGAAAGTTTGAAGAAAAAAGGTACATAAAATGGTAGAAAAAGCTGCTAAAAAGGAACACGACATGGACATGATGTTTGCTCCATCCCATTGCCAGCTGAGAATCAGGCGTGTCTGCTTCTTGTCTCCAACATGTTCAGTCTGCTCATTAACACCTTATACATAAGCTTCTTCTACAGTCTGTGGCACTCCACTCTGTTAGTGGAGGGAATTTTGTGGTATCAAACCTGAATCTTCGCTGCTACATATCTAGTTCATAATTTCTGTTCTGGAAAGAAGACAAAAACAGTACTTTCCCCCACAGTAATGTTTTAAGTGAGAATATCATTACATGGTCTCCCTTCAGTTCTTTTCCAGTCTCACTGACACTAAATACACACTATTCTATCAAATTTGCAGATGATGTGCAGTCTAATCTCTTTAATTTAATGAGATACAAGTAATTTCAGGTACTGCATTGACATTCTATGCCAGTTTTTTTTTTCACATTTTCTCTATTAAAAAATAAAACAAGAATAACAAACCCCCAGTCTTGTCATTTGAAAGACCCACACAAACAAAAGAGGCAAGTAACTGATTATTTACAAAAAAAAAAAAAAAAAGTTTAGCTGACTCATTCTATAATATACTGATGAGATGTTGAAATTAGGAAAGCTCTTTAAAAGCCTTCTACATCATTACATTGCTTCAAGTGGGCTTCCAATAGTGACTTCCCAGGTCTCTCATGCACAAACCTGGCCAGCTGTAGCCCTGCAGCCTTCAAGCCTGCCTGTGTTGCAAGGGGCAGCCTGGTTGCTGCCAGGCACAGCAGATGAAGGTGTCCTTCTGTGACACTTTGACAGTGCAAGCTAGAAATGCCTAGGGCAGCACATGAACTTTTCACTTGCAGCTAAGCAGAGTCTTTGTGCCAAGGGAAAAACATGCTGCCACTGTGGTATTTAAACTGCATACTCTGCTACTATATGAATTATAAAAATCTACTAATGAATTACAAAAATCTCAATTTTTGGCTACAAGTTCCAACTATATGAATTACAAAAATCTCAATTTTAGGCCTTTAGGAATCTATTTTTCAAAACCTGCTTTCTCCCCCAAGGCCCATATGTACCAGAACAGCAGAGCAAGTAATTCTGTGGCTTTTTAAGCTATTTTGTGTATCTGTTTCAAGCATCATCAATCCCAGGTATTTGCAGGCTTTTGCCAAGAATTTTCTGCTTTCCTTTAGAAGCAAACATTGAACAACCCAGGCAGGAAGGAAAAGATTATCTGGTCCAGCCTCTAAACAACATTTCTTATTCATCCTATTACCATTTACTGGTATCTATCAACCATTTTTCAAGTTGTCAAATGATTATGCAAATCCTAACAACTCCCCAAACAAATTCTGAAGCCTTTGTGGCATTTTAAAAGAGGTATTAATAGGTAGTAGAAGTTTTGTAGCAACACAACAGTTTACCATGGTGCAAAAGGCAGTGGCCATTCCAACTTCACTGATTGCTGCAAAAAAGACTGGCCTTCAAGACTTCCAGCTCCTGGTCCCATTAACCCAGTTGGCAGTCTGTTAGCACAGCAGTCAATTGAAGAGCAGCTTCTGGCAAGTGCCAGTGCCTTTGCTATAGCACAGTAGTTGTGCTTACCAGCTCTCAAACATACTTGGCTTCATAAACAACTGCTTCACTATGATTTCTCTGTCTCAGTTTGGGCAGAAATGCACACAAACTGTGTCCTCTCACGTGACAGGCTAGAGCCCTACACAATATAGGAGAGGGTTTCCTTTGGAAAAAGTCTTTTCTGCTGTACCATGCCCCGGTCTTGCAATGAAGTGGTCAAGAGGAAGCTCCTTTGTTTATCTCCCTGCTCGCATTCCCACCTGAGACAGACCTCCTGTAGGAAGATGATAAGGGCTGTTGCTTGATTTCCTTCGTTAGACTGTGTGTTCAAATGAAGCACACAAACAAAGGTGACAATGTCTTGACACTTGAGGAAAAAACGTGTTAGGAGATATGATGTGTTAATTTAGCATGTTCTGGTCTGGGACTATATCTGAACATATTCTAAATGCAGCTTAAAGCCCAAACATAAGTCAATAGATGAACAAAAATTTACTTGGATTTAATTGAACTTAGGTAACTGTCTACATAGACTTGATACCAAGAGAAGATATTTTTTATTTGTTTCTGTTGCAGGGAAGGCCTGATTTAGGCTGAATGGGCACCATTTTTAAACTGAAACTGGATAGGATGTCCACAGACTATGAGATCCTACAACACCAACAGGCCATGTTATCTGACTTGGCTTACACGTTTTCACCAGAAAATCTTATCTTCTGGAAAAATAGCAAAGGATTCATTTGAATAATACAAAAATAGAAAATAGTCTACTTCCTTGGGTTGATCATTCTCATTATTAAATCCATGTCCTGTGATATGCCATGCCCCTGCCCAGACTATGGGGCTCCCCCAATGCTGGCCACAGCCCAGGGTGCTGTGTCAGCCCCCAGGGCCACCAGCCCTGTCTCAGTGACTCCGCAGCAGGCCTGGTCCCAGCTCCCCTCAGTCCTGCCAAGCCAGGTCCAAATCTGGTCCAGACCTCAGCCTGTCTCCATCCCCAGGAAGGTGCCTGATGCCCAAAGATGGGACTGTCCCAGTGCCCCCAGCTGCCTGCACCTTGCTGGGGCAGCAGAACAGGTCCTGTCATGCTTTGTCTCAACAGACCCCCATGGGCAGCCCCCTCATCCTGCAGGGCCTGGCCCTGGCAGATGCAGCAGAGTCATACTGGGTATTTTTTCTCTAGGGAGACACCCCATGCCAGTTAAAATGTTTCTGTGTCTTCTATTTGGTTATCTAAGGATATTGTACTGTTTATTTTTCTCCTTGCATCGTAATTCATCTCGAACTTTTTTTTGTACCTTTTCTGGTTCTGGAAAAACTTTTCAAAGCTGTGATTAATTGTGCACAGCCCTGCTTTTTTTTCAAACAATCTCTATTTGAAACAGTGATAGTATTAGTTCTCTGTTCATCTTCACAGGTAAGAAGCCAAAGGTCCTTTTGGAGATTACTTCAACCAGAGGCTTACACTGGCTTGTTAGGTAAATGCACTAAAAAGCCCACCCTGTGACACTCATGTTTGCTTGAGTAATGTGGTTTGAAAGCAAAATTTTTGCTTTTAAAATGTGCATTTTGCTGTGGAGACAAGGTCCAGAACTCAATTTTCAAGTCCTTTTCTTTCTGAGGATGCCTTTACTATTTTAATGGTGGTGGCCTGAGGCTTCTAGACCTGGCAACCATGAACAGCTTTTCCTCTTTATAAAAATAAGCTGAGATCGTTCACAGAGTTTTCCATTGTTTATCAGCCCTAGTAAATATTTGTGGGTGTCCTTATTCATTAGCTATTTCAGATTTGCAAAGGACTCTTTCCAAAATAAAAGAGAGCAAAAAGAATCAGGGGAAATATTTAGAATGCCAGCAGTAGCAGCAAGCAGCATAGTGAATGCCAAGGCAGCAGTAACCTTCTCTGTGGTGGGTCTGTTGTGTTTTCCTGTTCCATTCACATTGTCTTTTCTGCATCCTGGACAACACTGCCAATTAAAACAAAGCCTTTACCTTGCAGCTCTACTTGCAAACAGGGTTGACTGAGGTTTGCTGCTGGAACAGCTTAAAGTAGTCAGGAAACAAGCATATAATCCCAGCTGTAGTAGGTATTGTTTAAAGGAAGACTCAGAGACATTTTCTCCTGGTCATGGCCTTCTCATCATGTAAAGAAGAGTTGAGGTGTCTCAGAACATGCTCTTGCTCTGTATGGAGTTTTTTGAGTATCCCATGCATAGTCTTCCAGCATCTGGTAGAAATTTGAAAGCACTCACACTGCTTTTACTGAAAAATCATCCAAGGAGTTCCTCAAGCCTGTGATTATTTCTAGGGCCTTTTAGATACAAGCATTATGTTGTAGGTGGAAAGACATAGAAAAAGTATTACTCAAAACTTTGATGTTCATTTTGGGTAAAAACTCATAATGAACCTGAATATTGGTTTTTGGGAAGTGTCATCTTGATGCATTATTTTTGATATTTCATTTGCTTTCATCTTTACTGGCTAGATTAGGTCTCTTAAGGCTTACTTCATACAGAACCCATCCCTCATTCTGCAGTTCATGAGTTGACCAGAAAAGACCAAGGTCACTGAACCGCAACATCTATGTGGCAACAACTCCAAATATAATCTTGCAAGATATTTTTTTTATTAGAAAGTTCATTTTTCCATTAAAAACAGATTCTTTTCTGTCCTCTTCCCTAAGTAACCTTTTTTGTTTATTCCCAATTAATTTAAACAGAACATTTTCAGATTGTCCCCACATATTGAAAAAAAACATTATACCTAATCTTATTGTTTTCTGGCAAACACAACTAAACTTTGGATAATTTTTTTCCAATTTCCTCTTTTCTGTAAAGATTTATGTGACATTTCTCTTAATTTCCTTGGTTTTTTTTTAGTTCTGCATTCCTACTTATAAGATGGTACCAGTGGAGGATCTCACAGGAATTTATTAGGCTGAGTTCATTATTCCAGTTATCTTACATCTTGAGTAGTTGAAGTATTATTACTAAAATTTCCTTTAATTAATTTTGATAAAAATTAATCCCTGTTATGAAAAGAAAACTGCTAAATCAAAACAAAACAGAGTGAGTTAGCATTTCAAGAGGCAAGAGTAGAAAATATTACTATTACTCTTTTCCTTTTATTATTCTGTCACTTAACAAAATCCACAAGTTCTGCTGTCCAGCACTGGTCCACACCATAAGTATTACCACACCATTCTTATCAACTGCTTGGTTGTTCAAGTGGTTCAGGTTTATGCTGCAGATTGAAAGGTCTTATATTCTTCCTTCTAATATTGTTCAGGTTGGATTCAGCAAATTTTCACAAGTGGATGTGCTTATCAGCTTTTTTTAATAAATAAAAAGAAAAAGCAGGATATCCATTTATGGGGGCAGGGGGGGGAGTACTCAAAGAATATTGTAAGTGTCAACCCCAATGCACTTAGAATTAATTATTATCATATCTTCACTGCTAGACCAAAACATGTCCTTCTGTGCATACAAGCACAGTTGCATGAAAACATGCATGTTGCTCCTTGGAAATCCAGTATTATCCACAGCACAAACATAGGAAAGATGTGAACTTATTAAAAAAATATATGTAATTTATATTTTTTATATAATGTGTAAATATTTACTTTTTAAAGTATGGCTGTGTAACTCAAAGGAATTGGCTTGTCTTTCGGGCACTCCCAGAAAAGTCCTGTTCAGCAAGGCTATAACAATACCATCATTTGAGGATGTCAGTTACAGGTCACATGCCAACCTCAACCATAGCATTTCTGGTTTTTGTGATTGGCACATGATACCAATTCTTAGCATTTTTGAATGATTTTGGGAAAGGTGGAAAGGAGGGAGGAATTTTGGCAATAGATGTGCAAATTCAAATTCAGAAATGTAAAAATGAGAAACCCTTAGTCCCACTGCAGGTTAGAATGGAAATAAAGCACATGCATCTTAGTCATTCTGTCCCTTTTCTATTTATGAAACAAATCTAAGTTTCACCTCCAGCTTCAAACTCTGTCTACTTGGGAATATAAATTATTGTCACAGCTTATGTTAGCTTGATATATTTTGGTTGCTTATAATGAAGAGTCCTTTTATGGAAGGCTAGGTAATAGTACTTTTGTTCATTATGTACTTCTCCAACCTGTTTCCCAAGATGATAATATTTATAATAAAACAGTTGTCATTCTGAGTTTTTCATTACTTCCCTTGAGATAGCTGTCGGTGCAAACAGCCAAAATCATGTATCAGAAACTGCATTGCTGTTCTCCGAGAGATCCCAAGCTACCAGCATGTGGTTTTCATTTGGAAAGAGTGAGAAGGGGCAGTGTTCTCATAATAGCTCCAAACAAAGAACATTTACTTGAAACAGAAGGGTACAGTGAGAAGTGATGTCTTCAGGAATAAATTTTGCATTTTTAAGCCAAGAATGGTACAAAAAGGTGCATTCATTTGCCACTCTCACTACCTGCCAAGATTTAGAGAAAGGTCATCTGTATGACCCTAAATAACTGATGAAGCACAGCTGAAAGAGGGAGCATGTGCATCAGTGTACCATGGTGCCAGGTTCTAAGCATATCCTAATTGAAACTAAATTTCATTTAAAGATTGATGAAACACTATATAAATTAAATGTTTTCCAGTCTGCTGCCACATGCAGTAACTATACTCATCTAAATGCCCACCTACAGCCATGAAACTATTTACAACTGTTCCTGTTGTCTAAACATGATGAAAGACTTCTAACAAATTTTTCCATTCTAATGCAATTGATGTTTTTTTACTGTACTAGATATACATAAAAAGCAATCATAATTCTGAAACCTACTCAGCCCTACTGTTTAGTATAAATGTAAATCCTGTCCAGTGTCACCCTCCTACCAAGGATCACAAAAATTATATGTGCTTAATCATTTTCTAGAAAAAAAAAACCAACAACCTGGTCTGAGTTAAGCAGAATGTATTACCTAGCTTCAGCATCTGAAAAGATAAGTTAGTCATAGATCTAACTTATTTTAGGATTATCTATTGCTTAGGTTCCCTCCTAAGCAGAAATGGTATGACAAAGCAAGGAGGCAGAGAAGTTTATAAGATAGTAGCTTACACTTAATAGGAAAAAAGAAAGAAATCAATGGCTACAAAGTCTCTTAAGGAAGTTTGGCTAAATAAGAGGAAATGTAGATCAGGGCAGAAATCATGGAAATTAGGTCTAGGACATACTAGTGCCTTAAGCTTATGGCACTGACATGTTTGAAAGGGATGCTCTTGCTAGACGTGATACTATGATTTTCTGATAGCCAAAGACAGAATTAGAGGAGTAAAAGGGAAAATTTGTAATATCTGGCAAACAGTTGAATGCATTACAAAAAAAGAAAACAGGCTGTCCTTAGGTAAGTAGAACTAAGCCATATTATTTTTCAAAAGAGACAGCTTCTCTGCTTTGAGAAAAGAAAAAAAAGGAAATGCAAATAAGTCTAACTTTTGTTAGGAAAATTTGTGTTCCTGAGTAGGTGTCTCTTTCTGCACTGAAATTAAGTTCAGCTTTAAGGAATTATTTAGTAAAAACAAAATCTTCCTTGAAGGGGAGTATGTTTTTCCTTTTTCACTTCTCAGTGAAAACTCCCCTAGCTGGCCCAAGTACGGATGAGAGTGTTTGAACAACTTCATTTTTTTTCCTACAATGAAAATTGTTTTCCATGCCACTTTTTATTTGGATACTTTTTAATTCATTGAATGTTCTGAAAAAGGAAAGTTTTCAGCTTGCATGGAGATCAGAGTTTAAAGTGACCAAGTGGTTATTTTTGTTATCAATATTGTTGATTACCCAACTGATTAATCCCTTTTGGCACTAGGACCATAGGGATGGAAAGACAGAGAAAATCATATATGCTCTATGAAAACTAGCAGGAAACCTATTTTTCTTCTGGGGGGTTCCTAAAGAGGGGACAAAATAGTTCCCAAAAACTTTCCTGAACTCGCTGAGGCAGGGTGCAGATTCAAGGACATCCCATGAAGCTTAGATAGTCTAGTTAACCACCCAGAGCCAAACTTTCAAACATGAGGCTTTGAGAGGTTTATCAGGAGTTAGGTACAGGCAAGGGAAATGAGGCAGGTGGTGCAAATTAAAACAGATCTGTAGCTACTCTGTCTATGCTGTGTTTGAATTAGCTAAAACAAACCTCTAAATACCAGAGACCAGCTGCGCAAAAAAAAAAATTAAAAAAAATTAAATATGAGAAAGTCCAGAATTTCACCCTTTAGATGGATTCAATGCAGCATTTCTTGTTCATCCAGTGCATTTTGCTGTCTGGCAATGTTATACATTACAAAATGCATGCTAGTTAAACATGATTTTGTTATTGATTTTCCTGTCAGGGTCTCAATGCAACGTACAGTCATGGCTTTATTGTGTTTCTGACACACCATGAGACAATATAAATGCAGTTGTCTTGATGGTATACAAGGATGGGCACAGAAGGGACTTCAGACAAGTAAGCAAGTATTCAGAGGAGAAATCTGGGCAGAATGAGAAGGCTGCAGGACTGATTACAATAATGATAAAAAAGCAACCCTCCATGTAAATTCCAGGGGTAGGTAAAATAGGATGGGGTGGGAGTGACAGCAGGGATTTCTGCCAGATGTAGAAAGCAGAGAGAGGACAATGCTGGCTCATGGCAGAATGCCTGTTTTCTTCCTACCAGTTTTGAATGACTTCCAGGGAAAAAGTACACTGAAGAATATCTCTCCCTCGAGTGCCTGTGTTGCTGCAGTATGAAATATAAGCAGGGGGGTTTGGCTATATCTTCAAAACGTGAAGCAGACGAGTCAAAAAGTTTGTGTTATCTTTCTGCTAGTAAAGGGAATTTTGTTCAATGGTTACCATGAGAAATTGCCTAGTTATATTTTTTGAGGTTTGCAGCAGAAGGACAAAATACCAAATTAAGTCACAAGGACTCCAAAAGTGAAAGTTGTTTTGGTTTGATGGGTTTGATTTTTTTTTTAAATTTACTTGCCCAGTAAAATGCTTTAGGGTTTTTCCCCATATTTTAATTTATTTATTCCATGAGCATGATTCTTTCTTTCTTGTGTTCCAATAGTTAAAACAGCAAAAGGGAAAATAATTCTTTCTAGTCAAAAATAACTTTTACATCACCTTCACTTCCAAAGAACTTCAGAATAGAAAATAATGCTCAATTTTATTATTTGTAACATTTCAAGCTGAGAAAAACAACTCCATAGAATAGAAAATAATGCTCAATTTTATTATTTGTAACATTTCAAGCTGAGAAAAACAACTCCCTAAGAAAGTAATGCTGTGACTAGAACAAAAGGAGACAGCTTGTCTGCTTCTTCCTAACATGAAGAAAGCCCCTACAGGCGACTGGTGCTATCGTGCCATTGCTTTGCAAGAGGGACCAGGAAAGTGACTGCAGCCTTTTCCCTCTCTCACACTTCTGCCACCCATGGTGCAGGTTTAAGTTAGACATCTTCAAACAGAAAAGTTTCAGACAGAGGGACCATAAATCCAACTGAAGTTTTTCTCATGGTGGTATGTTGTTAACTTACTGGCACGCCACTGGGTTTGGCTTTGTTTAACAGTCTGGCATTCTACAAAAAAATAAATCAGGCCTTTAATTTAGATGTTAACTTCATTCCTTCATGTTTCAATATTTTTATCCAAGGCATTTAAAATGTACCCATTATTTTTTCAGATCACATCACCAGATAGTATTAATAACAATAATACCTAATTGGCTTTTATTTTGGCTAGAGCTTATTTCTCTAGTGCTAATTATTATAATAAAAAATAATATGTGTTGATTGTTACACAAGAAAAGAATTTAAGAACTTTATTTCTACACTGAAGTTTTGTTCCTGCTTAGATATGAAATTACTTATTTTGACACAAGTTTGTGAAGCTGGAGTCCAATGTTGGCCCAATTAAACTAAACCCACTGTAAATTCAGCAGAGCAGTGTTTGCACGTGACAGCTTTTCTCCTTTGAGAGCAAACATAGAGCAATATTTCTCTCATACCCAAAGTCTGTATTTGGCTCCATACAGATTAGGGTTCTATGCATCAAACCTGAGTCTGACTGTAGCGTAAATTGTCAGGGGTTGTGCTAGATCTGAACCATAGCTCTCAGATTAGACTGGATTTCTGTTTCTCATAGAAGTAGCTTATAACCCCGCAACAACATAACAATTCTTGGCAGATTAGTGAAAAGAAACCCCAACACAATGTGCATGAACACCCCTCTAAAAACGTCCTGGGAGACAATCTGGTAGTTGAGAGCAACCACATGACAGGAAAAGATTAACATCAGTATACCAACACAGCTGGCATAATTTCTTTGAGAAAATGCCATGCTCTTCATGGCACAAATGCAAACAGGCTCCCAAAGTTATTTCATTGTATTTTTAAAATTTGACTTAGAAGATTCTAAAGAGAACAGCAACAGAAAAATTAGGGCAAAAGTTCTACACAAGGTAAGGAAAGAAAGCATGAAGATCTTGGAAAGAATCCTTTTCTTCAACAACAGTCTGTCCCATTAGAAGAAGGCTAGCATGAAACTTCTTGAAACTTGTTTAGTCTGGGAAAGAATAATTGTACTCCATAGCCTGATTATGGTTTCAAATTAATTTTCATGTGTTTACTGCTCCCTAAGCAAATCTAGTCACAGGAATTAAGAAAACCACATACAAAATCTATAAATTAAAATTTTTCCAAGAGTTAAGGGGGTGTTTTCTAGCTCCACTTAATTATTGAAGTGTAATAAACATAGGCAGGTGGGGAGGAAGTCAAAGTGGATAAAATAAAGGCAGGGTTCCATTTCATGGTGTTGGGCAAATTCCATGACTAATATTCATTGCTTCTGTGCAGAATGTAGCTGTGATTTTCACTAAATTCTGCTGAGGTGCTGCAGAACTTAATTTGTTTCAAAATGCATTCAGACTTGTTCATGGTACTGAAGAATGGCACGCCTTAAACTTGGTTTGGAAGCACACATAAATGTATCTCTCAGCTTACGTTTTCTCAACTGCCTTAAGACTGAACAAAAATTGGAAGTGAGGTAGACTCACCTCTTGGTAGACTCCAATAAAATTGTGCTAGTTATCGTCATTATATCTGAATGTGATCAAATATGCAGAGACCTCTGGCACATTTGGCTAATTATATTGCAGAATCACAGAAGCACAGAATATGCTGCATTGGAAGGGACCCACAAGGACAATTGAGTCCAATTCTTGGCCCTGAACAGCACCATCTCCATGCACCTGAGAGTGTTGACCAAATACTTCTTGAACTCTGTCAGGCTTGGTGCTGCAACCTCATCCCTGGGGAGCCTGTTCCAGCGCCCAACCACTCTCTGGGTAAAGAACTTTTCCTAATATCCAGCCTAAACCTCTTGTGACACATCTTCAGGCCATTCCCTCCAGTTTTGTGATTGGCCACCAAAGAGAAGAGATCAATGTCTGCCCCTCCTCCTCCCCTCACAAGGAAGTTGTAGCTACAATGAGGTCTCCCCTCAATCTCCTCTTCTCCAGGCTGAACTGACCGACTGACCTCAGTCTCTCCTCATATGGTTTCCCCTCAAAGCCCTTTATCATCCTCCTGACCCTCCTTGGGACACTCTCTAACAGTTTAATTTTTTCTTATATTGTTTTGCCCAACACTACCCCCAGCACTCAAGGTGAGGCCACCCCAGCTCAGAGCAGAGCAGGACAATCCCCTCCCTTGCCTGGCTGGTGTTGCTGTGCCTGATGCCCCCCAGGACAGGGTTGGCCCTGCTGGCTGCCAGGGCACTGCTGGCTCATGTCCAGCTTGCCACTGACCAGGACCTCCAGGTCCCTTTCTATGGCACTGCTCCCCAGAATCTCATTTGCCAATCTGTCCATATATCCAGGGTTGCCCCATTCCAGATGCAGAGTCTGGCACTTTCCCTTCTTGAACTTCACTGGTGATCACCCAGCCCTCTAATTTGTCAAGTCACTCTGCAGGGCCCCCATTCCTTCGAGAGAATCAACAGTGTCAAAATCATAAGAACAACACCTTGCCTGTAATGCACAACTGGATGGTGTGCATTAGCATCCCCTGATTTCCATATTAGGGGATGCTGAGCCAGGCCATCAATTTTTTTTTTTTGTTTGACATCTGGCCAGACCCACCTAACACAGATAAAAAGGTCTTGCTGTGAACTAAAACTTCATTCTCCTTTTCCTCTGGGTCAAGCTTGTTGCTCTTCTCCTGCCCTTAAACCTGCCAGCTTTGTGAGATAAGATTTTCTTAGCATTCGGTGAGGGAATGAAGCTTGGAAAAGAAAAGGAGAGCAAAAAGCATGATTTATTTGTAGCAAGAAAACCATCATTTTGCAACTCAAGCACTAAAGAGGGTTTGTTTCAAAGTTATGCACTCAGTTTTGGAGCCCAAATTGACATTTCTTTGTCCAGGTGATAAACCTCAAGCCATGAATTGACTTGAAATTCCTAATTTTGTCTGGCCTCCTTTTCTTCTCAAGCAACTATTTTCTCAGGTAGTCCTTCCTGAAGGGACAAGTATAAATTGCAGACATTTTCATTCAAAGGAAATTACTTATTGCTATGGAGGGGCTTCTCTTCACTGGAACAAGCATGTTGCTAGAGTGGATAACAGGGGTAGGATTTATCCTTTGCAGTCATAAAGGGTTGACATTTCTTTTCCACAATTTTAGTTAGATACATAAGAGTGATCAGATATTCCAATTAGGCCTAAGGTGATGCTTAACTGAATAGCTGAGTTCTGCTCTCTTCCAGAGAGTAGAAGAAATGGATCATTTCAAGTGAAAATTTTCTCATGTCACTGGCTCAGTACCTTTAACCAAAACTCTAGTGGCATTAGCTGTATATTTCTTAAAACATAGCTGAGCAGATTCCTTTCCCTCTGATTTGACATACTCCTTGTAAGCTACTAGGAAAGGTAACCATGGCAGCAATCTTCTGGAAATGCTGGTATGGTCTAAACATTCATTGATTTTTCAGGTCTGTGGGATGGCAGGAAAACAGTCATTTCCACTAGCTTAACAAGATGTGAGAAGAGATTGCTATCTAGAAATGTTTACAGATTATTGTAAAACCAGATGTAAACATGGAAGCTGCTTGTGAGGTGCTGCAGCTGAAGAACAAAGTGCTACATCCAGCCAACTCCCTGATGAGTTAATTTCATAATTAATACAAGCAGGATTAGAAACTAGATCTCACTCACATTGAAACCAGTGATCATTTTCTCAACTGAGCCAGACAAACAGCACAAGATCACGGCATTTAGAACACAAGCTGAGACTCAGTTCTCTACTGGGACAGGTGGAAGCTCCATTTAAGTACTCATTAAACCCTCATGGATTCTCATGAGATCAAAGTTATTCATTTACCACCTGTCAGTCCTGAAATCATTAAGTCTCAGCCAGACAGTCATTCTGACTCTCCTGGGTGTAACACAGTACAAATCTGTAGATGTGAACAAGGCTCAGCTCCATGAAACTTAGGGAAGTTAAGCATTCTTGCCCCCGATGTAACTGTTCACAGTTTTCTTCACAGCTTCACAATAAAGTCCTGTGCCATGGCTCCACTGCTGTCGTGAGAAGAGAATGGGATATTCCAACAAGTGGCTGGCTAATAAGGCTGTTGCCTCAGGTATGGTTAGGCACATCTTGGACACATTCATATTTGGAATTTTAACTCTGAAGAAACCATTCTAGCGACAGTTTCTGTATTTTAAGGGAAAAGAGCGAAATATGAATGCTCCAAAATAACTGTGTAATGAATTTGCAGATAGTGCATTGGACAAAACCAAGAATGCACACTTTACTAAGCTAAACTTATCATTGTTTGTTAGATAATGGGGAATTAAAAGAGAAAAACAGAAAAGAAACTGTTTGATTTTTCTTTTCATTTTTTTAGTTGAAAATTATATTTCAACTAAATTATATAATTGTATGTTAATATTGGTTAGGAAAAATACGTAGACAGTTTATCAGTGTATGATTGCTCCTAATCCAAGACCAATAATAAAGTTTTTCTTTAGAACAACATATTATTCCAGCAGAGTTTCTAAGGAATCATTACAAGTGTGTCTGCAATTCTGCTGTTTTAAAAGAATAAGATCCTAGGCAGTTTAAACACAGACTCAGTTTTGAAAAGCTGCTTTGTTACTGTCCCCTCACAGCACTAACAGTAAACTTGGATATAATGCACAAGCCATTTCTCATTTATTATCCCTGTTTGAGAAATTGTGCCTAATATTAGTATATGAAACAATAATCTAAACCACAACAAACTTCTGGTTTCATTTTACTCAATAAAAATAATTTTTAAGCTAGTGATAGTATATTTTATAGACATTGGCACAGCAGCAGGAGGACAGATGCTCCATCTGGAGGAAAGCTTTGAAAGATGCTATTATAAGAATTCTCTTGATAGTTCAGCTTCGATATTTTGCTATAAAATCAATCAAGTGTATGTGAGTGATACTTTGGGACAAAGATTTAATATTTATGATATTAAATACAAGAGGAAATCTAATTCTTTTAGAGTACTCTGTAGGAATGGTTAGAGCATCAGAACGTGTTTTTGGATAGTTGTTTTAAAGTATCTAAGTCTGAAAGTTTTTGTTCTTTCCTATGAATTGTTATTCAGGACTCCCAAGCAAGCATGATACGTTTATGTGTATTCTTAAAAGATTTTGAATTCCTCAGACAATTTCGGAACGAGGAGTGAGGATCTTCAAGATATTGTTTCCACATGTCTCTTGTATCTTATTAGAGACCAGTAAATTCAATCACAAATGCCAAACCATCAGAAACCAATCCCTATGC
This sequence comes from Euphonia xanthogaster, assembly GCA_034509185.1. Taxonomy (NCBI): domain Eukaryota; kingdom Metazoa; phylum Chordata; class Aves; order Passeriformes; family Fringillidae; genus Euphonia; species Euphonia xanthogaster. Next base: position 40,187,687 of record JAYDZK010000169.1, on the reverse strand, counting down.
ACTACTTACAGAAATATTAATTTTTTTCATAAGACTCTTTCGAGTACTTGGTTCTATGTCCATGTATATAATTAGCTACATGAAACTTGTCTAAACGTCTCCATTGAATGTCAGGACCTCTTTGCATTCCTGGGAAATGCCTAAACAAGTTAATGTAAGATGTGAGGCAAGATTACCAGCTAGACACACATGGGTGAGACCAGATGTAAGCTCTCAACTGAATCTCCAAGCCCTTCCCAAGAATGTCTCACTTGGAAAGCACTTCAGTAAATTTCTGTTTGGTTTGCCGAATTGCAGTGATAGGTGGCTTTCAGCAGGGTGAAGGGGATGTTTGCTGGCTTATGGACAGGGAGCAGGGCAGCAAGCAAAATTTCTTTGGCCAACTCAATCTCTGTCAAACGGCGGGTCAGTCTCTCAAAGCTTTCATCCCAACACAGTTACATCTCATTGCACAAAGGCAGAGAAGATGGAAACAAGATTCACAGTGTCAGTCAAAATAAGAATGGCTAGTATGTTTTTTCCCCCATTTTTAGCTTTCAACTAACAAGAAGAAAAAGTTGCCATTGGGCTTTGGTAACAACTGAATGGCACAATGTTTGCAATATTTTAATTTTTTTCATTTAGTTTAAAGAGAGGATAGAACAAACTTGAAATCTAAAGTAGCATGCCTGAAACTCAATATAGGAGTCAGTATTTCCTCCTATAAAACAAACAAAAAAAGTAAGTGTTACAAATCCAAATCCTACAAGCTAATCTCACCTCTAATTAAACCTTAAGCTAAACAATTCTTTTAAATGAGTGGCATTAAGGGTATTTTAACTTTCTTCCTTTGTATTGCACATCTATTTTGAAATTCACAAGCTGTAGAAGCCAAGAACCACATAATCCACAGTGACTTCCTGTCATAGGGATCAACCTAAATAGATCCTTGCTCAGTCACTACTTCTCCAAGCTCAGAACTCTGTCTGAGTCGGGAATATTTTCAAGGATACACCAACCATGATTTAAGAAATTAATTCTGTTCCCACAGAAGCACATGGAAAGTCTTCCCCACATCCTGCCTGTATAATTACCACCTAAACATTTGGCTATGATAAACCTTCAGCAAACATGAAGAAGGAATTCTTCATTTCATTACATGTCACCAGACATAGGCTTAAAAGGGCAAACAAACACACCATAATTGAAAAAATCAGCAACACTGCTACAGATACCAAAACACAAACCTGTAGTATCAGTTAATCTGCAAACTGGGAGAAATCAGATTTTCAAATAGACCTCATGGCAGAATGGATATTTTTTTTCCATTCCGATGAAAATGAATGGTTGTGGATTCATGTATAGTATTACCAATACTATCAGTATTCTTTCTACAGTGGTAATCTCAAACTGTGAACTGTATTTGTTGATGGTCCATGGCTCCATTTCTAAGAAATCCACAAAATTGTGAAGTATCTACTGATAGCACCATGTATTGACTCTACAAGAGAAAGCAACTCATTTGAAAAAAAATTAGATTTGCAAACTGAAAAAGGTTAGAAACTGCTATTACAGGAGTTTGCTCTGGTGTTCATTGTTTTAGCAAATTTATAGTACAGTTGACCCCTGACATAAGCTGAGAAAAATAGAAGAGAAATTGATGTTGATCTAACAATAACATTTTAAAAATACATAAAAGGATTATGAAAACATAGCATTTGTCCTAAGAATGTTCCAACAAAATTTGACTTCATTCACCAGCTTTTTTGTGAAGAAGGGTACTGCCTGAATCCATATTTGACTACCAGTTTGGTGAACGTATGGAATTGCTAAAAGATCACAAGTGTGTAATGTGCTTTGCTACCTGCTGACACCAGGATGTTAGACTCAAATCTAGTGAATGCATTGGTAGTGTTGAAAGTGTTGCAGTAAACTATACTTTGTCCTATGTTTGGTGGCCCTCATGGCCATGGTAGGTAGGAGTTTCTACATGTTTTTGAAATACAGATTTTGGCATTATATTAGGAGGACAATAGATTAACCCTGAGGGTCTCAGTACATTTCCCAAAGAAATAGAATTGGCAGGTGTATCTTCTAAACCTGCGAAGAAAATGGATTTTCATTGCAATTTTTTCATTGCAATTTTCTTTTCATTTCAGGTTTCATACCAGTTCATGACCTGGAAAGTTACCGAAAACTTCCTGCTATACATCTTGTATTTCAGTTGTCAGCAGACCACAACAGGAAAATATAACATGAATCCAAACATGAATCTTCTGTGTGATGTATGTGCTTGTCAGGCAGGCAAACAAAATGTGCTTCAAGTCAGCTGAGACTTTACTTAATGATCTATTTTTCTTTTCTACTGGTATTTTTTTCTGTCTTATGGCGGCCAACAATCTTCATTAAACCTCACCAGAACTTTTGCACAGAACTATTCACCCCAAACTTCACCATCACTCTATGCCATTAAAAAAGCTTTACAGTAAGTAAAGACTCTCTACTTTTGCTGAGATTTTATATAGGTTTCTGTTTTCAGAGTAACCAACTAAATTAAACCTGAAAACCATTCTGAAATAACCCATATTAACATATTTCCTCTTCAGAATCAACCCCCAAGGCTTTCTAGAATATGTGCAACCCAGTTTGTGATGCAAACTGCAGATTTGCCATGCTCCAGGAAACAGATGTGTGTATAGCCTGTACTGCCAACCTTGTTCTGTTACTGGAAACAGGTTGTCAGAAGACTTGTACAAGGTTGCTGAAACTCAACTGGGATATAAAAACTGCATATAACTTCAGTGACTCCATTCAGCAGGAGAGAATTTATTCACTATTGGAAACAGTGCACATAAACCTAACTTCTTGACTGACTCCTAAATTTGAGATTATGCACTTGCTCCTAACTCAACTTTCTTTATATCCCTCACTGTAATTTGCTGACTTTTCAGAAAATATGGTTCAACATTTTTTTTGTCCTGATGATGGCCTAAACCATTACATCAGTACAGATGTCTGTATTACACATTAGCTACTTTTATCCTAGCTTTGCCCAAGAGAAAAAATAAAATTCAACTTTAAAAAATGTATCTGGTCTATAAAAGCAGCATTTCCATGTTCTTGAAATCCCTATCTTGGATTCACATACACCTCTTCACTCAGAAAGTCAGCCAATAAGCACAGTTATGTTCCTTTGCAGCTGGGGTTAACTATGCCCTTGTCTGAGGTCTTAGTGTGAATTAAATTCAAACTAACTGTTGCCCTAACTTACTTCTGGCAAACGATCATTTCTCCTCCCTGCTCATGGAAGACAGTCCTTGAGCTCTTCTGCAATCCAGACTGGGCTCCATCTGTTTCATCTGTTTATTCATGCCTATACTTATTAAGCCTGATGGAAAGGCTGCTGTGAGCCAGGGACTGTTTGTAGGGATGGCTCATGCTGGGGCTTGTCTAGAGTCTCGCACTCTGCCTGATCCCACAAAGCCATGATCTGAAGCAATGATGCTGGAGCCCTGCTTTGAAATGGACCCAAGCAGCGCACTTAAACCTGGCAACCAACCAGATATGCATTCAGCCCATCTAGCAGCACCCTCCAGACAGGTTTTTAAGGCAAAGATCATAAGAAACTCCAGAGCAAACAGCGTATCACAGCATAATGCCCTCACCACACTTCAGCCTGCGGTGGAAGGGGAAGGGGCAGCAGCACTTTGTAAGCAGGTAAGCTCACAGCCTGCATTCACTTACTGCAGCCCCTGGTTCCAGGGAACTGGGCACGCTTTTACTCCAGAGCACCTTAACTCCTACCTGTGAGAGCACTGTATGTTGACTCTCACAGGAATGAGATGTGATAAAGTGATGCTTCCACTCCCCTCTCAGATCTGGCTGACTCTTTAAATCCACACTGTTCTCATTAGAGTCCCAGGCTCTGGTCTTAAACACTGCTTTAATGTTCCCAGGGAACTGGAGCACAGCTGGTCTGCACAGTGTTTTAGGGAAAGGTAGGGAACTTTATATGGGAACAGAAATCTGCCTGCATGTTAGATTGTCTGAATAAACATAGGTTCTGCTGTTAACCACAACAATGAGTGTTTATTGAAGGCAATTCACAAAGACACGGGGCATTTTATTTATATGCAGAAACATCTGTAGCAAATGTATCCTACTTCACTATCTATTAAATGTCTTCTTCAAAAACTGAGTTGAAAATTCACTAAAAGGCAAGCTTAAAAATAGTTGAAAAGGGCGTTTTACAAGTTTCCACATGTAGTTTTGCCTTGGCACTTGCACCTCAATCATTTGTATTCCATTCCCCACTATATTTGAAACAAAGGCTGTTAGCCACACAAAATTTTCTCATGGTTTTGAGATAGACTACAAACATAGGCAGTTTAGGACAAAAATAATGAACTCACTTATATTTATGGCAGACACCCAAACAATGGGAATCTGCTCTGTGAAATCTTGTAGCATGATGAAACCATGAAGTAGATCAGCATGAGCTGAATCTTGCTTATGGAAATGTGTGTAAAAGGTGATAAATATTAATAAAATTTAAATGCACTTAATTCCCTGACAGAATTTTTGTTCTCCTAAAATAATTACTTTCTTTGTTTTCATTGATTGTTATATAAAAGTACTGATTAATAAAATTACAATGAAAGATAATGTTAATCTAAATGCGTGAAGAGCAAAATACAAAAATACCACCAGCAATGCATGTCACTAATATACAAATGCTGCATGATCTGTTCTGTTACTTCCCTCTCAAATGTTTTACCTATTGTCCAGAAGAAGATTGGTGACAATATTTAACAGAGAGCAACTGGTAGAAGTGTGGTCTTTCATGGTGTGAAAGACTGTTTCAAGCCCCTAAGAAAAAAAAAAATATATACTAACAGTTGCACCAAAGATGCTAAAGTACCCATTACTGACTTCTCCCCCCCAAAAAGGCCTATACACCAACAATACAAACTAAAGCAAAACTTACAAGGGAAAATTTATCTGAAATTTACTGTTTCGTTTTTATGACCCAGGCTATAATAAACGATTTCTTAAGCAGAATCTGTAGTATTCACATGCCCTCTGAACAGAGAGAAACTGTGAGACAAGCAGAGAAGAAGGAAAACACAATTCTTATCTTGCTTGCTGTGCCTGTGTTATGCTAAAGTAGAATGTAATATGGAGATTGTTTACCCAAAGTGAGGATGTTTTGTTCTCTTGGCCTATCAGGGCCGAGAAGGGTGTGTGTGGGACTGTCACGGAACAGTCACGAGAGAATGAGAGATGAGCGCAAGATCGGAAGAG
>JAYDZK010000169.1:40041105-40175735 GCA_034509185.1 Euphonia xanthogaster | reverse complement strand
TTTACAGAGTACAGATTTGTATGTGTAAATATTTTGAACAAAAAAAAAAAAGACTTGTACCTGCACTTCCAAAGTCAAATCCACCAAAAGTTAAGCTTTGGAGCTGCATTTGAATTTCATGGATCAAAGACATGTTGAGATTTAATTTTTCAAAGTTTTGGACTCAAACTGACAATTGATTAAGACATCTAGGTTTCTAAGATATCTGACTCATTAACTTAAATTGTCAAAAGTCACTCCTCCTTGCATTGTTATCCTACTAAAACTCATTTTGCCCAAAAGAATGTATAAAAAGCTTAACAGGTCGTTCCTTTCCTAGAAGAGTTAGATTTTATATTCTTAGAATTGCATTTTTCTCGATAATATTTCCAGCTGCTTTTCCCTCCTACGTCTAGTAAAGGTAAAAACACTGTTTGAGGCTGTAAGTGAGTGTTTCTAGTATATTATGAAAATGTGCCTGAAAGGTATGCACTGAGAAAAATAGTTGACATAGCATGATACTCATCTGAGATGTTGCATATTTTATTACAGCATGACAAATTCCATTGTTACAATTAATTTATGAATTTTGCATGGTTTTGCAATATTCTACTGTAATGGTTTGACTTATGGCAGTAATTTTTTTTTCTATAAGTAATCATTAGAGAAATGAAACAGGGTTTTTCAGCTGGAGTATATGATCAAGCATATTGAATTGTTGGGGACATGCAGAGTGGAATTCGTCTTTTTATGTGACACAGATTTCTTTCCTGTGTGTAAACTTAAAACAGTGTGATCAGTTTGCTGTGACTGCACTTAGAGCATATAGTGTTAAAATTGTAGGAGTAGCAAAAAGCACTATTCGTATTAAAAAATCAAATCAATCATGACCCTCTTGAAATAATGCATTTGCCTCAAACACTGTGATATTGGACCAGTTCTGTGAAGTGGAACAATTAATTTATTCATTCTAAACACAGAAAAGGCTTTCTGCACACTACTACAAAGAAGTTAATGTCCAAAATTTAGGTTCTATATCCCAATCTAGCAAAGGCACATCATAACTTTTGTTTGCTTTCTGACCAAAAACTGTGCTCGATTGTAATACGGGTGTATACTCTGTCAAATAAACCTAAAATAACGGACTGCTTTCTAGGGTAGATCAAACTGATTTGTAGAGTAGTTTCATAAATATTCCAAATTCAGGTTGGGCTGTTATGTGGAGAAGAAAGAACTTCAAGGTAACAACGTTCAACTTTACTACATTTAGTGAGCTGAAAAATTTGTTTTATATATATATATATTTACACACACATATATATATATATGATACATATAAACTATCTTTGTAAAAATATGCAAGTGCAATAATTTAAAGAGGTCTTAACTTTGCATTTATAAATTATAAATACTGTACATGGTGTGTAATTTTTTTCATGTATTCATTTGCAGTCTTTGTATTTAAAAAACAAACCTAAACCTTTACTATTACGTTTGTACAATAGAACAGTAAGCATTTATTATGATATAGTTAAGTTGTAAATAAATTCACAAACCAAACAGCCAGTACATATGCATATATGGGTGTCCTATTGTGAAACCTGTTTTTGCTTTTACTGCTGGCTTTAGCACAGCAAAATGACTTCTGTGGATATGTAATTATACATATAAATATATGTATGATACATAAAATATATTTAGAAATGTTCATAATTTTAATGGATATATCTATACATATACTTTGGTGTGAATATTACTGAATACAGAGTTTTTTAATATTATTTTTCATGTTTATTTTTGCTATTATTGGGAGTACAAGTGAGGGATGGGAATGTGTGTGCATATATGTGTGTTTATACCACAAGTAAAACAAAGCACAAAGTGATTCAAAACACGATGGAGTCTTTTGAATAGGCAGTGCTTGTTATTCCCTGTATTTGCAGTTTCCTGCTGAAGGTAAGTCCCGATATAAGAGTTTTTTAAAATGTAGTTTTATTACCTATTGCAGGTTCACTTTGTCACAAATTGCAAAGGGATCTCCTTTTCTGTTTGCCCTCCTGCTGCCAGGAGTTTACCTTGCTGTTGATGGACAACTTCCACATAGATCCTTGCCTTGCCGCTGTGTAATGCCAGTGCAGCTGGTACAGAATCATTTGCTACCTTTGGGAATTAGTGAGATACTTAGATGTTGAATTGTAAAAAAAATAATCCTGCGCCCAAATTTGTAAGGTCTAGTCCAAAGCAATATCGGGCTTAACCAGCTGCCAGTATCCTGAAAATACAAGGTAGGTTCAGAGAACTGTAAAGAAAAATTCTGAGCAACACATTAAAAATGAAATTGAAAAATAGCTGAAAAAAAAAAAAGGGAGAAAATTAAACCTGTGTATTTCTCCACTTACTTTATACTCTTGTGACCAGTCAATCCAGAAAGCTCTGTTTGCTGCAAGGGCCAGCTTTTGTGCTGAGAGAAAAAATACACTGACATTTAATGATTTTTATAGGGTTTGTTCGTTAAATTTAAAACTTTCTCCATTATTTTTGGGGAAACGCAATAGAAGAGGAATGTTTCTCTGCATATGATTAATTAGTACTTTCCACTTGTTTCTGTATTGTTGGCAAGGATCTATAGGCTGGCATCAATTAATGACTTTTTGGACAAGATTTTAAAATTGGTGGCAGTCAATCACATGCCCTTTCATATTTTTCTGCTTGTTGTGCAGACTTAGCTCTTGTAGCACAGCATGGTGCTTTGCTGTTGATGGCCACTGTCCATTTGGTGTGCTTTCCTTAGCATTTTTAGCCCTTTGACATTGAAGAATATCATCAGAAACTTACAAAAATCAAGCCTGGGTATATTCCCTTGCAGATAATGAAAAATATAAATGTAAAAGTACCTTAACTTAAGCTTATAGATATTTGTAGAGGTAATGAGTATTGCTGTTGGTCTTGAGGAAGTTTGAATTTGTCTTATTTGAAAGTATCCAAGAGCTCTAGGACAGAAATATCAATGGCTTTCACCTGCTCAACAAGTATTGGAGATTACATTGTTGTACTTTGCTGAAGACAATTACTAAGGGCAAAATCCCCTTTCCTCAATCCATAGTCTGTCTTCCTGAGGTTAGGGAGAAAAGTTTTTTGCAGTGTTTCAGTAGCACTCTGGAAGAGCTGCCTGTACCACAGGAGGTGCTTGCAAAGATGAAGATCCTTGTCTCTGGGTCAAGCACGAGTTACAGAGAAATGCATCAGAGGGTAGCTCATGTGTGCATTATATCTGTTGTTTAGAAGTCTAAAAGAAAGGAGAAATCTCAGACTCAAGAAATATGAAAAGAATGAATTATAGCAGGTAAAGTTTGGGGTTTTTTTTTGTTTTGCGTGTGGTTTTTTGTTTGTTGGTTTTTTGGTTTTTGGTTGGTTTTTTTTTTGTAACATTGCTGACAGGACTAAATGATTTTCACCATGTCATCTGTTAACATGCAGCTGGGATTATTAGTTTTTCTTTTTAACAGCATTGCAAGCCCTGTGAATACAGGTGAGAATATATTTGTAGTGTTCTTTCTGTTCCTTTAGCAGTATTTCTGCTGCTTTTAGAAACAGCATCAGTTGTTAATATGCACTACTCCATTAGCCCATTAGAAATGAAAACATACAGAGTTTTTAAAATTTATAAAAAAGGAAACTTAAAAAAACCCATAAGGAAATAAAGTAAAAAAAAAAAAAAAAAGAAGGAAAAAAGACCAAAAACCTTTTGGAAGTACTTAAGAGAGTCAGTAGCTATAAGAAGCCTCTGAAAATTTTACCATTAATGCAGATAGGAGTGCATTGTAGTAGTGCTACTAGTGCACTAGCAGTAGTGAATGTGGTACAGTAACAAATATGAATAGTTTTGATGAGCAAGTTCATCATAAAGAATAGAAGTGGTATGATAGCTAATGTTAATTTCCAGCTAGTGAAGTCCAAGTTGTTTTCTGATACTGTCTTATGGAAAGAAAAGCATTTTCAATATCAGTATGTAAAATAATGTATTTTACATCTTGAGACAAAAAGAAAGCCACCTTGATGATAAAATGTAGTTTCTTACCTGAGTAGTGTGGGAAAAAAGGCAGCAAATGTGCTTTTCTTCTGAACATGAAAATGTACTGATGGTGGAGGAGAAGAGTATTTTCAGTTCATTTGGAAAGACAATAGACATCTGTTACAATGCTACTTACGGACTTGAAGGAACAAAATTGTTCTGTGACAGATTTCCATTATAGCCTTGTGCAAGTTGCCAGACACTGGGTGGTTGGGGTTTTTTTCAATTTATTTAAGCCTCTAAACACTTTCTTTTTTTTGAGTGTTATGCATATTGGTAACTAGTCGTGGCTACATTCAGTTTAGGATTCAAAGTATATGTAGAGAAAGATATTTACTTTCCTGTCAGGTGAGGACAAATATCACGGGGCTGTGATATTTGTCCTCAGGTATGCTGCTGATGAGTACTTCCTTTTTCATTTTCTCTGGATGTGGGGGGAAGATTAAGAAATCACACTGAAAGCTTTCAAGCTTGCATATATGGTTGCACCTTTAATGTTTGGGCTGCTGCAGTGACATATAATCTTAAAAAAAAAAAATCAAAGTCCTGTAACTAAACACTGTAGCAAATTTTGGTTTAAATTTTTACTGACTTCTATTTGAGTATCAATGGCAAATTGGTTTGGGTACCACACCTGTGTAGTTCTTGTTCTGCAGTCACTTTACAGGTCCTGTTCCAGAGCTGCTGGTAAAAATATTTTTTTGGATCCTTTAAACTATCTGAATCACCTTCAGTCATTACAACTTCCTATGTTCCTCCTTTTACTTTCTGCTCTTTTTATGCTATGAACTTTGTTGAAGAGCAATTTCTTTTTTTTTTTTTTTTTTTTTTTCTTTTCCCGTTGAGGACTGCATGAGTAGAACAGACTGCCATCTCTACAGCCTTTTCTATCACTTCAATTTCTGTGAGCTGACTTTATTCCCAGTGATTAGAAATTAAAAGTGTAAAGCTATTCTGCAGGGCTGTGTTTCCAAAGTTTATGTAAAGTACAGAGAACAGTGTCTACTGAAGACTGAGTTAATAGGATGGAATTTGTAAAGGAGATCTTAATTTCTTCCTACCCTGAGACAAATAATTTGCATCCAGTATTACATACCTGAAAGGCTTGTGAGTGAATGAAGTGAGTGCTGTGCCATATTAAAGTAAGGTGAGGGCTGATGGGAAATGAAAGATGGGCTATGCACATAGGGAAGACACTAATCAGCCTTAACTAAGGGGGCTGATCTGAAATCTCAGCTCCCCAGTCTTCCTGCACAGTAAATTTTCCTGTGAATTGCATAAGGCCCTCATGCAGAATCACTGTTTGCCTCATAGAAGCATCATGTAGTGCTTATCAAAAGCTTTCTGAAATGCTTCAGATGCTGTCTTCATGTTGGCATAGATTAAATGAATGTATTTGGCAATCCTGGTACTTTTGAAGCTGAAGCTGTATTATGAACCTGTTTAGGAAGTGAAAAGAATGGACTGCAGGGTGAATTCAAGATGATTTTTCATTTACAAGACCTTGACACAAGTCTGTGCCATAGATGAAGCCTTTGTGTATCTTATTCCTTTTGCTGTTAGCTTTCAGTCACAGTAAAACAGAGTTTGCAGGATTTGCTTGAGCTTCCATTTTGTTTGATATCTAACCTCCATCTGAAAAAACACTGCTGACACAGATATTTCCCCTCCCTGGGAATACTGATGCTATGGGAAATGCTGTAGCAGACATTCACATGGTAAACAGGAAAGATTTTTTTCACATTCTTTCAACTGGAATGTGTACCAAGAGAGGATCTTTGTCATCATTTTCAGTCAAGTCAGTCAATATAAAATGTACCATGGGAAAACTGGAGTGGAACAGTATTCCTTTTCAGATGTGGGAAGGCTTTTTGTCAGGGACTGATCACTAACTCTTTTTCTGTGTTTTAGTAGCAACTCTATAATTTAAACAAGAGAACCCTGTGACTGAGAATGCTATAAGTTCATGTTTATGCTGCTACAGTCAAGGCTAATGTGGTTGACACCACCTGGAATTGTCTTTTCTATGAACTTTACAGGGTAGGCTGATGGTTGTAACCCATTTTGTTTCCTTCCATAAGAGATGTTACTGCTGTTTTTGTCCTGAGTTGAGGGGAATGCTGGAAACTTCTACAGACGCAGAGGATGGGCTGGAACAGAAGGAATTCTTTATCTTTCTAGAGCTTGTCTCCAAGTTTTCCTGGAGATTCCCTGGTTGGGAATATCAGTTTCACTAGGGCTATTTTCACCTTGGAAAAAAAAGTAAAATACATAGAGTATGTTATGTTCTGTAATAAGTTTAGAAATAATTAGAAACCAAATTTGAACTGTGTAATTCTCCACAGTAAACTTCAAGGTTAGCCCAAATTTTTCACATGCTTTTTCTTGTGCATGTCCATAAAAGCAACTATTTTTAAAATGCATGGTTTTCCCACAGCCTGTGTGCTTCTTCAGCACTATACCCACGTTACAATCACTATCTGTTTAAAACAGAAGTAACCTAGGAGAAAATGTAACATGTTCTAATTTCTACATGCCAAGAAATGATGAGAGGGAAATGCTTGTGAAAATTCCTCTGGAGAGTGATATTTCAAAAACAAACAAACAAACAAAAAGCCAAAAAAAAAATCAACATCTTTTTTTCTTTACTCTGAGAAGAATTGCATTTACTTTATCATAAACTGCCTGGATACTTCTTCTGCGGGTTATATGGACTCCAAATAGCTACTGTGATCATTGGCAATAATCGAATCTCAACATTTATGGCAGCAACAGGCTGAGAATACGCAGAAACGTGCTTTCTAAATAAATGATGAAAAATAACTTACAAAGGCAAACAGTGATGTTTTAAAATGCTGAGAAATAACATTTTAAAGCATTTTTAGCATGTGTCTAATCCCCAGCTTGCTGAAAATTGTGTGTTTGCAGAGCAGGCAGGGAGAGCTTAAAAAAGCTGCAGTCACTTTTCTCTCTTGTAGTCACATAGAGCTGTGACTGTGAGGGATCTCACCCTCACACCCAGTGTTCTGCTCATCGCTGTCACTGCACTAATAGGATCAGAGGGTGTTCTGTAAGTCCTCTCTGTCAGACAAAGGTAAGTACCAATGGTAAGGTCATCTCTGCACCAAAGCCACGAGCATGTGGATACAACCAAACCAACTGTACCCCTGTTCAGGAAAGTCTTTGAGACAGGAGACCATGGTCATCATATCTGCTTCCCAGCATCATTAACTGGTAGAATCCACAGGAGCAGAGCTGATGTGAAATCCTGCCCGAAGGGCCTGAGGCTGCACTGTGTTCCCAAACAGGTACTCCTCTGATCACAGAGGTGATGAAGCCCAGCCTCCTATTGATTTGTATTATTTTCCTTATATTTAAAAAATTTAAGTTAGGTTTTCTGCTATCTTTACATGTGCTTTTTGAATTCTCCTCTGTTCTCTATTACAAATCATCCCTTACTGTGTTTTGGCTATGATATGCAGACCCACATATTCTGTTGAAGCTGGCTGAAATAATGAAATTTATGGGGTGGAGCCCAGTCCCTTCCCTAAACAGCCACCTCTTTTATCAAATATGGAACTTTGTTATTTATGAGACTGTTCTCTGAAGTTTGAGTGTGATCAGCCAATGCATTCAAAAGGTTTATGGTGGGAGAATGAAGGTGCCAGGGAATGGGAGGTCTAATGTGACATATCCGAAAAGCCACCTGAGATATCACGCTGTGCCCCACAGTTCAAACTTTAACATTAGAATTATGGTAAAATAATAGGATCTATTGAAGCCCCACATACTCTATGAATACTGGCAAACTTTTGCTTTTGCCAATCCTGATACACAAACGAAACACTGCAACTTGCCAGCAGTTTCTCAGAACAAGTCTGGGCACCTTGTTTTTCTCTGTTTAAGATGTATTGTTTAGAGACACTTTACCTCTGTCTGCAGTGGGGGGCAACACTTCCTATCAGACAAGCCTGGCTTTCAGGACTTTGGACTACATACAGGTTGTGTTTCTGGTACAAAAGTGTGAGTAGGAAACTGGAATGGAGATGAAGAGCTACAAAGCAGATATTTAAAAACTATCTTAGGTTTTGTCTTCTTAAGGAATTTTGATTTTTTTTTTTAAGGATTTAGGATTAGAAATTCTCTTAAATCTAATCCTGGAGCTTGGAGCTGGTGATGACATGAGCCTTCCCTGTGATACTGATGAGACTGGATGCTGTGACTGTTAAATATCTGGACTATGGTGCTGTTTTCATATTCTGTAAGCACTTTTTGATGAATGGGTTTTATTTAAGGGCTCCATTTTTTTCCTTTGTATAAAGCCTACCCTGCACAGCAATCAGGTTTGAATTATCCCAGTTTGATGGTGAACTTCCCTCACTCATCTTCCTGCTGTTTTCCCTCTGCAGCCTAGACATTTCAGCTCTGTCATGATGACATGTGAAAAAAATTTGGGCTGGATTCTGGCTTTATTCATGTGGGTTTCCACAGAAGGGTCCTGGTGACTCCTTTCCTAAAGATCAGCCTTAAAGTGGGACTAGTGGGTCATCTAGTTTTTCATTAATCAGGACTGGACTTTACACCTTAAAGGTGTAAAGGCTTTAATCAAGGTCAGCTCCTGAAGTTAATGCCCATTTAGACTCCAAAGGTAGCAGCGTAATTAGTGCTGGTTGGCAGTGAGCTCAGAAGATCGATTCTGATAATGCAAATGCTTATTGCTCCCATTCCCCAGCTTTGGATCTTGCCTTTGGCACAAGTGTGGTGGTGTGGGCCCAATTACAGAGCACAGATTACACATCTGACTCAATACAGCATCCAGCCTGCTTCTGTGCCAGAGACAACTGAGAAAGAGTCTGCCTTCGTTCTGCCCCTTCCATGACCATAGTCTGCCTCTGATTCATGCCATGGGCCTGTGCAGCCTCTGAACTGCTCCATAGGTCTGAGCACAAGGCCACTCCAGCTGCATTAGTCTCCTTCAGGCTCCTCACCTAGGCTTACAGAGCAAATATAGCCAACCCTTCAAATGGATCCCCTGCCCTCTGCTTGATGGTGTCTTTTTATGTAATAGCAATATGAAATTAAAGCAAATTGAACTTGTGGCTGTGACAAAGTCCATAACAACTGTAAGATGTTTGCATTTCAGGGCATTTGGGGGAAAGATAATATCCACAAAACTTACACCAGTAGATCTGATTCCTTGGCAGTCTTTTCTGTTGCTCATTGCAAACATAAGCCCCGCTGAAGAAATAACAGTAATGGAAGCAATGCTGTCACTTCTTTTCCTTTTAGACAAACATAGTTTGATAATAGCAATCGCTCAGAGGCAGGAGAGGCTTTGTTTTTTGGTGCCTGCAGGTTTCAAGAGTAACAAAGCTGTATTGATGTACCTATATTGGTGGTCATCATATACAGAAGAGCTGGCTGGGAATGATCACTGGGAGCTTTCACGTTTATTAACTGTGTCCAGCTGTTTTGTGACTCCTGAGCATAAACCAGAGATTCTTTGAAAGGAGGAGCTCAAGCTGCTCCCTGCCAATCTGCAGAATGGATTCCAGCTTAAGAACAGACTTTTGAGTCAGGCAGATATGATGACCAGTGCTGTGCTCAAAATGTGCTAAAGTGGTTGTCATCTAGTTTTTCATGAATCAGTTTTTCATGAGCAGTGCAATGCTGCTCAAACTTCTAAGAAATGGATTTAATTAGGTATGCTTTTAAGATTATTGTTCAGCACCAGTACAGTAGTTTGGGTTTGTTTGTTAATTTATTTAGTTGATTGCAGGATTTTCTTCTTTATTTTGTTTGTGGGTTTATTTTTGTTTTGTTTCTCCATTTTTTGGAGTTTAGATTTCCTTCTATCTGCCCTGGAAACAAATTATAGGATTGTAAAGCTAATGCATACATGATAGGATAAATGTGCCAAGGAGATTAGGCCTTGATTGTGGTCCTAAAGCCAGGCAAATATGTGTCTGTTGCTATCTGCCATGGAAAAGGCTGTCTTCCACTTTATTTCTCCTGCACTCTCACTGTGTCATCAGCTTCTCTATATTTTGATTCAACAGCTTGATGCAGGTGCAGAACTCTGATCAGATACTCATGGAAGCTCAGTTTCTCTGTAGCTTTGTTACATATCGTGCTCTTAAGGCTTTCTATCCTTTTTTGTATTTCACCTCTTCCACAGACCATTTATCGGGTGGTTTTGCCCCCTCTTTGATTTTAAGTGTACAGACTTGCTTATATCCTGTTTCTTATGTGACAGATCCTTCTGGCACAGAGTCAGCTCAAGTCACCTGAAATTCCTCTGGAGAGGCCCAGGTGTTTACTTGATTCTGCCTTTTAGTCTCTCACCAGCTACTGGTGTGACTGTGTGAGGATATGGGAATTCAGTTTTGCTGGATTTGGCCTTTTGCTGGTACTCCATTCTGCATCTACCCAATACTTCATCTTGGTCTAAGGCTAAAAACCTTCAGCCACTGACTGCTGTCAGCAATACAAAATGCCCCTTTCCTTGAAGATTAAAATATTGTTGCTCTGTTGATGAAAGAAGTTTCCTTAGGACTATAGTTTTGGAGGCTAGCCAGTATGAGGAAAAACCCAAACCTTATTGGAGGACTAGATGCAAGGTCTTGGTCCTCCAGAATCTCATTGTTTGAAATATCTGAATCAAATGATCTCTTTGTAACCAGATGAAGCCTCAACCTGCATGGAGGGTAGGGTGATGGTCAAGGCCCTCTGCACTCCTGTGTTGACAGGAAGCCTGATGCAAGACTTGGAAGGAAAATCGTACCAGTGAAAGAAGCAGCAGTAATTAGCACAAGTCACTGGGAAGGCGAAGAGGCTGTCCCAAAAGCCAGGCTGAGGGCATTGTGACTCTTAGCCCCTACCCTCCAGGATGGCTTGTAACTGGAGTCTAGCTCTTGTGCAGGAGCCAGGAGGGCTGGTGGTAAGTTTGGGGGCTCTGGAAGTGGGCAGTGGGGTGCAGACCTGTGCCTGACAGGGCCAGTCTGAAATCAAGCCTGGATCTGGCCTTAAGCCCCAGGCAGAAGCATGACTGAGGGAACATCGAGCTCAGGAGCTTGTCCCAGTGCCAGGTGGGAGCCCTGGGGACAATGGGGCATCCAGACAGTGTCTGTGGTGATGGATGGGACCTGTCATGAGCGTGTCCCCACGTCTCTGACTGGTTGTGTTGGGGACAGGAGAATCAGGTGAGAACCTCAGTGCTGATACACTGCCTGTATCCTGTCTGCCAGATGCGACTGAAAAGCCATAGGTAGGAAGTTTAGGAGGGGAAGCCACGTGGGCTGAAGCAGGTGAGGCCTTTGTGCCAGTCTGGGGGTAATACATGAAATTTTAGTGCAGCAGGAAAAGCTGAGCATAACCCTCAGTGATCGACACGACACATGGTGCAGGGCTGCCCCTGCTCAGTGTCCTTATCCAAAACCTGACACTGAGCATGGCATATGTGTGTGTCTTTTTGCTATGGGCATCCCAAGCTTCCCTGACTCTTGGGAAGCTATGCTCAGCTGTACTGAGCTGCTTTGTCACACTTTTAAACCTCTCTTCCACCCTCATGTTCTGCAGGCAAAAATATCCCTCTGCCTCTTTGAGGAGGTATATTAAGAGGAGAGATGAAAATTTAGTTAACAAATCATTCACTCTGCAAGTGCCAATTATGTGTGGGGGTTTTCTCAGATGGTCTAAATGATAAATATAACTAGCTAAATTCAGAGTAACCATTTTCAACCTGTGTTTAGCACTGAAGTGGGCTGCTTCTATTTTCAGGCTGAAGAAGAATTTGTGAGCCTGAAATCCCATCCAAGTTCTTGTAAGTATATCAGTCAGTCTAATAAAAGAGATTACCTCTTCCTACGGACCTTGCCTCGCTTACATTCTTCGGGCACTGTGACTACAACAACGGTGCCTGCTCATCTTTGCTGCTGCTTCTCTGCCACCTGCAGTGTGCAGCTTGGATGTACATGACAGAAGACAAGGGGAAGAACATCAAGGTATTTCCTGACTTTACACTGTTTCATTTGCTAGCTTAAAGACCTTCCTGGAAACATAGTAAAAGTTAAGTGGGAAAGGAGCTCTAGAGCTCGCCCAGTCCAGCACTATTGCACATCAAACTAATACATTTTGATTGGATGCTCAGCACCATATCCAGTGAAGCTGCCAACACTTTCAAGCATGGAGCTTTCACAACTCTCTGTTCATGTTACTCCAGTGCTGAACCACTCTTTCTATGCAGGTTTTTTCCTACATCCAACCAACTACTCCTGCCTCTCATTAGTGGTCTAATGTCTGGGTGATACAAAAAAGCTCTTCCTGGGGTGGCCTGTGCTTCAGCCTCTCAGCAGTTTTAGTGTTCCCTTGCTCGACTTTCTTTGTCATTGTCTTGCTTGCTCTACAGACTGGACACCATGTTCCAGGCATGCCTAGCCACGTAAAATATAGGGAATAAGAGTTTTCCTCCGTCTGCTGGCTGTGCACTTGCTTCTGTGGCCTAGTATGTGACTAGCTGCCTGCACTGCAAGGCACACGGCTGGCTCTTGTGCAATTTGCCAGTAAGAATCTCCCAGGTACCCTTCTGCAAAGCTCAGCTCATCCCTAGCATGTACAGCTGTGTGGGGTTAGAGCACCCCAGCTGTATGCTTCTTCTTTTTGGTCCTCAAGAGGTTGCTATTGGCCAATTCCTCCAGCCTGTCAAGGTCTCCCAAAATGGTATTTTTTTAATCTCCCTATTTTTTATTAAGCATTTAACTTCCTGTCCTCTTGTGCTTGTCCTTATGTGATGCAGACGTATTCAAAGACATAATTCCCTTCCAGGGTAGTGTGTTCTTGTATTATAGACTACAAAGGCATGGTGGGATTGGTTTGTAGAAGCAGACGAGTCTGCATTGCACTGGAGATGGTCTTGGAAGAAGAAGGGCCTCTGCTGCCCAGAGCCTTTGGAAGCTTTTGCTTGACAGGATGCAGACATTTGCCCTAGCAGGAGCTACAGGCCCTCAGGTGTTCATCCTTGCTATCTGCTCATTGAGAGCCTATTAAGGAGGAAAAATAGAAAATTCCTGCTCTTGAGCTTTCAAGAAAATAATTTCATATTTGGTTTCTTTTGCTTCACACCTTATCTTGTGCTTTACCTCATCTCCTTTCCACTTAGATCTTAAAGCTTCAGCTTAAACAAGGACTGAATTAAAGGCTGATTTTGTGTAGAAGTTTTCAGACTACTGTGCTCTGCCCAGAGAAAAAATGAAGTGACAGCTTCTGAGTATAAACTTATTCCATCCCACGTTGAGATTTCCCTTTAGGACCAGACCAGGCTGTATTCAGAATGGAAAACACATTTAGTTCCCTTCTCTGCTACATACCTAGCCAGCGTAGTGTAACATTTCTAGAATAATAACAGTAGTCTTCACAAGAGTGTTTTGTGTTGGTTTAAAGATAGAAAAGAGGAGCAAATATGACCAGTTAGGCAGATTCTCCTCAGCTGCAGCAGTTGCTGCTTATTCTTTATTCAACAGGAGGCAATATGCTTTTTCTCTTGCATGTTTTTTATGAGAAAAATCATGACCTTAGAATGCTCCTTTCCATCCCTCCAGCACAACTCAGTCATAGGAAAAATTAAATAGTTCTGGAATTAAAAGTGACATTTTGGAAAGAAACAGGTAAAAATTGGGTGCCAAGGAGGGAAAATTTAATTTCTTTCCCCCTCTCTTTGTGTCATATTTTTGACAAAAGAATAATATAGTTCTGCTCTATTAGATAACAGTTTATAAAATTTACTGTGTCTTTCAGTTTCCCAGTCTCTTTTCCTGGGTAGCAAGAGCAGTTAGGGTCTGCTCTTGGTCACCGCAGGCTGCTCACCTGGAAATTGAGAAAACTGGGAAAAATAAGACATGGTCTGTAACATTGGAGATAGTATTTTTAATTCTTGAACTCCTAAAATCTTTCCAGCCATGCTACAAGCATGTTTTCTTCTGTGTTCCCTCTTGTAGTCTCTTCTCCAGGCTACATTGAATTCTTGCACCCACGTACATTTTCTTCTCAGTTATGGTTTCAACTTACTCTCTTCTGGAATCCTCCTGTTGTCTGAAATGTTTCCTGAAGCATGGTGATTGGAACTGAACATAATATTTGGCTGAAGCCCCTTCTGTGCTGGGAACACTGACAAAAGTATTCCCACGTGCTATGCGTTGAACACCGATTTTTCTGAATACCCCTAAATGGCATTTGTCTTGCTCACCACACTGACACTGTTGATTTGTGCTGACCAACCCATCCACCATGTTCCCGAGTTTCCACTGAGCCAGCTGCTGCTGGCCATGGGGAAGCTGCTTGTTTCTGCAGATATTGAAGTTCATCCAGCTGTTCTGAGAATTTTCCAGTTTATCAAGAGCATTTTCAGTTCCAATCCTGTCTCTAAGAATATCTGCAGTCCCTCTCCATTTTATGTCATCTGCAAACTTAACAAGCATACTCAGTATTCCATCAGCCATAGTGTAAACAAAAATGCTGGGAAAATTAGATACAGATTTAAGGTAAATCTCCATATAGAATTGCTTGTTACTTCTTCCTTTTGGACAGGGAGTCTTTATAAGTACTCTTTGAATGTAGTTGTATGGAGTTCTTGATGTTTTTATTTTGCACTCATGCTAGCCTGTTGATCCGGGTAATTTTCTTTTTTTTTTTTTCTTTTTTTTCTTGTTTTGCTTACTTAGAACAGTAGCACAAAAGACAATGCCAAAAGCCTAAGTAAATTAAAATTATGCAACAGCAACTGCTTCTCCTGCACTGATGCTCTTGAACCATCATAGTGGTTGTTATTCAGCTCCTTGTTAGCTCCTTGTTTGCCATGTGGAGGCTTAGAGCAAGTTTACCTTTTCCCAGCTCTTTTTGTTTTGTTGTTGTTGTTCTTGTTGGAAGTTGAAGGTAAAGTTGATGAGCTTTTCTACTAATTTCCTTTCTCCCTTCCTTTTAAACACAGACCCCAAACGTACAGCGTTCTCACAGTTGGTAACTCAACAGTCCAAGCTATCCTCAAAAGCAACTGCTAACCTGTTTGAGAATATTTCAGGTAGTTTTTCACATAATGTAGACAGATTGTTAATCAGGTTTAGCCAAATTAGCAACACTTTGCTTTGAGCGCTACCTAATCTGGTCACTCAGGTTATTAGGTTTTCTAACATTTATTTGGCCTTTTGTCACTGATGTTGCCTGCACGTTTCCAGTGCTAAGAGAGGAAAAAGGAATTAAAGGCTGATTTGGCATACCATAGAAAGGGATCAGCCTTAGGCCCAGTGTAAATGAACTGGCAGGAAAAGCTGCACTCACAAGCAGCAAAATTCATGGGGAGATCTAGGGGGAAAAAAGCCAGAGACTGTGTTACCAAGGAATGTGGGCAGAGGCTGAGCTTCACAGGAACACACAGGTGCCTCCAGGTTTTTCTGACTACTTGTATGCTGCTGTGGATAACAATCATGGCATCCTTAAGGTTGGAAAAGAACTTTAGGACTGTGAAGTCAAACCTAGCACCACTCTGCTTACCACTACAAACACATCTCCATATGCCCACAACTTTTGAACACTTTCAGGGATGGTGATTCAACCACTTCTCCAGGCATCCTATTCCAATGCCTGACCACCCTTTCAGTGAAGAAATTTTTCCTAATATCCAAGCTAAACCTTCCCTGGTACAAGGGCCATTTCCTCTCATTTTTTCACTTGTTACCTGGAGGAAGAGCTTGACCTTCCCCTTGGTACAACCTCCTTTCAGGCAGTTGTGGAGAGCAATAGGGTGCCCTTTTAGTCCCTCCTTCTCCAGGCAGAACAATCCCAGTTCCCTCAGCTCCTCCTCATCAGTGGAACCTTCACAAGGTTCCACTGCCCTCTCTGGACACACTCCAGCACCTCCATGTGTTACTTGTAGAGAGGGGACTGGAACAAACACAGAACTCGAGGTGCAGCCTCACCGGAGCTGAGTGCAGTGGGACTGCCCTGGTCCTACTGGCCACACTGTTCTTGGCCCAGGCCAAGCTGCCATTGGCCTTCTTGGTCACCTGGGTACGTGTTGGCTCATGTCCAGCTGTCAACCAGAGAAGGTAGGAGAAAGCAGCATATTTTTGTAGGCCATAACTGTGTAAAATACTCTGTTCCAAAAGTAGAATAGTTTTGTTGTGTGTTGAAGGATTTTGTCATCTAAACTTTTCCCTTTTTAAAGTATATTTTATCTTTTCTCCTTAAGTGTGTGTAGCAACAATCCGTTTCACCATGGAAAGAAACTGTCATGCAAGGAGCCTGACTCATCTCTTAGTGTGGAAATGGCTTACAGAACAAATCTTAAACTTTACACCTCTGGACACTTAAGTCAAAAGAAGTTTTGTAAGCCTTCAGAGAAAATAAAACAGGGATGATGGTACTCTGCCAGGAAACAAACTTTTTCCATAATAGAAAGAAATCAATTCCCAGCTGAAAACGAGAGAGCAAAGAAGATTAGAAGATTTTCAGTTAACTTTTCATCCAGCATCCCTTTGCTTCCAGCAAAGCCTGAATTTTTCTGCCCTAACAACAGACATCCACAGTCACCTGTGACTTGTGTTAGTGCTTCAGCAGATTTTTCTATTCCACTGGAAATACTAAAGTTGAAAGCACTGAAAAGGAAAGAGTAGGGAACTGAAAGATTCTATGAGAGGCTTCAAAAGAGATGAGTTAGATGTGTAAGAGGTTATGGTTGTAGAACTTGTCAAAGGGGAATACCAGTTGATACCTTCACACTTGGCTGGTGTAGCTAAAACTGAGCAGTTTAACAAGTTCTTGCATTTCCAGGAGGAGTTCGTGGCAAACCATGAAGTGTTACCAAATGATTTAACAGCAAAATATTAGAGTAGCATGAAAGCAAACTGGCTAAAGTAAGAAAAAGAGTCTCCAAGTGGATGCAAAGGTAAATTTTGCATTATCTTTTTGGGTGCATTGGTTGTGTGTTCCAGAAAAATGAAAGAGGTTTAAGCAAAATCACCTCTCTCTTCTTTTCAAAGACCCAATCCCCTGTGTTTGCTTAGTTGAGCACTTGTAAGACACATCTACTACTATGGCCTGGACAAAAACTGACATTTCACGTAGATGAGAGAAATATTTGAAAGAATTTGGCACTTTGTCCCTCGCTGTGGTACTTACAGTTAGGTTTTCATCCTTTGTGAGATGTCAGCTTATTTTAGGGCATTTTAGAGAGAATTTAGCAGTGGTGTTTGCTGGACTGTGGCTGCTAACGCAGAAAACAGAGATCAGGCTTGACAGAAACAGCATGCCAATAGGAGCCCAAGAACAGCAGAAACTGGAAATGATCAGACAGATAAGCAGAGGTTGTCTTGTATACATACCAACATACCTCCACTGGATTTTAGAAAGCATCATCTGCCACACAGTTAATGAACTTGCCACAAAAGTGGCTACTGACTGCTACTGTCTACCTCCCATCTCAGTCAATACCATCAAGCAACCATTCTCCTCTGCCTCTGAGCTGAGAGGCCAGAGTAAAAGGAAGAATGGATAGGGGAGAACAGAAGAGGCAAAATGCAGCATTATATCAAGATAACAACTTGACCTTGTAATTTTTGAAGCATTTTTTACCAGGAAACCTTTTCCCCAGAAACAATTTGAATCAGTCCAACTTTTATGAGACAGAGCAACTCTGGTACAAAGCTTAACTGAAAACTGTATTGACTAGCAGTGACGCCAGTCTTTGTCCTTTGATTAAATGGTTGGACTTTCTACCAGCCTTGGTTTTAAGCAAATATATTCACGAAGGAAAAAACTGCCATAGTATATTATCTACCTAAAAGGCTAGTTGTGAAAAATTTAATCTTAGCCACAGAGCACTTTGAAGTGAGGCCAGCAGCTCTCTTGAGAAAAAGTTCCCACGGCAGAGGAGCTCAGCACAAGTTGCCTAAGAGACCCCCTTCTTTCTGCTGCCCAGATTTATTACGCAGACTTGGCAATGTATAACTATGAGAATCTAAGTGTATTATTTTAACTGTTGTCCTCAGCTAGGGCTTCTTGGGCTATGTCTATGTGAATTATGTCATTCTGAGCTAACAGTTACTTTTAAAGAATGCAATATGTTCCAAGGTCTGCTTCTTGTCTTGCCCATTGCTGACACTTTAAAATCAAATGTATCTAACAAACTTCATGGACTTCATAATTTTTTAAAATTTAATCAGTTGTGGTCTCAAAGGGGATAGCCAATTTCTTCCTCATTTTTGCTCCTTCTCCCATTGTACACAGGTTAGCAAACAAGAACAGTGAATACAAGTGTTAAGAGAGATGCCTGTATAGAATGTTGATTTCCAGTCTGCTCAGTGATTTGAACTGGCATAATTTCATTCTGTAAGTTTCAACATGTTAATGGAGAAAGGAGAAATCAAGGAGAAAAAAGGAATTACACATCTCTGCACACGCACAAGCCACAAGACTGGAAGAAATATCACTGGGGGAAAAGGTGAATTGCAAATACTCTTATTAATTGATTCAGGAACAGGGTATGCTTTCAGTCACTGCTTTCATTTATTCATTTAAATTAGGGTCACGAGTGTGTGTCTCTGTCTGTGTGTTGTTTCATCCAATTTTTCTTGACTGACCAGCAAATTAAACTGCATGGCTACAAAAGCTGTGTGATTTTTGTCTTTAGTGCATTCCCAGTTCTGCTTCTGGCCCTGCTGGTGAGACAAGCCCTTGCATGTGTCCCCGTGTTCCTACTGTGACTTTATGCCTTTTAATTAACTGCATAGCAGCAAACCATCACTCTTTCTTCCTGCAGTGTCCCCCAGGTTACAAGAGAGTAGCATCACGTGCCACACTTACATTTTCACTTGCTGAAATATCTCTGTATGGTCAGGAGAGAAGGGCAGACAGTATTTAGGAAGGACGGACGAGCTCTTTCCCTGGTTTTCTCTAATTATGAGTAACACAAACTGACACCCAACATCTGGTTATCACTAAAGGACTTTGTTAAAACCATTATCTAAGAAAAAACAAAAACCAAAAACCCATACAAAACCTCCTCTTCCCCAAACAAAACCAACCCCTCCAAAACCCCAGCTTTCTAACTTTTGAGCCCTAATGTTAAAATCTTTAAAATATTTAGGGGAAAAAACAATCAGTCTGTAACCTACTGGTGAATTATTTCTCCATCTTTCACTTTGATGGTTATCTGTGTGTGATATTTCTTATCTTACTTACCAGACAGTTTTCTATTTTTTTTTTCTTTTGATTTTTTCACTGTGTTGAATTAGAATACTTGAAATTCTTTATTTGGGACAAAATCTGTTTGTTTTTATTCTTGAGCACTTAGGGCAGTGATTTGCATGTGGAACACAACTAAAATATTGTAGCTGAAAATTATACTCTCATTCTGTACTTTATAATGTGCTGGTAGTCATGAAAGAATTTCTACATTGGTTCTCCCAGTGATAACTGAAAGGGCAAAAAACTCATTCCTCTATATTTTTAGGTGAAATAATTGCATAATAATATCCAACATTTATGGGGAAGGAAAGGGAGGAGGACAGAGAAATCACTATATCCTTGATGAAGAGCAGCTACTTGGGTAAGTGAACTGTGCTGAGACTCACGTTGCTATAATCAAAATCCAATTTATCATCTCTAGGTTTTGAAAAAACTCAAATGTGACAGAAAAAGCGAACTTTCTTTCACAGAAGGAAAGGTATGATTTTCCTGGAGCCAAACTGAAACAGTCAGTAATCTTGACTGTTAAGCATTTTTTGATTGTCTTCTTTCCTCTCAATTAAGATCATGAGCTCTTCTGGCCTCTCTGCTTATAACACATTACAAGGTAGTATTTATTTGTCAATATTAGCTCATTTCCTTGGTGATGCTACAGAAAAATTAAATATTTAAAGTCAGATATGGGCTCTCCCTCACTCCCTGTTTGACACTGGAGATCTAGTGCTCACCCTTTGCTTTATTGTTGACAACAGTTTCTGTAGGAGCTTTCTATAGGGAAATCTGAGAGAGCAGCTGCTTACAGAATAAGTAGAACATTGTCTGATTAGACTGTGCTGGATTTCTGAAGTGTCAAACCTCTTGTCCTTCTGTCTTCTCTTTGGTAGAGCCACATGAGGTTTTGCCAGGTTTACTGGAGAAATGCTGCAGAGCAGAGGGTGGTGCTTGCCTCAGGCTTCCAGGAGCGCTGCACACCCCTTTCCCCTGCCTCTCTCTCCTGTGACTTCTCAATTCTGGTGAAAGGAAAACAGAGAAGGAAAGGTGTCTTCCACTATGGGTGTAGAAGGGGAGCCCAGAGGAGATGTCAAGATCTGAGGGCAGAGCTATATCTGACTGGCCCTGCCCAGCCCCCTTGGAGCCTCCTCCCATCATGCTCATGGCACAGGACCCCATCTCAGTTCATCCTGGACCTCTCAGTCCCTGCCCATTTCCCTATCTCATCCTTTTGTACTCTTTCTTCTTTTTATTTTATTTTTACTTTCCTTACTCCAAAACTAGACCCCACTGTTTCTGACAGCTTCTTAGGCCTGTGTTCTCCATCGATCCAGAGACAATCTTGTGGATTTGCTCTGAGGATTTCCCCCTGGTTATCCACTCTGTTTAGCAATGAGCCTGGGAGTACCTATGTGATATTGACAATCTCTTGAACTGAAAGGTAATGAGGAACATGGCACAGTTGACAGCATAAGAACTTTGTCTAGGCTGGGTATCGCACTGCTCAGTGGCATAACACCAGAAAGGATTGTCCAAAAGCAAGGGGTGCTCCTGAGTCTGAGTCTTCATAATTACTGGCTGTGACATGAGCAGAAAACTGTCCATATTCTTTTTTTTTTTTCTTTTTTCTTTTTTTTTTTTTTTTTTTTTTTACTTTGAAACAAACCCTTGATCTATTCAAATATGGAAAAAGCTTTGAATGACTGAAACCCACCATAAAACTCTAACCTTACATTTGGAGGCTCTCCTGGCAGCCTACCTGCTTTCCTGTTGCCCACTCCACTGTCTGAACCTGAAGAATTACCAAGTCAGTCTTTCACTAAGCTTGTGGTTCCTTTTTTTGCCCTTCTCTTTGTCTTGGAAATGTAACTCTAACAAGACTGGATGACTCAAGAGGTCTTTTATATCTTTGCAATTGTTGTTTCCAATGTATTTAGTGTATACACTATACAATATTTACACTGTGCTTTTGAAAGTTATTTTGGGTGATTGTGCAGTTAAGATACTGGAGTGTCAAAGAGACTCGGGGTTTTTGGCTTTCATTAAGGTAAGCAGAAAGGTGACTAACAGTGACCCAGTAATCTATGTGTCTATACTTGTCTACAGAGAGAGAATTCATGACATGTTACTGTGGGATATTCAAACTGGCATGAATTTAAGATGGAACAGGGCATAGTGTGGAATATTTATGGCATTTTGCACATGCAAATTTTACCTTGGCTATTCAGAGATTGATGTTTTGTGCAATCTTTTATAAATATTTTAGAGATAAAGGGGAAGAATATGACATTTTGTCTTCTGCCAAAGTGGTGAAAGGGAATCATAATAAACATCCCAGAATTATCTAAAGGAGTTCTTGAGAGATTTTTCAGCTGTTGGTATAAAAATCCAATGCCCTATAAGACTGTTCAGTTCTGAAGACAGTCTGTTTCCAGAGAAGTCTGGGCACATGTGCTATCCTAATGTCAACTTGCTGGATTTGCATGAAAAGCAACAACTAAAATTTGAGTCATTTGCATGTGTTGCTTACTACTGACAGCCTAAGACTGAATTTCTCCTCTTGCCATGGATCATGTGTAGTCTTTTCTATGTGTAGGGACACCATCCTTGGATGGTGGGCAAAGGAAAAGATTTTTATACAAGGTTGATTTGTTTGGGTTTTTTTTTAATAACATTAGTTAGTGGATGTTAAAATGTCTGGTAGAATTTTTGCAATCTGATGATGGAGAAAAAATAAGAATATAGATATGTAGACAGAGAACTAAGCTGTCCTCTTATGCTATTGTGATACCTAACAATGTGTAGCTGCTTCTCTCATTCAGTGAACAAGAGGTTTCCTCTTAGGAAAAGAAGCTGCAGTTTTTATAAAGAAGAGAGTGATTGAATCCTGTTAGCTCCTCACAGAGTGTCAATTCTTCTCTCCTTTGCATCACTGAGCATTTAAACCTGGAGTCACTTTGCCATAATTCACTGAACCTCAGTTTCTCTCTGTCCTATTAGAGCAACATTTGACATCTGGGCACGTGTAATAATCTTCATTGTATGTAACAACTACTTATTTACATCTACCTTTGTGTATGATATCGAAAAGATATTTGTGGAGCTGTTCTTCTCTTTTGTTCTAGTCTAAACTGAAGAAATAATTAGAAACAGTGCAACAGACGAATCAGACTCGAAAAAATAAAAAAGGTGAGTGATAGAACACTTCAGAATTGAGCAGAAAAGAGATATGGTACAAATTATGCCATTAAGGTTCTAAAGGGCCAGAAGGAAAACCAATCAAAAATTGCACCAGCTTTTGAGATTTTTCCTGCTAGTGTGATCAAAACGTGCTTTTATCTAATGAAATCAGATGTGTAATATTTCTTATACTTCTTTTACTCCTGACCTTATCTGCAACCAGTAGGGGTCAGTGGAAGACTTTCTAAAGTGTTAGAGATGTCTCAGGGCAGAAAACCCTTCAGCTGGCAGAAACACAGTAACTGGATTTCATGCCTGTGATGAGGAGGTTAAACCCTGAATCATGTGCTTTCAAGTGCCCTTGCTAAGCTTCTTTTCAGCCTTCACTGTATCAGTCCTGAATGCTGTAGTTATCCATAGTCCAGTCCCTCTTGGAGGTTTGCTCAGTGCTTTGATTCAATAACAGCACTGAGGTTTACACTCTATTGATGTATTGCTCCAGAAAGTAGTGTCTTTTGATAAGGAAGTCTTTTGATCTGTAAGGAATCTGTGTTAGGATCTTCAAGTAGGATAAAAAACCATAAATCTGGAAAGTTGTGGAAGAGTAAAAAAGAAAAAAAAGCTGCTTGCTGATAAATGAGGAAATCCTGTTGAATGTCACCAGGATAAAGTATAACTAGTCTGATCATAGCACAGCTCCATTTCATGACTTTAGTGAAAACCTGTTCTGAAAGCCATTTTCTTCCAGAGTGTGAGAACATAATGATTAGTAAATTGTAAAGTGGTAAATAAGGAAATAGCTGTGCATGGGGTGATGTAAAGTTCCTCTTTGAGAGAAGAGAAAGATACAAATCTTCATAATCTTCTTTCTGTGTAGTGTCAGGAACAGTGCTTGAACAGTCAAACCAGCTGTGGTTGTGTTTTTTTTTTTCTTTCTTCACCAGCTAAAGTGGCCCAAATTTCTCCCTAGTGTAACTGTCTTCCCATCAATGAATGTATGCCTGAATGCAGCTGCTCTGATTATGTTTGTTTTTACAGCATGGTACAGAATTTGAGTTCCATTGCTTTGCAGTCAACCACTAAAAAACCAGTAAAATCAGTGATTGGCTCTGGATCTCCCACAGGACTAATGAATAAAACAAACAGAACTCTCCAGGCCAAGACATAGCTGAGGAATAGTTTTGCATAAAGTGAGCTAAAAGGCATTTAAACAATGGGCAAAGGTTTCTCCCTTTCTCCTCCTTGCCAGGTACTAATTTTGGAAGTACTAACTCAGTTAACCTCAAACTTCCCCTCCCTGTCTTCCTCAATTACACACTGAGGAATTAAAACTAGCCAAGTCAGAAAGTTGTTAATGTTGCTGTTCTTCTTTTTGTCTTACTACTGTATTTAGAAGGCCAAGCCAAGAAATTTGGGCCACTTATGCTAGCACTGTAGGGAACAAAGCTTTACAAACATTGTTCAAATATTGGTGGGGGGGTTTGGTTTGTTTAGGTTTTTTGGTCTGTTTTGTTGAGTTGTTGGTTTTGTTTGTTTGTTTTTTTTTTAATGTGGGATGTTTTAATGTAAGCAATTTAAAAAGTGTTCAATCAATGTTAGCCTGAAATGATAACTTTACAATTTTCTCAGAGGAGCGAAGGGAGATATGAGTATATTTAAGCATTGAATAAATTTTTCTTAATATTTTCTAAAAAGAAGGCATGATTTTCTTCTCTCTAGATAAATTCCTTTGAGGCCCTTCCAGGACCAGTCACTTATTCTGATCCACAGAGTGAGGCTGTGCTCTTCTATCATTTACAGTGCTTCACACAAAAGGCAGGATCTTTGAGAAGCTAGTTGCTGTTGGGCCCCAGGGCAGGAAGCAGCAGGACACATGGTCTGGCCCTTTCCCCACATGAGGCAGTGCATCCCTCAAATTTGGCTCACACTCTCTTCCTCCAGCCTGCCTCGCTTTTTCTCAAAGCTGTTGGCTCCCACTGGAGCTATTGGGTGAGTGCTGATACTGCACCCAGACCAGAGGGATGAAGAGGAGGGCTGCCTGCCACTGACAAGCTGCTTGCAGACTAGGAAATTTAGGTGTTCTGTGGTCTTTAATGCTGAAACCTCATCCTTGCTCAATACAGTGCCTAGTCCTGATTCTGACACCCTGGCACAAAGCTGTTACATGTCAAATATGCCTGATGAATTGCTGCAGAGTCTGAAAGCCCCTCCCCGCTCCAGGGCAGCCTCTCAGTCAACAGGATTTTCCTGACCTGCTCATTGCAGGAGTGAGACAAGCCAGAGAGCAAGGCTAGAAGCTCTCACATGGCAGAGAAAGGGCCAGTTCCTCCCTTCAATGCTCTCCCTCCCTTCACCTGTGCCTTTCCTTCCTCCTTCCTTCCCTTCTGCAACTGCAAAGCTTTGGAGGTGTAACCCTGCACCCATCTTTCCTGGCTGGTCCGTTCTCCATAGCTTCCCTTGCACATGGACACAGGTGTGGGAGACAGATAAAGCAGGATGATCCTCAGCTGTCCTGCCACCAGGGAAAGAAAGAAAGTTTATTTATATTAGTGCAGACCACTGGAGTGAAGGGCACTATTTGTGCATGCAGTTCCTCTCCTTCCCTAGATGAGGAGCTGGCAAGGGCCTGTGATACAGCCCTGGCTGCAGCAGCAGGGACACTGACTGCCTGCCGACGAGCTTGCTGACAAGCTGTGAAAAGCCAAAAAGGTCTTTGCCTCAAATAAGACCCTGGCTGGACAGAAGCATGAGCTGGCCATGCAGGATCTTGTAACATAACATTATTGACTTGTGGTGAGGTGAACGGGTGAAGTGACAGTGAAGTTGGCCTGTAAAATTCTGAAGTGCATTTTTTTTCTGGACTCTCCTAAGGGAGTACAACATGTTTATTCTGCTCCTTGTGTGCTAATATCTGTTCTTTGTGCTGGGACTCAGTAATTTCTTCCTTGGCTCTGTTCCCTTTGTGTCAGAGCCGGATTATTTTTGCATGAAGTGCTAAAGGATGTTGGTTGGGGGTGACTGTGAAAGGTGAGTGGCACAGCCCACTGTGAATGTGCCAGCATTCATTTCCTGGTGGGAATAAAGTGCAGGGGGTGTGTGAATCCAACAGAACTGGGGACAATGTTGTGAGTGCTTGGCATGGTTAACTCAAGTTTATATGTGGGTATACCTACTAAGAACCCTATGGACACAGCCTTAGATGACAATTAGCTTTGCACTGCCAGCTCTGTCCTTTAACTTGTGCATGTGCTTTTTTACTTCTGGAAACCTGAAGCAGACATGAGAGGAAGAGAATAGCAAAAAACTGCTCTCTGTTTCAGAACAGCTTGAATCTATGAGGTGTAAAGTTCTTGATGAATGGGAAGAAATGAACACACTAGAGACTGTGAAGGAAGAAATAGTGGTTTGTGCTGTGACAGTGCATATAATGGCAAACACTCTTAAAAAAACACAGGAAAAAAAAATACTTGAATTCTACACACATCCTAGTAAGATTTCTGAAGAAGTACTGGTGTCCATGTAGGTACTACCACAATGGACCTTTTAGCACTGAGATACTGCCCCTCAGTGGTCTTTATTTTATCCTCACACACACAATACATGCCTAGTTGGGGTGCTTCTATGCCCACCCATAGCATCTTAGCCTCTGCCCCTCCAATGGGAGTCTTGTAGGCTGACCCTCACTATGTCAGATGGTGATCTACAGACATGGGGCTTATTTCTGTATTCATGCTGCAATTCTGGGGATTTCCAAGTAAGCATACATTAAACAACAGCATCATTATTTTAACTAATTTTTTTCTTAGCCTGGAGAAACAAAACGGTTCTGGGTGGGATTTTTAAGTATTCCAAGTTGGCATCATCTATCCTTGAAATGAATGCTGAAATGCCTAGTGACTTCAAGGAGGGCAGGACTGTCTCCTGATTTCCTTTGACATTTCATTTCTGGATGCTGAAATAACCAAACATTTCTGGAGATTATTCACTAGTATGTAGGAATGACCACACCTGTGAACACATTTCAGATGCAGACAGGAGTGCCAAGTTTAAGTCTAGATTGATTCAGAAGTCTCTGACGGATTCTTGATATCAAGTAATTGATTTTTAGTAAAAATGACAAATATTAACATGAATACTTTTTTACAGAATAATGTTGTTCCTTGTTTGGTTTTTTGTGATTCACAAGGCTCCATTATTGTTGGTTCAGCTCTCACAGTCATGGTGCTGGACAAAGCAAGCAGTGAGAGATAGGCTTGTATTGAATACTGTGTAATCCAAGGAACTTCAGAAATTTGTTGATGTGCTAAAATTTGCATACAGAAAGTGGCCTGTGTGAGGACCACTTAAGCTATAAAACATAGATGCTTGCAAATTTCTGCAGGATTAGTGCATTCACCATTTACAAACAGTATTCCTTTTCTACTGTTGTGCAGGTAGAAATAGCACAAGATTTCAATAAAGGCACTTTAACATGTCCTTGTCACTGGTTATGCTGATAAGTGTTCCAGCTGTGTGAAGTGAGGAGGTAATTTCATGCAGCTAAAAGTACAGTCAGCATGAGTAGGGGATAATGTGTCACTCCTAATAGTGGGCAAACAGCAGTTGTTCATGTAAGGCTTATGTTTGACTAAGCATCTAAAAGGTCAAACATATCTCCAAACTTACTGTCTCCTGAAGCAGTTATACCTGTTGACAGGAGATGAAATTAATTAATTAAGTATACTCTGAATAAAACAGGTGCCAAAAAGTCCCAGAAAAGCTGAAAAAAATTTTCATAACATGAAAATTGCAGGTATAAATACAGCCAGTGTTCTTGTTATGTGTTTGACCATCTTTAAATTCAATGACCTATTTAAAATAATTGGATTTCCTGCCTAATTTTTCAACCAACCCTGAGCACTGCTACCTAAGAGTACAAGAAAGAAGTCTGTCACTTCTTTCTAAAGCACTTAGCAGGCCTTCAACGTTGGAGAGCTTTGGGAAATGAAGAGAACTCTTGGTTCATTTAGAAGATTTACTCGGTATCAAGATATTAAAACAATGAACAGCAGCAGTAAGTCATGAACTCTTCCTTTTTTTCCCCTTTTTTTCCCCTAGCAAGCAGGACCACTTAGGATCCATGTGCCTTATGTAAGGTTGCTGTGTAAGCTCTCTAAGATGTGCTCCCCCATGGCAAGATAACAAATGAAATATGAAATATGGTCCTCTGAAAAAATATCCACTTTGGGAAGTCCTTCATATTGCTTTTTTAAAAAATAGGTATAAATTTTCCGAAGGTCTTTAAATATAAATTGCTAGTTTATAGAGTGGATTTTTGGAGGGGCTGAGCTTGTCTGTACTGTAATGAAAAGAGAAAGTCAGCAGATGGCAATGTTGTATAGTTGTCCCAACAGGAGACAGCCACATCAGCAAGGGAGGGAAACCTCTTATACTCCTTAAGTAGCCATAAGGGAAAATGGAATGGCCCCTGCAGGCCTTTGGAGACTTGGCCCTTCAAGCATACTTCGGCTGAATCTCTGGGTAGGCTTTCTGAGTTTGTAATACCATTTGTAACAGCAATTCAACATGTAAAACCCCTCATTTGAAAGGGAAAACCCACTATAATTTAAGAGCATTCTAATTAAACCAGAGCATTGCCATAGTCTTTTAAAAACATTTCATGATGCTACATAAATATAACGTGTTCTTTGCCACGGGGGTTTTATTTTTAAAAGATAAGCGAGTCTGATGCATTTTCTTTTGCTGGAGTGTTAACAGATCTGTTTAACTGATCTCTTACTGCCTTTTCATGCTCAAGCTATGAAAGTCAATTCATCAAACACATTTCTCCAATGCCAAATAAAAGTTATCTCCTTGGAACCTAATGTGGTTCAGGCACACAGCCAACTAGGTTATATATGAGTTACCTTCACTAGCTGTAATCCCAAATGACTGGAAATCTTCTCTTTGGCTCTAGCAAGTTCCAGGTTAGGCCTCTGTGCCTTCTAGAGAGTGGAAAGGTATGGGAAAGAATTACTTTTTTTTTTTTTTTTCCCTTTCCCTAAACTACTGTGGAGAGCTATTAGTGATCTAAATATGTAAATCAAAGCTGCAAAATCTTCCTCCTTCCAACTGTACTGAAGGCACTGAAAGGAGGTAAAAGCCTGTGGTAGATAACCCTGACATATAAAATTCATGAAACAGCTCAGCAACAGGAACTTGGAAAGACTTCTGCAAAACATAGGAACTAACAGATGTCTTGAGAGAAGTGAGTAATAGTTTGAATAAAACAATTTTAGGTTTTGCTGCAGACTCTGAAGTCTGCAGCTCTATGTAAGTAGCCAAAAAAGCAGGCATCATTTCAGATATTGGTGAAACGTGAAGTACAAAGCTCATTGCATTCAGAGCTTTGTCTAGCAGCTCAATCTAAAAGCCAGAAATGGTCATGGATGCTGAAAGACAAAATCAAGTCATTTGTAGCATAGTACTGGCTGTAGCAAAAAACGATGCTGCAAACGCCCTTCCTTGTTTACATGGTAGGACCTGGTTTTACTGTCTGCTCAGTTTCCCTCAAGGTAAAAAAGTGGCCAGAAGAGAGGCTCTGTGTCAGACCCAAAGATGTATATAACTTGAGACATAGTGCTAAATTAAAACTCCTGTCACACGGAGACTACTTACTATAATTTATGTCAAGGTTAATGGAGTAAAAAACATTGGAGTATTTTAAATGCTGATCAGACATGTTGCCAATTAGTATTGCTGCAATTTTTTTGTTATATACTGAAAAGTATTTCAGTGTTTCTCACCATTTATGTCTTTTTTACAGGAAGTAGAAGGAAATAGCACAGAAATTTTAAATAAACTGAAAATTACTCAGGAAAATCAAAGATGAGTATAAAATGTTAAAATATCTATGTCAGTGTGGTTGCACAGAAAGTGTTGGATTGATGGAAATTCCAGTCATAACAGCTTTGGGCCAAAGTAAGACAAATTAGTTACTGATAGGAGATGCATTCAAATGTTCATTGCAGAACATACACAGTAGCAGCTGGGAGTCATAATCAGATATTATAGATTTGACTTCAGTGTGGCTCAGAGTATTAAATAATAAAAATTATGCATAGAGTTTAATTAAAAATTCTGATTGCTTCAGTTTCTTATTTACAGAATCAGAATATTCAAAGGTGGAAGAAACCCAGAAGAATCATCAAAGTCTAACTCTTGGCCCTGCACAGGACAGCCCCAAGAATGACCCCATGTGCTCGAGAGCAATTGTTCAAATGCTTCTCTGACTCTGTCAGGCTTGGTGGTATGACCATACAGGTACAGAACAGACACATTATGGCACTTAAAGACTTACAAGTTTTCTGAAAGCATCCTGCTGATGGTTTTTTACACTCAAAATGGAGAAGTTCAAGCCCTTGTGCCTCTGACATTGCTCACTAGTGACAGCTTTCGCAACTTCTTTGTGCAGTGCCATTTTCTTTATAATGGTAACTAGCTTGAGATTCTTTAACTTCTTTGACATAAACATTTCTTTATTTGAAAGGGGTATATTATGGGATCATCTCAAGCATTTGAAGTAACATATTTTATGAAGTTAAATCATGCATGTTTGATTATTGATGCTGCCTGTCAGAAGTAAGTGTTGAATATATTTGTTTATGTGGTGGTTTCAGTATTTTGTTTTAGCACAAGACTGTTTATTTCTGCCATGTTTTTAGTCTTCCAAAGCTCTGTATATTCCAAAGCTTTGGATGAGGAGCCATCCAACCTAAAGCATGATGGAAGAGAGGCTATCCCTACTTATCTGCTGTTAAGATCATGAAATGCACATACTTATGCAGGTGTTTGTTTCAGCATATTTAACATAGCTTCAGACTGGTGGTTGTGAGTTTGTAGTGCTGCTTAAAGGTTTGCTTTTCTTATCCAAAGTACAGTTTTACAGAAACTGAGCCAGTGTCAGCCAGAACAAAGGCTTTATTTGAGTGGAAAAATACATCCATAAAATATTTGAAGTATCTAGTTGTCCATGAGTGTTTTTGTACCTACAATTTGCCAGTATAAGAAATCACTGCATCCAGGCAAATCAGGTAGTGGCAGGCTGCAGTAAATTTAATTCCTTCATTTGCTGCATGCCTAATTTGTTAGTTTATTTCTGCATGAGTAATGCAAATGATTTAATCTATCAGCTGGAGGTGGACATCATAAGTTAATAAAAGGCCTGAGGACGCACAGAAAGGCTCACTGACCTGAGTGCATTTTGGGTCAGCCTTTCAGGGTTTCAAACATTATGCGGTTGTCTTCTTTGGTTACAACACAGCCTTAAGAGAAAGGTTTCCCAGATTTAGATGGCAGGTGATGTTTTTTTGCCATGGGGACCCCAAATGGTTGCTGCAGGTTCCTGTTGAGTCTGTGACCTATACACTTCCATGTACAATTATGGCATTGTTGGTAAGAGTCCAAAATTATAGTTACAGACTCCAAAGTATTAGATGCATTAATATAGAAAAGAATAACTCTATTTTCATCTTATTGCCAACATTTGGTGTCCAAGGGGACATTGTAATTGCTGACACTTGCAGAAATTTTTACTTTTAAATTTTGTTAGGGAAGTAAGATAAAGATTTATTTTCAAAGAAGCTATGAATCTTGGCAAAAAAAGATTTCTGAACTCAGGTCTTATGAAATATAAAAGTTTTCAATTAAATTATTTTTTCAAGCCTAAGATAGAAAATCAATAATTCTATTAGTCTATGAAATCTTAAATTTAAGGCTTAGCTTCTGTTAATTTTCTCTTGCTGGCTCTTGATTGAGAATTGTGTTAGGTTTCATAAGGTGGTATGTACAGTTACAGTACTTGTGTTGTTGGAGGGTGGCAATGCAAATAGCTCTCCATTCAGGAGCTGTTATCTAATAATCTAAGACCACTAACACACAATAATTTCATGAGCATGCAAAGTAACCACTTTATGGTATGAAGTTATTGTGTATCATGTTGCTATGATTTCCTGGGTGGATGCATTCGTTAGGCTTAATGAGGGGGAGGGGAGGAATTGAAGAAGAAAAACATTAAGGAAAGCATG
Organism: Euphonia xanthogaster; assembly: GCA_034509185.1. Classification (NCBI taxonomy): domain Eukaryota; kingdom Metazoa; phylum Chordata; class Aves; order Passeriformes; family Fringillidae; genus Euphonia; species Euphonia xanthogaster. Next base: position 40,144,214 of record JAYDZK010000169.1, on the reverse strand, counting down.
AAATCTAAATGACCAGTCTCCCCACAAACAGCAGGGAGAGCATTTGCTAGACAGTGATTTGTGCTTCACTTCCTGCTTAAATTTGCAAGGATTTCTTTTCCAGACTGGAGTATTAGTAGATCCAGAAAGTTAAAGATGATTACAAAATTATGTGCAAAATTAATAAGTATTTTGGTTTTTGATAGTTACATTCCCTTCAGGAACTTTACATAAATCAGTGTAGCTGAGGTGTTAGAGGTTATATAAAGGACCTGTATGAATAGAAGAGCTCTTTGCTCTTTCCCTTCAAAAAGTATTGCTGAATTATGTCCTAAGAACATGAGCAACAGAGGAGGTACAAACAAGGTTATAAGTCATGATAACACTTGCATCTGCTTCTAAATTGCAGAAGTGTTCATGAGTCTGCTTTCTGATATTTCTTTGATTTTGAATTGAGAGTTGCGTGATCTGCAGGTTAGGTAGGGGACTTAATGGATAAACGTCAATGTCATTTGACAGACAAAACTAGGACAAAAATAAAAATCAGTTAAATCAGTTATTTTTGAGAGGATAATAGGATTTATTTTGTTAAAAATTAAAATTTGAGAACATTATAAATGTGAAATAATTGGTCAGCCAAAAGGCTATTAGAAGTAAAACATAAAAGTAATTAGTAGTGGTATAGTGAAATATAAGGTTAATTAGTCTCATTTGTATGATGTTAATAATTGAATGTAATCAGCCCTGGGATACTTACAGAAGCATTCTCACTAAATGCTTTAAAAAATGTAACAGAAGGATTTTTACATTTTGCTTGAAGCAGAGCTTATGTATAAACCTTTCAAAGTAGCACACTGTCTTGGGATATTTGCATAATAAGATACTTTGTAAAATGAATGTCCAAAATACTGCTCTCCCCAACAATGTTAGGAATCACATTTCTAGAACTGACATTATTCTCTTTCTGCAGGACAGATCAAGAAGAACAAAACATTAATGGTAGCATGAGGTTTCTGAATCAAAGTCTGTCTTGAGGCATAATTAACAGAAGGTGTCTGATTATCTGAAGTCAAAACTGTATCATCGTTTGCCCTTAATGCACATAAGATAACATAGATGACATTTAATTAGAGGCAAAACATGGATTAATATTTATTTAATAGCTTAGGTAGGAGCTTTCCTCAGGTACAAAGAGATTGTCCAGTGAATTGGGCAAATATTTAGCCTGTGCCTGTAGCCAGATAAACAATTTCCAGCAAACAATTTATGTAGCCAGTTTCTGCAGTAAGAATATTACTTCTTCAGGCTTAACAGCTATCTTTGAAAATTGTTTTTAATTTTAGTTCTCATTTGAGAAATTAAAACTGTTTGAAATACAGAAATTTTGAACACTATTTTTCACCTCAAAATGGATGAACTCATAATGTGTTTTTATTTGTTTTCCTGGTTGGAGGGTTGTATCCACAGGTCTAGTGAAAATAGTAAAATCTATTTTGGACTTAGCTTTCCATTCTAGTTTGGATTGGTCAGCTGTCTCACTATTTTGTAGAACTGTTTGTTGTCAGTTCTTAACAGCTCTATTTGATCCATGCCTAAGTCATGGTAGTACAGGAGGGCAGTAGGAAAGCAGGTTATGCTGTGGAAATGATGGTGTCCACACTCTGCATTATAAAACTTTATGGGACAGTGCCACAGATGTAAACCATTTTTACTTTCAGTACATAATACTGTATCTAGAAAAGGTCTCTCTTATTTAGAAAGGTGTAGGGGGGATGCTTTCTAGTGCTGGTGCATCGAGGCAGGTAGCTTTTTGCCCAGATCCGTTTCAACAAATTTCACTTATCTAGCAAGATGTTAGGGAATATAAACCATCCTCTGGAAGTTAATCTTTCTCCCTTTACAAGCAATTTTGAGTGCCTGAAATTCGATGAATTAGTCTTAGTTCCTTTTTTATGGCTCATAGTGGGAAGACCCCTGGGTGCTGCCTGTGTTTACGTTGGAATGTTGACTGTCACAGGCTTAGATCTCAGTTTCTGGTCAGTGTTTGTGTTGGTTGCATGCTATATTTATTTTTAGAAAGATGTGAGAGCTAGTAGGGGAAGTTTTGTTACCTGAAAATTAAAAAAATAATTTCTGAGAGTCTGAGAAGAAAATAAATCAAGAGAGATAAATACTCACCACTTGAAACATACTCCTAATTTCTTGAGGGTCTGCCAATGGAATCCAGGTTCAAAAAACTGCTATTAAACCCCAGAATCACATATTATAACAAAATGTCAAAATTAGAAATGTGTTTTCATTTTTGCATATGCTATTGTGGATAGCTATCTTGTCTGCTTAAAGAAATATTATCATATAACATTTTTAGAAAATGTCTAGTGCTAATAATCATTATCTTAAACAGCTGTATTATTCTGTACAGTTTTCAGTAGTCACTGCTCTCTGTCCATTATGGCTCCTTTCCATATGGGAGCACCAGCTAATACTCTCAGGACAGAACTCCCATGTGGAAGTTTTTTAAGTACATCAAAGCTGCATCTGCTAAATAAGATCTGGACACTAGTCTTGGATCATGCCTTGAACTATGTTGGTACATACTGATGTATGAATGTTGCTTGTGTGAGTCTTTTCATGGCCCCCAAATTTTGACTTTCTTTTTATGAAATCTTACTATGGCTGCAGTTTTGGTGTTTTTTTCTTTTTTTTTATAAGGCATAAGACAGGTTCAGTTCAAGTGGAAACATCTGCTTGATTTTGTAGAAAGCCTGAAAAACCAGGTCAAATAAAAGAAGTCGTGCTTTCAGCTGGAAGGGCTGTTGTTTAATACCTGTAATTAAACCTCTGCTATGAAGATTGGTTGTTTATGAAGGAATGTGAAGGAAAAGTAGGAAGAAAACAGATTGGACCAACTACACAGTGTTATCCATGCTAAAGGAAGATCTTTTTTTTTTTCCCACGCACAACCAACCTGTGGAAAATTGAATTTTTTTTTTTCTAATTTAATAAGTAACCAAATGGAAGGTAGACATGGAAATAGTCACACTTTGTAGCAAACAAGACAAACCCAGAGATGTCAATGTGTCATATGGATACATTTGCATTCGCTGGAGGAACATTCATTCCAAGAGACTCATAGAATGTACGTGCCAGTTTAAGCAAAATGCATAGTCTATTGCTGGCAACCTGGGATACATCTGTTGAAAAAAAGAAACAAAAAAACCCCAGCCAAATGAAAAGCCATAAGATAAACAAGAAATATCAAGCTAAACGTTTCCTAACAGATAAAATGCCTACCCCAAAATAGCAACCCAGGGGTCTTCAAATTGCTTGAAGTTGTTTTTAATTTGCTTGGTGGTTTTTTTGTTTGGTTTGGGCTTTTTGTTTCATTTTGTTTTATTGTTTGCTTTCATTTTTGAGGGTTTCTCTGTTTTATTTTTGTTTGGTTTCTTTTTGTTTTGTTGTTTTGTTTTTGGTATTTTGTTTGGTTTTGGTTTTGTGGGTTTGTTTTATTTTTTTGGTTTATTTTGTTGTTTTGGTTTTCTGTTTGTTTTTTGTTTTGTGGGTTTCTTTGTTATATTTTTTTGCTTGCTTTGGTTTTGTTTTATTGAGTGTCTATTTTTTGTTTGATCAAGTTTCATGAAAATGCTATCACTGGAGTAGGTGATATTGGAGGACATCAAGTTAAACAAGTTACATCATGGAGCTGAGTTATTAGGGTTTTGCCTTGTTTTAGATTCAGGTCCATCCAAATTTGTAGCTGCTAATAGTAAAAGATCATTAGTCTTCCTCTGCCTTCTTTTTGGCCCAAGCCACTGTCTGAGATGGAGTCTAAATTCTGCAGTGGTACCTATGGTGTCTCAGCCCTGGTGTGTGTGACTTGCACAGGGCTCCCATGGGATCTACCACTGAGCCACTGCTGCCCCTACCTTACACACAGACAGCTCAGATCATGAATCCAGCTTGTCCTAAGAGATGTCTCTTAAAATATTTTTAAAATTTTATTTTAGACCTGTGGGCCCTTTGTCCTGTCTTCTGAGGAAGAGTGGAAGAAGAGGGATTATTAGAAGAATTAACAGTGCCTCCTAAATACTAGTGAATGACTTTTTATTTGGATCTCCCATCTTCTGCCATCCAAGCTACTAGAGAGAGTTTAGACAAGTCATTATGAAAAAGGAAGAGAGAAAGATAGAAGTATTATCCCATGAGTTGCTGTCCAAGATGGCATTTGTCTGTTGAAATCTGCTATAGAATGACATTTTTAGAAAGAAGTGAGAAGGATAGGATTTTTTATGGGTGACAAGGGCAGTCAGAATTATAACAGTTATGGCTGAAAACAGGAAAATTCTTGAAAGTAAGCCAGAATCCCTCAGTAAAATCTAATATGTGAAGTAGGAAGGGAATATCCTATAGCAACATATGGTGCTGCTCACTGCTGGAGGTAGCACTCTGTGGAATATGTTTTCTGAATTTGGGGCCATGGTGTCTGCTCCCATGTCTGGTTTAGAGGTTGAAAATAGAGAGCTACTGCAATTTGTGACTGCCCTGGAATGTATTCTGTGAAAGTAATTAAAAAAAAAAATATATATATAAATTTTTAAAAAAATTTAAGCATTTTGGGTCATTTCAGTAAAGTTAGGGCAGAAGAAAGTGACTTGAACTTTTCAAGGACAATGTATGCATTCACTTCATAATATAAACCAGTCACTACCTGAGTCTGATCTAAACTTCTGTACAAGTACCGATTAGTATTCTGTGAACACAAATGTGTGTTTTGAATGCACTAATTATTACAGCATATTTTTAATAATTCTCTGCTTGTAACCCTCAATTTATCTTTATTGCATTTATGAAATAAATGTAGGAGCTCCCAGAAGGTGAATGTAATATTATTTTGTGCTCACCTCTCATCAGAGACTCTGCCAGAAGTTTACAAACATCAATTAAGTTTCACCATGCTGCCATCTGGGAAATAACTCTTCTTACACCCATGTTACAGATGGATAAACAAACAGGAGCTAAATAACTTGGCCACGATCATGTTGCCAATTGGGAAGAGAGATTTCACACTGTCTCCCATCCCTCACTCAGGTCTAACCAGTAAGCATGCTGGCACACAGTTTGGTTGCATTTTGAACTGTTTTTAATGAACTAAGTTGCCGTTTTTTTTCTTCTGAGTCATCCAAAACTTACCAACATTTTATTTTAATACATAATACTTGGGCCAATATTTATAGTTAAATATAATGTTTATCCTCACCTTTGGCTGGCTCTAAAATTTTTCTATGCTGCTAACATAAGATAATACCAAACAAAGCACAAGTAAATTTTTGTGGTTCTCTTTAAAAAGAGTTTCCTCTGACAACTGTGGATGTGGGCTGTGGAAACAGGATATAAAATGAAACACACAGGACTGAAGGAGCAGGATGTGTCAGCAGATGACCAGGGCAGAGTTGAGCAAACAGTAACTCAGGCAAAGGAAAGGTAGGGATGTCCATATGTGGTGAGCTGTGATGATTTTGGTTAAGCAAGAAGAACAGTGTGTTACCCTCTAAGGCAATCTTTGAGGTCATTGGATGATTGTAGTGTTAAGAGGTCCTATATGAATGCCCTGTTGTGCTCTATAAATTGGCTTCTGATCATCAATCAGTCATCCCTGCCTCTTGAACCTGTTGCCCCCACAGACAACAATGGCTTTTGGGTCAGTTTCTCATGCTCATATTTTAAATTGATCTCTTCAATTCCTCACTTAGCTTATTTTTTCCTTGCACAGAATTCTTTCCCTTTTCTAATATTTGGTTGATAAGGCATGCACAAGGGATGAGGAGATGTTTTTTTTTTTCTGTTGTGTATTCTTCCTGTGTTGTTGTTAACCCGTTTGAACCCAACAGAGATGTATCTCATTGTGGGCAGAAATACAAAGCTCCTAGTTTTCAAAATTGTTTTCTTCCCATTTCAGCTCTAGGTAATGAAAATTTTTGGGTGGGGGTGGGATTTGAAGGTCATTTCAGTTCTCCCTTATGTGTGCTATTAATTATGAAGGCATAAGGACCACTATGACAATGTTTGCTCTACAACATTGGAGGGCATTCTTCCATGTGAAAAATGGGTCCTTACAGTTAGACTGCTGGGCTTACTTTTCCTGGAGAGAAGGTGGTGTCAAAGAAAACTTTTTATGTTCCTGTAGTGCTAACTTCCAAATTTTAGGAACATTCTCGCAGTAGGAAGTCATCCTTTCTAACCTATGAAATTTAGGAATGTCAACTGGTTCTTTCTGATTTTGGCACTGAGATGGATGATCATTTAAACAGATGGGTAGATACATTATGATAATTATCTTTGTAGTAAACATATTTATTGTTTAAAAACCTGTCAGATTACTCCTCAAGTGTCAGCTTAGGGAGAAGTCAGGGAAGGACTGGTATTACCCTGAAGGGAGTAGTTATTGTTATGTCTGTTCCCAAGTGAAATCCAATCATATGGTGCATACATTAATCCCAACAGGGTGACTCTATAAAATATGATTAATGAGGTTACCTGTGTCTAAAGAATGCAGATTAATAACATAAAGAAGATCTGCATAAGGATTTGATTCTGCCCAGGCAGAAGGAGCCCCTTTTGCTTCATAAGGGGCTCCAAGTCTGCCAAGCACCACAGCACTCACAGCCTTTTGGACAAGTGGTAATAATCACTTTTAATCATGTCCAGAGAATACCACTGTTTCCCAAGCAGAAGTGAGCAGCCAGAGGGTGGGAAATCATAGGACATCTTTGAAGGAAGAAGGGATGGGAAGAAGATTTGCATGAGAAGATCTGAGGTGTTGAGTAGAAGCAGAAAGTAGAGAATCCCAAGTCAAATATTCTTCTGTTTAAAAGTTTTACATCCTCTAATTGTGCCAAGCAACTAGATGCTGGGACCTGAGCTATGGATGTGTAACAGTGGGTTCCATGTGAACTTTTGGAACTGAGAGAAGTAGGAAGCTCTCTTTGCATGTTTAATTTATTTATATATTTATTTAGTAAAATATTTAACTTTCATCTATTTAGATTCTCTCAGTAAATTGTTTATTTTACATTTACCTTAATTTTGATTGAGTTCAGGTCGATTTCAGGGCGCTGGCAAATGTCAAGATCATTTACTCTTTTTGGGGAGGGAAATTCAAACTTGACTGTAAGAATTTAATTCTTTTTGTACTGTTCAGTAAATTTATTGGTTTTCATTTCCAGAAGGAATCTCAGCATCTGCACAGGTGCATAGGCCAGTTTGCAAGATGATGATAGAGATCTGTGGGAAAGAAGCCTCTTTTGGCTAATGGTGTAAATTAAGAACAGAATAGTCTGATCCTCAAAAAAGTAGTTTGGATCCAACATTTAATTTACAAAAAAAATTTAAAAGATTGTGTAGGCAACCTTTACTCACTTTTCTCAACCCCCCCCCCCCCCAAAAAAAAAACAAACCACCAACAAAAAACAACCCAAAAAGGCTTTTATTCTTATACTTTGAAAGCATCAAAATATTCATGACATCAACTACAGAGGATAAACTAAAGAAGGGCCTTTTGATTTAGGTAAGAATGGAAGAGTAAACAATTTGAAGTATATTAAATGAAGCATTAAAAGGCAAAAGACACTGCTCTGATGCATTAAAAAAACTGAAATCTGTTCCAGGCCTGGAAGCAGATTAGTAGAAGATATTTTCTACCCCTGAACATCCAAGGTTTTGGTAGACGTTTCCACAGAACTCTTAAAATAGAACATTTCTCTCCTTAAGTCCCAAGAGAGAAGGCTTTCTAATTGGGTTTTAAAATATTCTGTTGCAGCTTTTATAAACAGACATATTTCTCTTTGGTGGTAAAATTGTTATTTTCTTCTGATGTGTATTTTTCTCCTGTGCTCTGAAAAATCAACTAAAAATGCAATGTAAATATTGTTTTATTCCAGTTCTATTAATGAAATGAGAAATTATATTAAAAAAGAATTATCCTTAAAACCAGAATTATTCTTATAGTGATAAAGATGCCACAGGCTTAGATGGTTATTTTCTTCTTTACCCTGTTCTATTCTGATATGTCAAACTATCCTTAATCCAGAAAACTGGAACTTGCAAAGTTTTTTAATATAAATGATGAGTTGGGTGCTTGCATCACAGAAACATAGAGCTGGAAGAATGCTCTTGAAAATAACCCAAGTCCCAACACCAGCTTAGCCCGTTATTAAAAACTTTAAAATGTAGAGGGTAAAGTAGATTATCACCCTCTGTGGCTTGTCTCTTGTGCTTCAGTTTCCTGATTGTTAGCAAAAACAGTTTTCTCTTTTAGAAAGTCTCTGTAGAAGCACATCTGGCTGACTTCTTGCAGTCTTTGAAAGGGGAATTACTGTTTAATGAGATTTCAGCCATGCAGTTTGATGGAGGAAAGAAGACTGTGTCCTTCACTAAGTGAAACATCTTTCAAATAAAGAAAAGAAACAAGGCTTCTGAATACTCATGTGAACACTTTGTCTTAAATAAAAGCAGAGCTTGTTCAGTGGCCAGACTCTCACCACTGTGCAAGCAGTAGCAGGATTTCATTCACAAGTTTTGTATCATGGGCCAAATAATTCAGAGGTAAGTCTGTTTATTGCCAGATTGTACATTTTAACAGGTAAACATAGAGAAATATAAAAAACCACCTGCTTCCAAAGGGATGAACCCCATGGGGAGGATTTTGGCATGAGGAAGACTTTGTCAGAAGAATTCATTTGAATCTGGAGGAAGTCTCCTTCAGTGGCTCATTCTGTAGAATTATCAACTTGTACTCATTTTGTAACTATCCAGGAAGGGATTTTCTTTTTGCTTTAATTTTAGATGCTACTTACCCTTAGATGTGTCTGTACAGTGTTGGGGATGGTTTTTCAGGTCTGCAGTTCACATGGTTTTCTTGGTTTGTATCTCAGGTAATGTTCAGGATTGCAAATTGCCATCAGCTGGGGAAAAAAAAAGACTCACTACTCTCTACTACCTTAAAGCAAACAATCTCAACTAAGATTTTTATGTTGTCTATCTGTCTTGTGCTAGGGAGCTACTTTATTGTAGACTCCAGCACTATATTTCTTCAAGTGAGCAAGTAATTCCTCCTTATTAACTGCCAGGAATGGGATATTTACCTCAATTCACTACAAAAACTGGATATAACGTACAATCATAGTGTGGCATGCGTTTCTTCTATGTTGTTTGTCTAGTTAATTAAGACATTATCCAAAGCAATTAAATTATTTAACCTAGAACAGTGGGTATATTTAATCTCTTTTACTTTTTTTCCAATAAATGAAGTGCAAGAAGCAGGTAGTAGTAGCAGTAAGGTATTGTAATTAACATTTAGTTCTGTTAATGGAAAAAAAAAAGAACCCAAACATGATTAATTTAGTCAGTAACAGAAGTGAATTCAGAACAGAACATTTAAAAATGCCTGTTTATGCAGGGAGAAAACTAGTTACTAAGTTACCACAAGCTGTTTGATGATGTGAAAAAAGTGATGCAATTGTTAATGCCTACATTGCATCATCTAATGCAATGTCGATTCTAGTATTTAAAATCTCCATCATCCTTATCTCTTTGCTTGTTTTCATAAAGCGCTGTATTTTGGGCCAATGTCTTCAGCATGAAATGCTAGGTAGCCCTGTGAATTACTCCTATGTGTTCTTTAGGAATTTGCAGAATAGAGCCAATTCAGGACATCCTGACATGAGGATAACAGCTGAGGGCAGTCTGGACATTTCAGGACCTGCAGGTGGGTATGGACAGGATTGGTGTGGTGCCCGAGGGCTGGGTGGGGGAGCAGCTAGTGGTATTTTGTGACAGGCTGAGTATATTAAAATAAATAACACAGTTATTGTCAAGCTATGGCAAAAATCACAGTGTAATGGGACTTTTGGGATCTGTCAGTTGTCTCCTCCCAGCTTGTCCTCCCACTCTTTGAGGTTTAAACATCTACAGCCCATTCTGATATCTGCAAACAAGTCTTTCTCCATTCAGACCTGTTTGCTCTGCTGCTCCTCCCTGTTTCAGGGTTCACACAGGTTCTGCTATGCTGCCTGTGCCTCTTAGATGGCCTTTTGCCTAGTCCTCTCACACAAGTGCCCTTCAGAGAAGGTGCAGCTGTGTCAGATAAAAGGGCACCAGCACATGGGGAAGTTGGTAATGCAGAGGAAGAGTTGCATATTTACTATCAGTGTTCTTCTAGTATTAGGCCTGCATATGATTTATTTAAGGTTGTAATAATATGGCAGATCTGGTTAACAGACAGGACCAAGCTGGAGAAGAATTTTGTTCAGCAGGTGTGCTAATCCCACAGAAAGAAAATGAGGCAAATGTGCAGTTGCCAAGAGCAAGGTGCACTAATGACAATGTCCATAGCTTGCTGATGCAATCTAAGTTCAAAGTAGAAAGCTGGTTTTTAGAAGAGGTAGGCTTTTATACACTTGCATGCTCTACAGCTTTAAAAAGAGTATTCATATATAAGCCTGTGTTTCTTATTTTTCTGAAGACAGAAATGGGGAAATAAATTAATATTTAAGTAAGGATCCAAAAATTTATAAAATCTACTTATATCTCCCATGCAACAAATGATGCGACAAGAGGAAATGGACTCAAGTTTTACCAAGATTTAGATTTGATATTAGGAGAAATTTCTTTACCAAAGGGTTATCAAGCATTGGGATGGGCTGCCCAAGAAAGTGGTTGAATCAGCATCTTTAGAGGTACTTAGAAGACATATAAATGTAGTGCTTAGGGACACAGTTTGGTGTTGGACTTGACATTGTTAAGCTAGGGGTTGGACTCAATGATCTCAAAGGTCTTTTCCAACCTGAGTGATTCTGTGATTATTCAGGTGTCAAAGAATCACTAAGATTTTTATTAAAGATGCTATAAAGGTAATGGGGGTGGAAAGAAATATGTTAGGAAAGGAAAATGTGCAGATAAGGCATGGTGTGCTTCAGTCTGCATTACAGGATGAAGGGAGGTAGAAAATAGGGTAAGCAGAACAATAAGCTAGAAAACTTTGTGTTGCAGGGCTGTCAGAAGCTGTTTGCAAAAAGCGTGCAGATCTGGTTTTTCTCTTTGGGGGTTTTTAAGTACTGTGGATCTTTTTGGCATGGCATGGGGAGGTGGGGCTGTGTATTTTATAGTTACCTGTATTGTACCCAGTGTGATGGGCAGGGGCTCCAACCCACTTGGGCTGCCTTGTGGCTCTGTACTGGAGTTCTGCAAGGGTATGGGTTTCAATAAGAGATCTTTCCAGTGTATCCTGCTGTTATTTTGTTTTAAAAGACAGCAGCTTCTGCCTTCCTTCGGCTATGGGGCATGGGTGTGCCTGTGAAGGAAGTCTTTACTGCCCACAGTGTATTGCTCATGGCTTGTTTGTAGCATTCCTAGAGGATAGCCTTTTTTAGGATTTGTGCCTGTGCCTGCCATGTCTGATCTGTCTTACTGAGTTCCTTGGTGTCTTTGTCTGCCATGAACTGTCTGAATCTTCTGACTTCCAGCAGCAGCTGAGCTGTCCCAGTTCCCTCTGGGCAGCTGAGTGATGTCCAGTGAGATGCCAAACAGTCCAGAGCCTCCCAAGGCAGCCTCACAGCTCTACTCAGAGCTGTTTACAGTGGAGCAGGTAATACATTTTAAAGAAGTGTTTCAAGGTAAAGTTATGAATAATGTTGAGTAGAATTGGACCTTTAGGAAGAATAATTTCTTTTAAAACATTCTAGTATGGTCTGGGTAGTTGTCTGGGACCTGTAAATATGTGGTTTGTGTCTCTCATGTGCAGAAATGTGTGAAAGATCTCTTCTGTGAGAAAGGTGGCTGCTGATGAATTCTTTTCTGCCTGTGTGTGTGAAATTTAGGAATTCCTGGCTGCTTCTTGAAAAGTGGACAGCTATTTTGGCTGTGTCAAAAAGTTGACTATGTCATGTTTACCTAATATTTTGAAATTGAAGCTCAATTTGGGGTGATAGAAAAGTACCTTTCTGTATATACTACTGCTAACACTGCAACCAGATTGGGAACTGCAGATGTTGTTTTATTCATGCTTTTTATAAGTTTTAAGCTAAGACTGGATTTCTGTAGCATGCAAATGTGCACAAGGATAATTCTGCCATCTATATCTATGCCTACATGTTATAAACCTAAGTATATCAGTATAAAACCAAGCTATTTAGTAGACTGCATTCATTCCTGTCACAACTTTACATGTCTTCTAAGTCTTGTTAAATGTTGTCTTTTGTTGTTATTGCTCAGCTGAGAAGAGGAAATACAGGCATTCTAACTACTAGGATGCTTTATTTTTGAATTCCAGATCCCTTCTTAGATGAAGGTAATAAAGACATCTATCTGAACTCTTTTTTCTCTTGCAAGTTGATGCTCTGGATTATAGGGTGTTCTGGCTCAGTTGCTTTTGTTGTTTGGGTTTTTTTGTTGGCTTGTTTGTTTGTTTGGTTGGGAGATTTGTTGGGGTTTTTTGTTATTGTTTGTTTGGGGGTTTTGCGGTGTGGTTTGGTTTGCTTTGTTTTTTAAGTGTTATACTCTATGTATGAAATATTGGAATATTTTTGCATGTGAAGACCAGAACCCAAGCATCCCCCAAATCTCAGATGAGTGTCCCAGTGATCAGTTATCTACTTGTCTGTCCAGCACTTGGCAAACATTTCTGTATATCATCAAAGAGGATCAGCATGCACAGGAAAGACTGCTGCCATGGCTAGGATGTCCTCCTGTGCATGATGCAGCTCTGTCCAGGCAGAGGAGGGAACTTACATCTGGCCTCTAAATTTCTTACCTCAGCCAGTAATGAGCTTTTCCTCATGTTCAGGTGGTTTTCTTCTGATCTGTTCATTTGGAGGCTTAAACATTGCTATTTTATACTCTTTCAGCTTGAGAAGAAAAGCCCCTAACTGAACAACATGTAAGTGGCAAACATTGCTATTACTACTCTGCTTTAACTGAGTTAGTGAGGGCATGACTCTTTGTGCTCCAAGAAAAAGGATTTTCTGTGAGAATTATATTCAGATTTTTTTAGCTGTGAATATTTGATATTGTGCATGCAAATTAGGTTGATTAGCACTTCCAGGAGTTTCTCTATATTTGTCTGAAGTGTGTACATGCACAGAGGTGAATGGCTCTAATGCAATATATTAACATCATTAAATATATATAATAATTAATCTCTCAGTGTGCATGTGTTGTGATTCACCATAATTTTGTGTGAACTTAAAAGGCCCCTTATGCATTCTGAAATACATCCCACTCTTATCTAAACAACTGTTTGTCTTTGCTGCAAATTTGAATGTAAGGGCACTTACAGCATATTTATATCATCCTGGAGCAACCACAGGGAGAACCTGTAAGGCTGTAAAGTCTAAGCAACCAGTCACCATCCATAACTGTGGACTTTTGTTATTAACCCCTGTGACCAGAGTACTGCTGGGTGTGGAATAAAACACATAAAGTATTTATCGAGAAATAATAAAAATGCATTCCCTAAACAGAACTTCTACCTGCAGTCTCACGGACTGAGATTGTGGAACAAAGGAATTGAAAGAACAGCCTGCTTGAAACTGTTGGCCACAGGGGATGAAAAAAAAAATAAAAGACAATAAATCTGCAGCTGAAAAATATTGTCAGACAAATGGAATTACCATTCGTATAAAAAGGTTCAGAGCAAATTAATTGCTCTCTTGATCATCTAACTTCCCCCAGAATTGAAGCCTACAATTAGGATGAAATTTTGTTGTGTTCTGGTAACATTTATGTGTTCCAACTAATTGTCATTTTTTTATTGCATGGATGGCTGAACAAAACCTGCTGTTACATCTAGAGTCAGATGAAGTATTTTCAGTGGCATATGAAACTAGGCAAAATTCTGTTTCTGCTGCCTTTGAAAATAGGCCTCCAATGTATTTATTGCAACAAACATCTCTACTACTCAATAAGTTGTACAATGAGGCCACAGAGTGATGGGGGAAAGACAAGTGATAATGCTATAATCCTTAGAGATAATACAGGTTCATATAGTTTGATTGATATTATTATCTCACGTGAGAGTAATCTGCACCCAGCTGAAGAGGAGCACTATACACTGAAAACCAATGCTGATATTTTAGTACTTCAGTACTAAATACTGAAGTGTCTAAGCCTCATGCACCAGTCTAACCTTTTTCATTCTTTTCTTCCCCAAGATCTGAAAACCAGCTAAATTATTTCCTTCTACTACTGCCCCCAGCCCACCAATGTTGTTACAAAACCCAGGGATGATCTCTAAGAGAGACAAATTTTATTTCCTGTGGGTTAGACCTAAGTAAATTATTTTTCTTGAGAAAATGGTTTTGACTCACATGTTGGCCTATGAAAAGTGTCTACTCTCAGGAGATAACCTCAGATTTTCCCCTCAAAATTCATGCTGTCAGATGGCTATTTCATCAACAAGCAATGATGTATCTGTTTCCTATTCATTTTTTCTTCAGTATGAACATTCTCAACAGGAGTGGAACTCCACTGCTGAGGAAGGTTTAATACTTGTTAAATGTGGAAATGACAGGGTACACTGGGACCTGAGTCTGGCCAAGGAGCACGGTTTTCTGCTGAGGTTACCCCTTAGGCACTTAGTTAAAACTCCCAGCAGGCAACATCTGTATAAAAACAATTTTGGTTTTGGGGCAGACTAGAAATTTCAGATGAATTCCATACTCTCCAATCCCCAAATCCTCCCCCCCATCCCCCCCCGCCCAGTGTAAGCATATTCTCCTGTGCATATGAAAACAGACAACATGGTTTCCATTAAAAAACTTGGAAATCGTCATGTGGTATTCTCACCATGTCTAGCATAAAGAGGAATGTCAGGTCTGTAGTGGCAATAATCACTTGTGTATGCATGCAGGCTTTATCACCTTAAGGGCAAATAGCTTCTGCCTTTTCATGTCCTTGAAATTAGCATGTAGGAGAATTGGCCCAGCTTCTCAGTGGCAATACTGTGTGATCTTTATTTGGTTCCTAGTTTAAAGGTATTACAGAGGCAAAAAAACATATAAAATAAATGAAGCTCCACTAGCAGTGTGAGAAATTACTAAATAGTATTTGGACTATTATACTCCAGACTGCTGGGGGAAGGTACCATTCAACAGCCACAGTCGTTTTTCCTGTTCTCTCCTGCTATCCCTGCCCTAGCAGTTCTTATTATTGACCTGGGACTGAGCACAATTAAAATATTTTTTTTCAGTTCTTTCCTGCACTCATCTTTAAACTTGGTGGGGATTTTTTTTAACATCAAATATTCAAGAAAGAGAAATTAATGCTCTAAATCCTGGAGTGGATGATTTCCTGAAAATAAAAGAAAAGACTAATCCAAGTAGCAGCAATGTCTTCAAACAGTTTATGTCACAGAGGGTATTGTCTGCTATTAGAGGTCCTAAAAAGCAGTTTTCATACTTGTTGCAATAAATCCCATTTATATGATGACAAGGGAAGAGGAGAGATAAGAGAGATAAGTGAGGTCACTTGAGGAGAAGAGCGCAAAATTCTCAGAGGAAAAGTGCTGTGGTTGGCACTGGCCTCCCTTGGAAAGGCATGAGATACAGGAAGTTTATCTGCCTCTTGCTACTGTGTGTACATACTTCACCAGAAATGTGTATAGTTGAAAGTAGTTTTAAATACCAAAAAAACAAAATAACAACAATGGCTGGAGACCCTGACAGAAAGTATGTAAACAATCTACAATCGGTTTCGTAAAGGCCAGAGAAGATGAATTAAAGGGAAGGACTGTGATGTTGGCCATAAAAAATCTGAGAAAATACCTAGTACTCACTAGGGATCTGCATGCCTGGTGCTATGAATAGTCAGGGTATTTGAAAAATATGTTCGACTCACTATAAAATAATATTGACCTGTTTGAGGATATGGATTAGGTCTTGGATACTCTGAGAAGTCCTACAAGTTTAATGATTCTACCCTCAGAAGTTTGGCTGGTTGGTGCTATTTCAGTAATTTTATATTTGGGATATAATCATATTCTAAGATTTATTGAAAGCTAAAATTCAGGAGGTTTTATTCAGATGTTAAAATACTGGCTTGAATAATCAAGGAGGCTACTGCATAGAAAATAATAAAATATTTTCCTTTTCATGTTTTCACATCTTTGTAATAAAAAAATCAAATTTTTTTGTCAAAATATTTCACAATAGAAGCAGATGTTGACTGAGAAGAAGAAAATGTTTCAATCCTTATAAACTGGTGAGAAAAATATTTTAGCTTTTGTTCTAAATCAACGAGTCACAGACAGCTATAGTAAAGTCTGTAGTGTACTACTCCTCTCATGTCATTAAGTGTATGAGAATATGGAAAAAAAATACTTATTGTACTTTGAGTTATGGTGAAACATCATTTCTACAAAACAAGAATTCTGAGTTTGTTACCTCAACTGTCTGCATGGAGAAGGTATCTGCATACCATTTTGCAGTGTTGTCAACAAGTAATGAAGACCAACTTTCTGAAGACAAAGCTCAGGATGAAATTATGTATTTGAACAACTTTTTTATGGAGTACCATTTGTGTGAATTGTGTCAATGCTCTGAGTGTACTCACGTTTATCTGAGGTATGAAACCTTTATTTCACCCTGAACAAGTCTGAAATCTTGCTCTTTCACTGGAACACTCGCATCTATGATTACATTTGTCTTCTCTTTTATATTTCTGACCTGACAATAGCTAGCTTGTAATATCTTTCAGAAGGAAAGGAACACTTCAGCCCATCAGAGCTGAACTCTGCATTTCTTAAGGTAACAGCTGACTTTTTAAATGCTGAGTTTATTAATTTGTAAGTAAAGTGAGTTTTATTCACTGGTGAGTGCTCATGAAGAATAAATGCAAAAACCTCAACCAAACCCCTACAGGTTTACTTCAGATTTCTTCTATTTTATTTCTTTTGTGGACTTAACTAAAGAATTTTAAAAGATCTCTGGTGAATAGGCATATCAGATTCTGGCTTTCTGCATGGAAATTCTACTGTAAATGCCTTTGAATCAGTATTTTATTTCCCCCCTCCATGTTTGATTGTTTATCTCATTTTTTTCTTTTTTCACAGCATAGCAGTGTCCTCTTTTCTTGTGTTTGACTTGCTGTCCTGGGATGACATTATGATGCTTGTATCCCCATTCATGTGTTCTGTTACTGCTGGATATTGTGTTCTGTGCCTTCAGGACTGGCTTGGAAGAGTGAAAGTTTTGTTTTGTTTTCTTATCAGCCGCTCCCCCACAGCTGGCGGGACACAGAGACGGGGCAGTACATAGTGCTGCTTTTGCTTTTTGCCCCGCTTTTCACTTTCTCTCACTCTTGCTTCTGCTTTGCTCCTGCTTTGCTCTTGCTTTTTGCTTCTGCTCATTACTTAGTTTAGCTAAACAGTCCAAATTTCTTCCTGGACTGTTTCTCCTTTCCCTTTTTTGGACCTACTTGAACCTGCTCTGGACTGGGACCTGGGAAACACCGAGAGTTTGCACCTTGTGGCTGCAGCAGCTGCCCCAGCGCCGGAGGGACCGATAACAGAGCAACCATCCCAGGAGAGACTTTCTGAATTTGCCATCTTTTTCAGAGTGGTTAAAGAGTGGTGTCATCCGGTATTGTTCATTTTGTGTGCTGGGGGGTGCTGTGCCTGTTAAATGAACAGGTTCTTTCCACTTCTCTCTGAGGAATCTTTCCCGAACCAGTTGGGGGGAGGGGCCGTGTGGGTTTGCTTTCTGGAGGGGCCCCCTTTTGGGATTCTCTCCCAAATTTGCCTTAAACCAGGACAGTGATGAAAAAGGGAAGGTGGATGTAGTAGAGGCAAAATACTGTATGTATTTCTATCATCAACTTAGATAAAAATAGACCTCTCTCCCTGTTATCCCCCTCACTGGTTGTTCTAGGGAAATGTGTTGTTCTCAATGCTTTCCACATGAGCTTTTGTTTAAAGAAAAAATAACATGTATTATTGATTCTTTTTAAACAAATGACATGTTTTCACTTATAAAACTTGAACTGAAACAATTAAATTGGACAAAAGAGTACAGTTTATATCAATAATTTACTACAATCATTCTAAGGTTTCAGACATCAATAAACTTAATTGGCTCCTATTTAATGTCAAAGTAATTACTCCAAAATTAGATCAGTTTACCATCCTAAAGGAAATAAGAGCAATAAACCTCTCACTTTCAGCATTAAAGACTCTTATTTAGAAACATTAGTTTCTATAACTTAGCTATATATTACACCAGTGAAAATATTTATAAGGCAAAACTATATTATCTTTGACAGCAAAGATTTCTTAACCTCCATTAATCCATCTTCTATTACTACCATAAAAAGAAAATATTAATTACATCTATCAAATCTTGGAAACAAATATCTTTAATGAATCAATCTATTTTTATCTTCCTTCAGCTTTCTAAGAATGTTTGCTTTCTCCATTTGCTTATGGTAATTATGAAGGGCAAAAGTGTGGTCTAAATAAAAACTACAGTGTATTCCTTTATTTACATGCAGTGATTATTGTTAAAGTTTTTCGTTTCAGTCTTTCAATATCTGAAATGACATCAAGAAAAAATGTCATTTGGAGCACTTATCAATGTCTCAATTCTACAAAATGAGCACCTGAAAGATAGGTATTTTGTTAGACTGGGAGAAGACTGACAATTAAGTGGTTTTGGTAAAAATTAAACTATGAATTTGGCCTAAATGTAGGGAAAGGAAGAAAATTAGTATGTTTTCCAAAGTGTTGACGAAATATGGAGCATTTCTCACTGTGTGGCCTGTTGACTAATGGATATTGCAACAGGCTGGACTAGTCACTGAATACATACACATCTTTCAAACTTTATAGTCTTCTATTTACAACCTTATAAAAGCTCTAAACAAATATGTTCAGCAATAGCTGGAAATACAACAGATATTGGTCAATGAGAAGCAGAATATAAGTTTTGTTTTCAGTAACAGGATTAAATTTGAAATTAAATTGTTGCACATGGAGTAGGATAAAAACTAGAACAAATTAATCACTGTGTAAATAAACACTGTAGTGTGAGCATAAGGGCCTTTCCACATGGATTCCTTTTCAGTATCAAGACTGTTTCTAGTTACAAATTGAACATTTATCCTGGTTTAAATATTCCTGTGGACATATGGGAAATGCAGGAAGCCAAGGTGAATTTAGCAAGCTTGAAGCATGATTCCATTAGGGATCTGGACTCTACCTGGCAGTATAAGAAGTCAGTACTACTTATATTCAGGTGGTGTAATGGCTGTTAATTGACATAAATCATGAAAGCGATGACACAGAAATGTATACAAAGAGGAAATACCTCATGTTTCAGTTGTTGTAGAGTTATGAAATGACTCTATGTTGTAGAAGACTTTGGCTACTTAAAAATGCCTTTAGCACTTACCTGCATTTCCACCACTCTTTATATAATCATGTTGCTAGTCCAAATCTGCCTCCCCACACAACCTCTCAGTTTAAACGGGGTGCATTTTTGAACTGTGGACATGGCAAAATATTTGGCAGCCTACATTTATATTGTCTCTAAAGGCCAAAGTGATGGAATTAAATGCTTCTTACAAAATGCTGCTATTAACCATACTGTGACTTCCTAACCAGGCATTGTGAATTCTGAGGGTTTGCGTCTCTCTCCTTATTGTTTCCTGCCAGGCTGAAAGCTGCCCTGCAGCTCACACTCACATGGA
This sequence comes from Euphonia xanthogaster, assembly GCA_034509185.1. Lineage (NCBI taxonomy): Eukaryota > Metazoa > Chordata > Aves > Passeriformes > Fringillidae > Euphonia > Euphonia xanthogaster. Next base: position 40,124,501 of record JAYDZK010000169.1, on the reverse strand, counting down.
GGGGAAAAGGTGTCATCTCTATCTATGCCACATTGCACTTTGCTGAGAAGAAGCAAGAGATCAGGCTGAAGCTATATGGAGAATCTGAGGAAGCAGTGATATAATTAAGACATGAATGATCTTAGAAGAGAATTCAATAAAGGCAAGGGAAGTAGACAGACACAATGCCCGGTCATGAGGTTTCTTGTAAACTCAAAAGCAGTGGTGAAGTCATCACTGTGTGTATCTACTTCCAAACAAGTCTCTCTGTGTTGCAAAAGAAAAGTCACCATCATCGTTTGATAACATACTAATCTTTAATCTATAAAGAAGATTAATTTCAAAGTTTAACATTATAAAAGAATAACAAATACTTTTTAAAACAAAAATACAAGATAACACACAGTTGCCTTGGTTTCTCCTGTGGCCAGAGCTTAGAGTACACAATTTTTGGGACACAATTCCATTGCATACAGTGTTTCTATTACTTCAGAATATACTGGAATTGAAATGACACCTTTTGAGTCACAAAAAGCTTTTCCAGGTACAAACTCAAGCAGGGTGCTATTACAAATAGCTGGTCACATGTCAGATCCTCCACATTATTCAAACAAACCGTAATGAAATCACTGCTTGCTGCTACATTCCTGCCTTCTCATGTCAGCTCCTAGATGCCAGTAGTCCTACCACTGCATCAATCAACCCAGCTGCTTGTAACTCACAGTTGTTCAAGAGCAGAACTTTTTTCATTTGTGTCCCCTGCTTTAGATTCGCATCCAGAAGTTCTTATTCCCCTCAGACACACACATGAAAAAAAGCATTGGGGGAAAAAATTATGGAGAAAGTATGAAAACTTTTGAGAAGTTTCTTTAGTCAGCAAAACAAAAGCTTCAGGCAGGGGCAATGTGACCAGCCCCTCCTCTAGTGGGCCCCCAGGCAAAGCCAAAGGGTTGATAAGGGTAACCAGGTGTAGAGGAAAAAGGCTTATCCTTCCCTCTCACAATAGAAAGATTTACAATTCTGACCCATACAAACCCTGCTCCTGCTTTGCACTGACCAGGGAAACATGCTTTTAAGGCCCAGGCTGAACCAGTCTGGAGTGACACTACACTCTACCCTACTCCCTTTTGGTTTGCTGTGGTAACAATGCAAGCGAAAGCAAACAGGAGAAAAATCCTACCAAAACTTATTAATAAAGGCACTTCGAAAATTGATAAAAGGATACATTGTTCTATAAGCATCCCAAGTAGAATAACTGTTTTTTGAATCCATTAGTGGTTGTATTCTCATAGTATGATCTTTGGAAAGCCTAGTAATTACAATAAAAACGAAATAAAATATCGCCACCAATGAAATATCTGTTCAGTAAAAAAACTGCAAAACCAAGTAAACAGCAATTTGCACAATTCTCTCAGTCCTGCAAACCTGAAACATTCAACACTGCTTGGACAAAGTTGAGAATACAGTAGATTTTTCAGCATAACTCTACTTAAATGACAGTATTAAGAAAAATAAGGTGTACTATTGAAACCAAAAATACATAGAATCAGGTTTCTGTGCTACTGTTTGCCAAAAAGTTAGTTTTTAAAAAAATGGTTTAAATGCAAACTTTTACATCTCCAACATGTTTTACATATTTCAGACAACAAAAGAATACACATACATTGTATGTGATAATTTTTCAAAACTAGCCATTACTTTTCACAGATTAAAAAAAAGTCTGTTTAAATATTTCATTTCTACAAAGTGAATTTACATTTTTAAGTACAAAGTGCAAATACTACAGTTGTTTTTATTGCCTTTTGGTGAGGAAATCTCCCACATGTCAAAGAGATCTGCCTTGGATAAGTAAGGTGTTCATCCTTGCCTCTTCGAAACTTGCTGAAAGGAAGGTGGGAAAATCTGCATTATTAATGATGTTTTCAATTAGTCCAGCATAAAATTCTGTCTCTATTTTTCAGAAGTACCCATATTCCACTATCAGAAGAGACTTCTGCATAAATGTATAGAGGGAATAAAAGAAATTCCTGCCCTGTAGTCCTTCATGGGATCTACGAGCAAGGGTATGAGCAATATCTTGACTACTTACCTATGGCCCTTTAAATCCACACCTGTCAAACACAGTTTTAGCAACTGCCTGGGCAAGTCCCTGGTTCCATACACCTCCTACGGCATGTGATGTGTAAGGAACAGGCTGCTGGAAGTCTCACAAACAGTCTGTGGTTTCCTTACAAATTTTTGCTAGGCTGCAAAAAGCAGCACTGATGGTGTGTGGGCATGTATGTGTGTGCTTGCTGGACAGGGTGGAGCTGAGCAAGGGAAATGTACCTGGCCACTACCTGAGTCCAGTCGGACCCATCCCCTATTTGACCTTTGGAGAGCAACCACAGCTGCACCACAGTAAGCATATTAGTGTATGTTTCTCTGTCTGCTTTCTTTCATTAAGCTGTTTTCTCAACAAACATGAAAAAACATGTGCTGAAGCACACATAAGCATATATTTAACTAAACTGCTGCTAAATAATAAATTAGTAGAGAGTAAGCTTTTTGAGTGTGTGTCTCCTGAGTGTTGCAAATCTGATCAGGCCTCCTCAGACGGGTGGTTTCCTTTGAGCAGCTTCTATGCTTTTCAGTAGGCTCCTTTCAAGTGAGAACTTCTGTGATGAAAACCGCCTTGTGCATTTGCAGTCATGTACTGTTCAAGTATGAAACTGCCAACAGATGGTTTTCTTAGCCAGCCTTAATGTAAGGCTATCATTTGTCAGCAACAGCTCTTAAAATAATTGATGCTGAGTCAGCAAAATTATTCAACAAAATTGAAAAACATAGCTGTTCTAAGGACACTTTTATTTCCAATTCCACAAGTCAGTATCAGATTACAAGAAAGGGGAGAGGGTTTGTCATGCTTCAAGTGCAATGCACGTGTGCCAGTAATTACCATTATATAATTAACCCCTCTGAATGCTCTGGGAGTTCCGAAAGGATAATTGTTTTCAGGCTGTCTTGTTTAAGGTGTAAGTGATTTGTGGGGAAAACCTGAAAAATTAAGACCACAAACACTTGTTTAAACAAACAAACTTATCACATTATTTTAGCTGTGAGAATATTTTATATTCCATCAAAGGTATGTAGGAGGTCTCTGGTAAAAACCACAACCAATGTTGAGCTTGCCTTAGGAAGTGCAAACCTAACATCAAACAAAGCAGAGATTTAAAAATAGGAACAAATCAATGAGCAACTTTAAGAGGAAGATTTCTCTTGGCTTGTGGGTAGGTTCATCCAGGGTTCAGTTTCTAACAAATTAATCTAGCTTTATGACAGATGGGAAGACATTTACCACAACTTGGGTTTTGGGGTATTTTTAGCCAAATTCCTGATTTCATAGGTGCAGCATTACCTGAGCTGTTCTTATAATATAGTTACATGAATAAATTTTAAACCATTTCATCATTTACTGATGCTTTTGTAGTCATTAATAATTTAAATCTTCTAACTAATACAGTGAGGTATAAGAATAGTGTGAAGATGACTCTTTTGCTAGACCACTCAAACTACTGGACTCACCAGTCCTCCTTCAAGACCACGCAAAAGTACTAGGAACATATAACAATATTGCCCAGAAAACAATTCTTTAGGATAAATGGTTACTAAAATAGACACATACAAATTAAACCCCACTTTTTTAACGTATTTTCCTGGCCTTTCACTGAAGTCCCTCTTTCTCAAAGTGCACCTTCCTTTAAAGGGTTAAAAAACTCTGCTTTTGTGCCTTTTGCAGCTCTGAACAGCTGGAGTAGCCAAACCTCCATGGATGACATACACTGGCGCTATTTCGAAAAACAAGATCAAGTCTTTGCAGAAAACTCATAAAAAAGAAATTATGGATTATGTTGTCAGGGCACTTGACATTTTATTTTTTCCAATCATTCTGCAATTTTAGTTTAAACGCAGATTAGACTGACGCAAATCTTAGGTCTTCAGCACACTTTGCTCAGCCAGCAAAGGCATCTGAAAGTGACAGCTCTTTTCATTGCACTAAGATTTTAAAAGCTGTTTTAAGCCATCATATAGTAATGAAGTGGGGTTTCTGAAATGTACAGATTTTCACAGGGCATGTGAAATGTATGGCTTTGTTCATTTCAATAAATGTCAGTTTGTGTTTATAGTGTGACACAAAGGAAAATTGACAGAATTTAGCTAAAGTAAAAGTTAAGTGAAGATGAAGCAGTGCACATTCAAAAGTGCATGGGAATGCTGTCATTCAGGAATGAAGACTTAAGAGGGCTCAATTACACTCATCAAATTATCATAAATGTCCTATATGTCAACTTACACTTTCCTAGGAACATCCACATGCAAGCCTAATCCACTTCGCAAATTATGCACATTTACTCTGCACCTGTAATTGACTGATTTAGCTTTCCATACATAGAACTTAAGTTAAAATTCATTAATTGGGGTGTTGCTCTGCATTTTTCTGGCAACTCTGCAGAATAGCAGATTAAAGCAGTTTGAAGCTGCAATGATGACTGCTAAAACCCCAAGAAATTCAGCCAGGAGAGGCAGAAATAGAGATCTTGCTTTTCCCACTACTCACCTGCCTGCTGGATGAAGTGCTCTCAGTGTTGGTTCTAGGGACTGCTAAAGGAAGGAAAAGAAAACGTTATAAATATGGTTTGTAAGCTATCCTCAAGAACTGAAGCCCTCATTCTGAAAAGCTATTTTTTTAGAGCAGGGTAAGTGCACAGCTTTCAATAGATGAGGTAAAATATTTCAGACCTTTCACTGACACAGCTACTTGTTTCTTTCCTCAATACAGGTATTTCTTATTTCAAGGAGTTATATGAAAGTTGAACAACATCTCTTTCCAGTTAACATGTCAAATTTGCTTACGAGATTGCATATAGTCAAGGCTGAGCATTTCAAACTTACTAAATATTTAGTAGTAAATATAGTCTATTATCCCTGGCAGTAAAGAAGCATGGACAAGCAGACTTTTATGGAAAGCATTCACTTTGATTAAACATATCAGAAACAGTTCTACAAAGCAAAAGATAAAAGATAAAAAATAGATAAAAGATAAAGATATCACAGAAACAGTTCTCCAAACCAAAAACTTGCTTACATTGCATCTGTAAAAGGACAGGATTATCACTGTTTTTTAAAATTTCTTAGTTTCCAAGTCAAATACAGTGCCCAAAATAGGGGAAAATAAACCCTCAAAAAGCTAAATGAATTTGCTAGCCCATTAATCTTCCCAAGCTAACTTGTGAGACTAGGGAGGAACTTGCTGTCTTGGTTTTCCATGTTAGTCTGTGAGTCAGACAAGCTGTACTGGAATTTAGGGAAAAAAACGTGGACCTTGAAAAATGCTACAGCAGCTAATACCCCCTCCAGAAAACATGCTTTACAACTATTTGGCTTTTATGTTGCTTCAAATTATTCTCACACAAGAAACTTGAGACTCACACGAAATGACACAGAGCCACCTCCTTAGCTCAGCTCTGACACCTCAGGTGACAAGTCTCATATTTTCCTAGAGATGTAACTCTAACTGCAGTGAAGTGGTAATTGCTTTCATTTGTGCAAGTGAAGAAGTATCAGAAAGGAAATTTTAATTATCAAGTAAGAGAAACAAAATAGAATAATGGTATTCCAACAAAAGCAATTTTTATTGTCTTGTCCTTAAAACTATGTACTTCTAGTAAAGCAACCCAATGATTTGGTTAAGAACTTTTTTCCAACTGGATACCATTAGTTTTCCAATGCCAAACTTCTGGGATTTTTTTTCCTTCCAAAGTCAAATGTTCTCATTATAGAAAGGATTTTTTTGCAGAAGATCTGTTACAGAACTTTGGTTGTGGTGGTCACAATTTTTACTTCAGCCAAATCTGTGTGTGATCTTCACATGATTTCATGCCTCCTACAAATTTTCATTTCCAAAACAGACAGTTTATCCTAATATTTTGGGGGTTTTCTACTGGAATATGATGACAAAAAAAAATGGGGGGGGGGGGTTCAGTCTTGCTGTGGCTTTCCTTTACTGCCTGTGTAGTGATTTTGGATCCAAATGTCATCCACAACAAGTCCTAAGAAAGAATGCCTGCTGCAGCAGGACAGAATTGTTTTCACTTTCCACATTCATACATAAAAAATCTATCTGACCAAAAGTCAGATAGATAAAGATAAGGATACCAAAATTCATCCACCTTCATATTCATTTTTTTAATCTTCATCATCTAAGTGAAAATTGGGAGGTATCATTATGAGGTGCACAAAAAAAGCCCCAGGAAAAAAATTCTGGATCTGATCGATACTTGTTTTGAGAGATCTGCTACTGTGAGCCATGGACAATTTACTTCATTAGTAAAATGTAGACTCCTTCTATCTTTCTGCAGTATTTCTCTTCTAGACTTCAGTACAACCAGTGAGACCTTTGTTCCACTGTCCTCACTTCATTCTAAGGTACCAGACAAAAAAAATTTACTATATTCATTCTTCCACAACTTCTTAAAGCATGGGGATCTACTGCTGCTGTTTAGAACTTTTTTTTTAAATTTTTTTTCCCATTTTCAGGAATTGTGTGATTGAACTCTGCAGGTACTATTATACTCTGCGGTTAGTGGTTCCCCTTCCTACTAGTTTGGCAGCAAGGTGAGGTGGCTGTGTATTAGCTGTTATTCCACCTGTTTGGCAGATGACCACATTCCTCTCTGCATCTCTAAACCACATTTGAGAAATGATAACTCATTAGAAAGCTCAACTATGTGCTTGCTTCCAGGAGTCCAAAAAGCACAGGTGTGATACTTCCACTCAGAACACAGTTCTATAATAACACTAAACTGGCTTTTGGATGATTGTTATTATATCTTCTTAGGTTTCCTACCATAATACATTTAATGGTTAGAATCAACGGGAAGTTTTGAGTTCTGTTGGAGCAAAGTGATCCAAAAGCAACTTTCTTCCCATCTGCCCTAAGCAACAGCTGCATTAGCTGCAGACAGGTGTATTCTTTTATTTTGAAAACTCTGGCACATATTAATATCAGGCTTCATAAGCTTTGAAGAATTTAGTGAAAAAGACAGAGAGAAAAGGTTCTTACTATGGTGTTTCTTTGTTTCTGCTTTACCTTCTTCTTTTGTTACTCCCAAGCAGCCCATTAACTCTTGAACTGACAAGGACTTATCGTTGTTCACATCACAGTATTCCACAAACTTCTTCACACATTTTTTTGGCTTTGATTTCTTTCTTAGGAATCTCTTAAATGGCTTGATTTCCTTCTTGCCAATATCACCACTGGAATTTTTATCCAGCTGTTTGAAATACCAATGGACGACTCTCTCTTCCAGAGTATGATTTGGATCAGGTTCCGAAACACTGGAACAAGAAAAAAAAAGAGAATTTAATCTTAATTCTGATATTTAATACCTTTATTTCAGAACAGTTATATCACCATCAGATGGCCGTCACCACTGTTAGGTAAAACTCCCTGGTTTTGGACATTAAATTATAGTGAATCTCTTTTTTTCACTTTGGCCAACAATATCCTAAATTTTACACTAAGGCCTAGAATTTGCTTTTAGTGTACACTCTGAAACCCTGTTGAGGTCAGCAGCATGCTCAGCAAGCAGTGCTTTCTCCTTAAATTTCCTAAATCAGAGAAAAGTGGAGAGAGAAATAAAAGAAAAAGACTGCTTCATAGTCAGCAGATGCATTAAATGTGTAAAGTAACCAACTGAAGTTGATCAACAATCAGCACTGCCAAATACCAAAGCTCCAATTACAACCCACGATGGATTCTCTTAGAGCTACAACACCTAAATGTACTGAATTACAGGATAAGCTATAAAAATAAATACTGTCTCCTCAGATAAGTACCTGACCTGCAGATGCCCTAAGCTTGACAGCACTCACACATTTTTAACGCTACCTGTGACTGTTGATAGCATTGGTTTGTTTTGCAAGCAACTAGGAAGAATATGAATCAGGAAGGTAGAACACATTCAAGAAATAAAGCCTTGTGAGGAGAACAAAGACTGACACACAGTTGCACCAGCAGCTACAGATAAACCCTGAGCTGTGCTCCTGAGAATTCATCATTCAAGTATATCTCTGTTTAGTGAACAGTCCACAGTGATAGCTTTGAAGTAAACTCTCCTAGATAGGTTCTTGGAAATTCTCCCTTTATGCAGGCTCCTCAAAGCCCTCAACAATCTGTTCACCACTGTGGGAATCCTTTTAAAGACGCACAAAAAGATCTGAAACCCACCGGCTGGAAGATAGTGATGGATCAGAGACTGCGTGCACCATATCTGTGGACAATGCATCCAAAACACTCGTTAGGAACTCATTCTTCTTGGTCCCAGGACAACCTAGAAAATCAGATTTTTTTTTTCTTTTCGTGTTACCTGTTTTTACAACACTTAGATTCCAACAAGAGTTTAGACTTTGAGATAGATGTTACTCCCTGTACACAAATTTCTGTAAGTTGTGGACATGTTCATAACATAATTCAAAGACAAGCATTTAAATTCAGGTTCATATCTGTAGCAGAGCAGGAATAAAAAACCAACCTTTTGAACTGAAGCAATTGTGAATTTGTTTTGCATACCTTGAGTCCCTTTATTTAATTTTTGGCCACTATTTTTCCTTCTTTCAGATGTCTTTAACATGGGTGTCAAAGTTTGAAAATAACAGCTTCGAAGCCATAAAAGTTCGTACATGACACAAGACAGAAAAATGGACTAGAAGATGACAACACAATACCTATTTCAGATTTCCACTTTTGCTCCTCTTATTTTCCACTGGCTTTCTTGACACACATATTTTCAGTGCATTGGTTTTCCTCTCTGTAACTCTTTCCTCTTTCAACTCCTTGTGTCCTTCCCTTTCCACTTAGCACTACACGGCACCTAGCCCAATAAGCTGCTGTTAGTTGGTACTTTGGTTCATACTGTGAGAGCCTATGGTGATGCTAGCTCATCCTCATAATCACATTCCCCATGCTACAAAGTTCTCCTCTGAAAGAAACGGACAGCATGTTTCAGACATATATTATTATGTCAGATAAATATATACTGAAAGATCCCCTCTTCAAGCAGCACAGCTGGAGCAGATAAATTCCTCTGACAAGTGCATGGATGTTGACACATGGAGGTTTGTTTATACAATACACCTGCTTCCTCTCCTCTTCCCTAGAGCCCTGAGCCGAACACCAGGTCTTCCTCTAACCCTCCAAATAGCTGAGTTAAAGTATAGGATGATCCTTGATCAGTGACATGGAGATTACAAGCTTGAAGCTAGAGCCCAAGGCAGGACTTTCACAGACAATTCTGTGCTGGAAGCCACTTACTGTAGTTCTGTTTTAAAGTGAAAAAGGGAAATACTTTGAAGTGTTGTGGAAAAGTAAGATTAGTCAGTCGGTAGGGATTTGGTGTTTTACTACATTTCTCAGCAACCTCTGGAGCAGGCAGTAGGACTACATGAGCCTAAAAAGCTTCATCTTGCCCACCAAATTATTTTTTAATACATCCCATGTTGATCCAAGGAAGTAAACTTGTGTTATATTAGCCCTTAGTTGCATTGCAGTCAGAATAGCTCAGCTATTATGTACAGCAGGAGTACCCACTAGATATTACTGTCTAACACATTCATGTAGTTATGAGTTCCTTGCCTTTGGCACCAAGGATATTTTATTTCAGTAACTGTAAAAGGTATATAAAAGGAATTCACTGAGGCAAGTTTCACTGCACTAAAAGTACACATATGAAAGCAGTTGTCACTCTGTTGCATATGTCCCTTTCTCCTTAGTATTTAATCAGTTGTGGGGTTTTTTCTGTCACAACTGGAAAAAAGAGGAAAAAAAATCCCAAAACCAAAACCAAACAATCCAGCAGCTATAAGTTTGAGTTTAGTGAAGCAAGCACTTCAATTTTCCCTGAAAGGAATGAAAGCTAGAAGGGTAGCAAGATATTAATAAGGGAAGGATAGAAAACTGTACCAACAGGTTCCGTTCAGTGCATAATCCCTAATGCAAAGAGTGTGCTGCCAAATTTGATTCAGGCATTCCAGCCATGAAAGCAAATTATGCATTATCATTTAAAATGAGGTCACATAACTTTGTGAGCCACAAAAGCACATCTGCCCAGAGATGAGCAGGCAGAGGGCAGGCAGTCCCCGTGCAGCAGGCACATCCACTTGTGCCAGCATGCCAACCTGTATGAATCAGCAACAAGTCCCTGAGCTCAGTGCTACCCCTTGCTAGCAAGGACAGCACTGTGGGCCAAAGCTGGTTCCCTTCAAAGGACAGGTGAAGAGTCTGTCTGAGGCTCTCCACAAAGGTCTGTCTTAAATGTTACGAACTTTATTCATTTCGTGTTGGAGCTGTTACTACCAACATCAGCCAGAAGCCTAAATTCTGCTCCAAACTTAAGTTGTGAATTGATATAGAACTTATGGAAAATGCAGAAAATAAGACAGCATGTAACAATGCAGTGCAACATGGAGCAAAGGAATTTGACTTTTTTCTTTCTCTGTCCTTTTTTTGGATAGTTAATAATGTCAATATCCAATTTGATTTAGGAGCTCCACCATTTATGAGTGTATTTCTGAAACATCTGGAAGAAACAAAAATCTGCTTTAGGTAGTTTCCACTGCTATCCAGGGAGCTGCTGAGTGTACATGTGCTACAGATATAGAGATCAAAATCCTCACTTAGCTTGCCATTTATGAGATACAGCTAAGCAGGGGAAAGTATCAATGTCTAAATTCACAAGAAATCGCAGGAAGAAAATTCCACAGTTTAAAGCCTATCTCTGGCAATTTTCCCTAAGACTAAGAAAGGTTTCTAAATGTGTATTTCATAAAGTTGCAATAACAGCTGACAGCAATAGAAATCTCATAGAATACAGAAATTGCTGTTAAAACAAACACAGTAAGTTGCTGTGAAACATTCCAAATTGCAACTCTACTACTTAATGTAAAATGACACCCCACAAAACCTCATCAGTCAAATACAGAGAAAATATTCAGGTTCTCCCAATTATAAGTTTTGCTGACATGTGGGCAATCACACAGCAATTTACCCCACAGTGAAATCTCTGTTCTTTGCAGGTGTTACTAACTCAGAATAATTCTCTGGAGGCTTCACGCTGAGCTTAAATTTTCAGCAAATTTGTGGATGGCAAGACCGGAGGAGCTTTAGCTTAATTGTAATGAATAATTCACTCTTATTGGGCTAAATACAGAAAGAGAAAGACTAGTCTCTTATGAGAGCCTTATGCTTCTTGCTATGGTTTATAGACTTCAGTTTCTTCTTCTGCAGCTGCCTGTCCTATGTGGATTTGACAGCTTACATACATAGTAATTTGTTGTTAAAGGGTGGAAGCTGAAACCACATGGAGTTAACATACGGGTTCAGAATGTAGGCTGAAGTGTTTGCTTTAGGGATAGTGTTACCCAGAGTAAACCTTAGACCAACAGATACATACAACAAATGACAGGAATACACAAACACCTAATTTCAGCTATAATATAAAGGAAATCGGAGAATCATCATTATGCATTATATCTCCCATATATACACATCTCTCTCTATATATAGCTACTTTTAGCACTGACAATGGATTTTTGAAGTTAAATCTGTGGGGAAGTTTTCCATAAACATTCTAAAATATGCACCCTAGTGCCTTGGAGCTCCCTGCTTGGCTGATAATAATCTACTACTATCAGTCTTGGAAGATTATCTTTTACAACACACCTGAAGTCATGGCTAGAAGAGCATTTTGCTCATTTTTGTAAAAATGGGAATACAACAGATAAGATTTACCACCTTAAAAGGGATTGCACATTAATCTTCCTGCAAGAGAGGAAACTGTCTTGAGTCAGTCACTCAAGTTATTAAAGCCATGACAACTTTAGATTAACAAATCTAAACTTTCTTTTTTATTACCTTTTGCTAATATGAACATAAAGCTTAGTGGTGCACTCAAATACAATGATTACTGAAATTCCTCTAAAGATTCCAAGTAAGTTTTTAATCTGCCAAAAAGCAGAATGGCCAGAACTATTTATGCTTCATTTGTACCTTTGATTTCACTGAAAAGCAGTGTTATGCAGAAGAAAAGAATTTAACAAAATTTTTCAGTGCTACTGGTTATCCTGGCACAATAGACAATACAGCAAAACCTTTTTTTTCTTGGACATTTATTCTATACACACATATATGTATAGTCATGAGTTTATTTCTGTTGATCCATGTGAACCACGAATTTGTGTTTGTCTAGACATACTGACGGGCCTCCTCATTTTTTGGAGGACTTCCTGAGCTCTTCCTGACTCCCTTTCCAAAAAAAAAAAAAAAAATCCTTCAAAAATATGAGCCTGGGAAGTGAAATTTGTTACTCTACTGATTACTAAAAATCATGGTCTCAAATTATGTCTCACTGACAAAGTCACTGCCTTTATAATTTTATTGAACAGACGGACTTGATGATCTAAGGGGTCTTTTCCAGTCTTAAGAATTCTCTGATTCCATGACTCTATGCCTCATTTCAGTCTTTTCCTCACTGCAGCTTCTGGTAACTTCTCACAGACAAAAACTATCTACTTCTTATTTTGTATACTTGAAGGCTTGAGGACATTACCTCTCCTTGTTAACATCCCTCAGGTATTACAATTTTTAATAATTTTATTTTTTCTCTTAAGTATTCATACAATTTAAAAGAATTAAGTTAAGCTCAGAGACAAATTTTCTTTCATATGTCCATACCCAAATTTCAAAAATAAGTAGAATACAATGGATATTAGCTGTAGGGGGCTACTGTTCCTTTGCTTTTTAGCCCCAGATATCCATGTCTTACAGGAAAGAAGTATTATTTCTCAACAAGCGCAGGAAGCAGATTTCAGTTCTTAACATGTATTTGATTTGTTGTTACTATTTTAAATTTATCTTTCTGTTCTAATTTCAAGGGATACACACACACACACTGAAGAGTTAACAAAGGATGTCTCCCAAAGCCCTACCCTTCAACCTCAGACATTCATATCATACCAAACTTTTTTGAGAGGGATTTGTTGAACTTGAGCCTGCTGAAATGAGATGTCTCACCCACAATAGTTATTTAAGTTCAGTATAAAGGAAACCATTCAGAAGGCATTTATCCCAACTACCTGAGGGTTTTTTTTACTTAGAATAGAAAAGAATCTCCCTTAAAATGTTTCATTTCTTCCCTATTAACTGAGGAAGCCCAGACAGATAACTTATATTCCCTAGTGGTGTTAAACAGGTTGTGATTAATTCTATACATGTCTTTTTTAGAAATAGATTTAGGCTCTAACTACTTTCCTATTCTCTGTGTAAATGTGGAAGAAGGAAGGGATAATATTCATAGCAGAAACACAAAATCCTATAAGCAGCTTTTGCAGGCAACTGAGTGACAGAGTCTAGGGCATTTGTTGATAGGAAAAACAGTCCATTAAATTTATTTCAGTTCCTGTGCTATTATTACTAAACAAGAAAAAGGAAATCGTTTCATATCATCAAAGCATAAGACAGGCAATATGAAATGGCTAACTTCTGATTACCACTTTTTAGTTCGGTTTTCCCTCCATTAAAGGCTTTTGAGAAGTGAATTTCTTGATGCTAACAGCTCTGAGATGTCACTGTGACACCACAGAGCAATGAATCTGTTGAAACACTGTGATCCTTTCAGAGGCCATCCAGCCAAAAACCAGTGCTAAACTTGAGAAAGTCTTTGGATCTTATTTACCATTCTTAAACATTCTCTTGTAGACCTTTACATTTCTAGGTTTGACTGCAAATAGGAAAAAGGTCTAAAAATTCAGATCATAAGTTGTGCGTCTTTGGTGCTTGACTGGATACGAGAAAACTGATATTTCTATTTGGCAGTCAAATATCTACTTCACTTTTGGAGGCCAAAGACATCTCAGTAGGCTGAGAAGGATCTGACATTCTCAGCATTTAGGTTGACAGTCTCTGTGCCAGTGCCAACTTGTAGCCTGTAGAGGCTCATCCCCTCAGGTTGAGCATGACCTGCAATGCAGCCATGTGGGTCGAGCTCCAGTGGAAGAAACACAGTGCATTTAGCTGAAGAGTTGGTGCAGTGACAGAACTCAATCATCCCACTGATCAGGACACAGAGAGAAGTGTTTAAAAATTAGAAAGGTGTCCAAAAATGTGTAGAAGAGAAAAGCAACTAGATCTGATTTTCAAAACATTATAGTTCTGCTTTATATACCATATTTCATGACTGTCTGGACTTGAGATAAACAGCTAGTACCTCTGACTGCAGTAAGACTTTTAAGAATAGCTTATTGAACTTAAATATTTTAGAATCCAGTTTTATACAGTATGACAGGCATCTGAATCTCCTCATTATCATTCTGAGAGTCTTAACAATTAGCAACCAATACTGCTTAAAGAATAAAAATGCAGTTCTTTTTAGTAGACATTTATTACTTCCCATTTACTTGTATTTTCATCATGTTATGTTTCCTCTCAGGAGAAGGGTATGAAAGAAAACATATTTAATTACCTCCATTTAAATATCCATTAAAAAGGAAAAGCTATTACAAAGAATGTATGTTGTTGTAATTATGGAAGTGACCTCAGAAATAAGGTGCATAATTCTGGTCTCTTGATGGAAAAATTGAACTATGGGGACTTGACTTAGTGGGGATGTTTTTTACATTACTTAATTAATCTAAGCAGCCTTCTCCTTGGAAACTTTCATGAAAAACAGCCTTTTCTACCAACCGATGTTGATTTTAGCTTTTCTGGCTGTCTCTTACTGAGACTTTTACCACTGGAAGCACAAGCTGAAAATCCTCAAAGCACCCACTATCATCTAAATCCACAAAAAAGGTCTTTATTCGGACCCTAAGAACCAGTGGTCATTAAATCAGAAGAAGGAAACCCAGAGCTGTGGGGCCAGCAGCACACATTCCTATCAGAGCAATTCTTTAGGAGTCCCCATGCACAGAGTGGTACCTTCATACCTGTGTGTGATTCTCATGTGTATATATAACACAGGATGGATGGAGATGGAAGATAAGTGCTCCATAAAGATACCTTTTTGTACATGATGTATCTTTTCAAATAGATGTTTGAAACATGCTACATCCCTTGTTTTGGGTTTTTTTTTGTTTTGTTTTGGTTTGGGTTTTTTTGGGTTTTTTTTTTGTTTTGTTTTTGTTTTGTTTTTTGTTTTGTTTTGGTTTGGTTTTTTTTTTGTTTGTTTTTTTGTTGTTGTTGTTGTTGTTTTTATTTGTTTTGTTTTTTAAGAAGAACAAATAGAGATGGTCCAGAGCATTGCCAACCTGTGGCACACAAATGGAGTATTTCACAGAAGTAGTGTCTTGGTGTCTCTTGAATCTGGAAATAAAAGCTGTGGCAGAACCACCAAAAGCAAAACTAAGTCAGTGCTACCAGAGCCCAAAGCATGTTGTTGGATGGTAGAGGATGAGATGGAAAAGAAAGATGGGGAAGGGAGGAGCAGAAAGAAGGAAGAAGATCTAGCAATACTGCAAGCAGTCATGTAAAATATCAGTCTTCACCCTTGCTTTATTTTGCTTATCCCTGTGAGTACTGAACTTGCATTAAGAGACAAATTTTCACCAGTTTTACCTGATTACTTTTTTCTCCCTTCCTTCCATAACTGGCAAGTAACAGATTTAGGAATTGGATATCCAATACAGAGGGAGGCTAGAATTAATGGCAGGCAGGTGTGGCTATTTTTGGAACATTAACTATATACTGAATTGATTGAATCAGAATGGATTTGTACAGCAGTGATTAAAAGAGGTTTATAAAATGGAAATTCTGGAAGTAACTGAAGTGAAACAAGAGTCAGCAAGTACCACTAAAGCATTACTTGAACACTATGGAATGAAACAGTCCTTGGCAACCTAGCATCACAAAAATCTCCCTTTCTCTTTATGCAGTTTTTAATTTGGGATCTGCAGTCTGGTTACCTTTCTGGACACTTTCCATTAAACATGATAGATTTCCTCTGCAAATATAATTTCAAATCTCACTGGCTCATCCTTTGCTAGACAAAAAGCTGTCTCATCCTTTGATAGACAAAAAGCTGTAAGATGACTAATACACAAAACATAAATACAACTTACAAATCCTCAATATGGAACTCTTACAACGTATAAAACTACACAAGAATGAAATGTCCCTAGGTCCTGCTGAAGGAGGTGGGCATATTGTGACAGACTGACTAGGTCCAGGCTTTAATAATTAGACACCATTTATTTAAATTAAAGATGATGGTCCACTCCTTATTCGACATTACCCAGCTCACTTCTCCAGGGTTGACAGAGATCTCTGTAGCTACAGCAGGTTCTCAAACCAACTTTCTTTGCAAATAGACCTCTGTTTGGAACAGATCCTCCAAGTAAAATGTAGTACTGTGTACCTCATTAAACAATAATAAACGAAATGCTCAAGTAATGATGAACTAGATTTACTCTCACAAAAAGCAGGCAATTGAGAGTTAACCACGCCACACTTAATTTGAAATTTACAGTAAGCTCTGAGGAAATGAACGCATCCTACTTGGTAGCAGAGATCCTGCAATGACAGAAGCACAATGGAGCAAATTAAGGATGGAGATTAATGTAATTATGGTTCTAAAGTGTCTGCCAGGAAGGATGCAATGCAGCTGACTTCATGTAAAACAGTTTACAGTGTGCGGTTTGATTACAAAATGCCTTGGGTCACTTTACAGCAGGAAGATCCAATTCCATGATAACACTCCATTAAAGGATTATGAGGACACTTTCCTCACTGAACCACTACACTGCAGGTGAGTTTCAATGGGTACAGTGTGGCCTGTTTCCCCTGTGCATGTCCAGCATTCAGTCAGGTACTCAACTAAGGATACCCTGCAGCCATGCCAAGGACTGGATTTCCTTGTGTTGGTGCAGAAGCCCACCCTGTCAGCTTCAGCAGCTGTCATGAAGTGTAACGCCAACCAGGATCCCCAGAATCAGCTGACTCTTGGTACTAACAGGTAATATCTGAAAGGGCTGAGGAGAGAGGTTATTGAAATGTGAAAACTGGTCAGGCTTACTGACTGTGGGACTCTACAGGAAACAAAAAGATAGGGAGAAATATCCCATCGTCCCCTCCAGACATCAGGCACGGTCTACAAACAAACACGACCCCGTTTTATACGCAGGCTGACATGGCATGACATGCTGCAAGACTGAGCCAGTGAAGACAGTTATGGCAGTGTGTGTGTGTACAGTTTCTGGAGCAGGCCATGGAATCTCATCTGTTGATAACACAGCAATAGAAAAACACCAGCAAGGTTCTCAGGTGTCTTACTCTATGCTGCTGAGTGAATGGAGAGAGATGGAAACAAGACATTGCTTTATAAGTTTGTCCCCTAGGTATTGAAGGGGATAGGGGAAAATTTAATCTGAGTGTACAACAGCAGCATCCCAAATGCTCAGACCCAGCAAAACCAAGTCCTTCTTGAGTGTGAATACTAACCTGACTTTCAGCCATGCATTTTACAACAGTGCTTGCCTGTTGGTGAAGGCAACTGAAATAATGACTCTGTAATTCACACAACCCACATTTCCATTCTAACTCTACTGGGAATAATTCTCTGGTATAAATACACATACTCTAATACTGATTTAGCATGCAGAGGTCATTTTCCATTACAAGTGAATGAAGGTAAAAAACTCTTATTCAAAGCTAGAAGCCCATCCTCCATACCTACAGATAACAAATACTGTGAATTCCAACACATACAGACTTTCAGTCTATGAACTTCACATGACTGAGGTAAACAAGCCCTATGCAAATGACTATAAAAGGGTTCACATGCTAGGTTGTCAAAAATCACTTGATGTTCTACTGCTGGTTAAAACCAGGAGGCAAAAAAGAGAATGTAATGAGCAGAAAAAAACCCAAAAACAACCTAATACTTAAATCTTTAAAAATGCCTAGGATTAGATCAAGAAATTCAAAATGTATGTGTGGATTACAAGAAAAAGGCAAACAGTTACAACCCTATCCATTTCTATCAACTGATATAAGTACATTTGCAGAGGATTTTACAAGTTTCAATTATGTGTGCCATTGCAAAGATTAGAGCTTAAGCCAGAACAATTTTTGTGGAAAGGACATGAATATGTGGTAAGGGCAGTGAAAGGAGGAGAAAAGCATTGAAATTGGAAAGAACCAGGTAGAAAATCAAGGGAGAGAAGAGAAACATGGAAACCAGTGGAGAAAAAAGCTGCTTGAAGTTCCAAGCAAATTTTCAGCCTGTGCACTGACACAGACACCTCCAACAGTACTGACAGAATATTAATCTTCCTCCCCCATTCTTCTCCAAACAAAACTGTGATTCACTGAGATAGCTCTGGCGTTCACATGAACTGGCTTCTGGTGGTTTTGTTTTCTCTACTTCTGCCAAAGCCATGTGGATAACATGGCTGAATCTCTGCATCTTTAGCTGCATTTGCAGGGACAGGAGGGTTTTATATCTTCCTATTGCTTCTGGCACTCTTGGTACGTGACCACGAAGTAGCTCTCTCTCAGCCTGGCTAGAAAACTACAATTCCATCATGTGGAAATAGTCAGGATTGGGTAGTTTATATTTTACTCTGGTGGAAAATGAGCTTTTTAATTCCTTTCTTTTTTTTTTTTTAAGAGCAAAACACCCTATCCCATCTTGGCCAAATAGCTTGGTGATGAGGGCACGCAGCTGAGATGGAGTAGACTGAGGTTCAACTCCCTGATCCAAACCAGACAGAGCAGGGAGTTGAAACCTGGCTTGCTGTTATCCCAGAGGAATACCCTAATCTCTGACACTAGAGAGTTAGGTTCAATTCCCTGCTCTGTCTGGTTTGGATCAAGCACTTGAACCTATGTTCTTTCCTCTTCTGCTGAGTACTCTAATCATCAAGCTATTGTGTGTCCACAGAAGGGTTCCTTTTGCTGTGAGCAAACCCTCAGAACAAAGAAAATTTCAGAAACCATTCCTACTGCTATATTAAAACATTTTCTTCAGCAGAATAACAATAGCATCAGAACTGGACAGCGTGTTCTTTAAGTCAGGGCTTCATCCTGCATGACATAAAGTAATGCAACCAGCATCTTCCAAAAAGCCTGGCAAGTGTGTCAACAGAGTCTTCTCACTAGATCAAATGAGTCCATGAGCTTAAAGAAAAGCACGGGCTTCCGTGCTTTGCTGGACAAAGGCACTGCACTTCAAAGTCTGAAGAGTCAAATTCTCAGTAAAAAGGTTTTTTGCCTTGCATGTTTTGGTCTTGAGGCTTGTTGCCTCACCAAACAACAGGGTTGTGTGAATGGATGCTTAAGCAGCACTTTATCATTCTTATGTACTATAAGCCAGTGCTTATAACCTTTTTTCAGCAAATACAAAAGAGAAGCCTGATGTTGAATATAAAAACACATTAAGTCTGTTGGATTTTATTTTCTAACTTTCAATACGTTCAATTTCAAACTGAGCATTTAAGCTTCGCTATTATTCAATTTCAGTATTTCACCTAGAGGACATTAAAAGAGTAGATAATACAACGGCCAGTGGTATGAAATTAAATTCAGAGCAACCTTGAAAAAATTGGGCAGCTGGAGGGAATCAAAT
Organism: Euphonia xanthogaster; assembly: GCA_034509185.1. NCBI lineage: Eukaryota > Metazoa > Chordata > Aves > Passeriformes > Fringillidae > Euphonia > Euphonia xanthogaster. The sequence continues at coordinate 40,104,867 of JAYDZK010000169.1, read as the reverse complement.
ACTCAGATGTCATGGAAAAGAGTGGGAAAAAAATTAAGGAAAACATTATTTATAGGGGCAACAAAAAGCATAGAGTACTTCAGTGGCTCTATCTCAACCTGACAATTTCTATTCACAACACAGAGCACAACCTTGATTGGTCACTTTTTTTTTTCATTTTCATGAGAAAGGTTTCACTCAATTGTCCAGATTTTGAATATAAAGGGAACTCGGGATTCTCACACAGTACCTTCAAAAACATCAACAAACTTTACGACTCGACTTAGTAAAGCACCTAGGTGCTTTGTCTATAATATCAAGTGTATCTTGGGTTGTTCAGATGGGGCAGAATCAATTTGATCCATGAATTTCATGAATGTTTGAAGATAAAAACATCTATAAAGACAAGGGGAAAGGATGGGAGTTCCAAATTCAAATTTTACAATCATTTTTTTAGTGAACTTTATTTAATCTGTTTTCTGGTTTTCTTCATGAAAAGGATCACTTTTCATCTCTCAAGTATTTGAGAGATTCCATTAATTATGCTGATACGTTTGGAAATGGTTACCAGGAAACAATGAAGAAGAATATAAGTGCCTAGCTATCAAAGCCAATTTTAAGAATAAATTGCTCTTTTTTTAATGACAGGCATTTATCTGTTGACCCTACTAAAAATATAATGAGTATAGAATGTCCTTGCTTTATCTGCCCTGTATTACAGTGTTCTGCTTTATCTGTAAACAGAGATAAATCACTAAGAAGAAAACTTGGGCTTGGGGAATTAGTCTTTTGCTGTTGAAGTACAAATTTTGGGTTGGCAACAAGAAAATTAACCCAATTAATTCCTACCTATCTTCAAATTACAAATGTTACTAAGCAAAAGTTCTGAAACTGAACATCTGAGAGAGAAAAAAATATGTGTGAGGGAGTTTGACTTGAGCCTGTGCACATGAATCCTAACTTTAATAAAAAGTTATGAAATTCATTTGTAAAGAAATACTTTTTTTAAAACATGTATTCCTTTCCTATTAGCCAACCTATGAGTTCCATCTAAGATAAAAGTCATAGAAAGTACCCTTCTCTTTCTGCCCAGTTGAACAACTTCTGAAATTCATTGTAGAAAAAGGAAAAACTTCAGCATCAAGACATTCACTGTACTCCACAATGAGCTCACCTTTTGTATTTCACCTATACAATTAAAGTAAGATCCAGTGGGTCCATTTTTTATTCACTCCCCCTCCAGACAACCACATTTGATGAAGAGTCTAGGTTTAATATATTCCTTCCTCAGATTCAGGTAATAGTTTTATGATAAGAAATTTATGCCTCTCCTTTCATATTAAACCAGCGTTTTTTGACCTGCTTCCAGGGCAGCTTTCCTTAGGCGGATTGTAAAGAATCAGAGCAGTTTACATCTATTCACATTCCTTCTTCCCTTGCTGCCTTCCACACAAAGTGACTATCAAGTGAAGCCTGTCTGCAAGACGCCCCACAGCCAGATATGAAGGAGAGCTAGCAACAACAAAGCATTCACCCAAACGCTCAGCTAAGCCTCCAAGCTTAAATCTCAAGCAGCTAAGGAATTTGACAAAACAAGGTTTCACTGTAGAATAAACCATACACTTTTCACTCTCCCACAAGAACCCTGCTTTCCCAAATAACCCTACTTTAACTGAGCCACCTGCCTATGTCAGGGAAATTAATGAACTTCAAAAGTAAAAACAACTCACGATGAAGAGCAAGCCCTGTTTTTCTAAACATCAGAAATGCCAGCACCACAGCAGTGTGCCTTCTTTTTTACCAAGCCATACAGGGAACTCGAAATTAAAGTCCAATTCCTGTACCTTACATGTCCAGCCACCACACTGCACATTAATCTCTTCCCTCGATTTAGTTGCCAAGTTTGCAATAACACCGTGTGATGCATGCCTGGAACCATGAGCTTGGCTCCAAGAAAACTGTGTACCCTGTTAATGCAGGGATCAAAATACCTGTTTAAAAAGAAATATTCTTTATAGGAAGTTCAAGTAAGTGATGAGTTGTTTTTTTTTTGTAATCCCTATTGGATTAAACTTTTCCTATTGACAATTACACCTAGCAAAAAAAATGCTACACATATATCCTATACAGCTCATAGAACAAATGAAATGGACTTGTAAACATGTGAGACACAGATGTTGCGACTCTGTTTGCCTTCATTTTTTTAATCAAGAAGGAGGAACAAGGGAAAAAGAAATACAGCAAAGGATGAAATCAGCATGGTGTCCAAGCGAGTAGACAGTTGAAATAGAAAACATGATTTCAAACGGCTCATAACAGATTAGAATTTTAGTGTTTGCAAAAAAAAAAATAAATTTAGCCCAGCTTGCAATAAGAAAGTTTCATGAAAAAATTAGTAAAACTTAAGGAATTCAGAGGACAAAGAATTTTTATATAAAAGAGACTCACTTCCTTTGATTCAGTAGGAACCAGACTAAGTTCAGAGAATAATTATTCCTCTCAAAATTTGGCATTAGGATTGTATATCTAATATTAATTATTTTTATCCGTTACTTTGGTTCAAATTGATATGGTAATGTCAGCAACACCTAGAGCATGAATTCCCTGTTGGTGATGTTTATGAAGTTTAGATGACCCTAACTTCTACAGTCCAGCTGGTGTCCTAATTATGATGAACTATGCTTTGCACAAAGCTGATAGGAAAACTGGGATCCAGCTGAACTACTGAGGAGGAAGGGAGATATTTACTAAGAGCTCCTAATTAACTAAGAGTCCTAGCTTGCCAGCTGTAAAAAAATCTCACATTGTGTAAAGAAAGTAGTCCTTTGATATATATGTAGCATACAATGCATCAATCACATTTTTTTCAGAAGCAATCTTCCTTCTTTTCTAAGACAAAAGATGCTGAGACACAGTTTTAAGGGCTGTAAAATAAAATGTTCTCTCATGCTTAAGTACACTCCATTTTTTTTAATAGGTCTGCATGAAAAATCTGAGAGATAAGCATGCAGAGCGAAGTGCTGAAAAATGTGGCCATTTCTAGTGATGTACATGGTAACCTACCACTCAGTAGCTTTCAGACACACAGAAATCATTGAGAAGTGGAGAGTGTGGGTATGCTCAAGGAGTCACATTGTACATGCAGTGAACCAAACATCACCTGAGGCTGTTGAGCTCACTGGCACAGCAGAGAGTAACTCTTCTCCCTTGGAGGAATGTGTCACAGAATCAGCTCTAGGCAAAAAAATGCAGGCACATATATGTGCCTACAAGAAAAATGGGCTGGTCAGAGCAGCTCATCCCACTTCTGGTAGGGGAATAGTTCGAAACCCCTGCTAAGTCTCAGTGACAGGAAAATACAAAAAGAGCTCATTCATCACATCTCACCCCCAGCCCAGCCTGATGCCTGTGCAATCTGGCTTCTGCCATGTGTGCAAGGAGCATGGGAGCGTGGGAGTCTCGACTCATCTCGGCACAGGGTTGCACACAGATGGTGTCAGCCCAGCCTCATGTCCTGCAGCCCCATGGGAGTCTGGAGTTTGAGCTGTCTTGCTCCAGAGTAGGAGAGCTGTGGCAGAAGAATGAATGTCCACCCAAACATTTGGAGAGAAGAGGATGTGAAATCTTTCCCCCAGGTCCCAGCATCCCTTCCCAGGATGTCAGTGTTCACAAGAGATACTTGGATTGAAATGCTGACACTCCTTGAAACCTTCTAATGACACTTGCTACTGAATATCACTTGTTCTTTTCTTCTGTGAAATAAAAAGCAAGAAAATACTAGTATCAGAGGTCTCTTCTGTGAGCCCTTTATAGGTATCCTGTCCTAGTTATTGGTTTCCTTTATACCATTTTACACCCTAAAAGAACTCATTACAGTGAGACTATTTTCAATTCAAGGTAATGAATTAGAAGCAGAATTTGAACAGCAGCTTCAGAGATTAAATAAAATAAAATTCTTCTTTAGAGCAAGTTACTGCCAAGCATACAATTACAAACTTACTTTCAAGAAGTTATCTATATAATCAGCTGCATGATATCAACTACTGAAAATATTGGCAAAATATGTATTTATTTTTTCTATGCTTAATACAATGACACAATGAATTTCAGAGTCAGCTTGAGTGAGGCTAAGTAAAACTGATTTCTTTCTCTAAGGTTCATCCCAGTAATTCATTACAAACAGCAGAGATAGGATACAGCTTGCAGAATGGCTTTGATTCATTTCAAAACATGAGAAAACTACTGAGAAAATATATGGAATACATTTGTAAGTAGAACCTGTTTATGATCCTTTCCCAGGAGTGTGAGTTGAGAGGCATAAGAGGATCTCTGTCTGTAAATGTGAATTTTAGTATAAATACAGATTTAAATTTAGAGCTATGTTAGTTATCATATAAACAGTTCTAATCTGCATAAATCAGAAACACATTATTCCTGTGTGATGAAATTACTATCACACATAACCCCAAAAAGCACCAGAAGAAATTACTATACTCCAATGTACCTTCCTAAACCCTGCACAAGTACATGCTATTTTGGGAAAAAGAATCCCAAACTCTCTTGTATAAATATTTCAGAGAGTTTAAGAACATTTTATTAGAAATATTTTTGTATCCTTTCTTTGATAGTGTGAATTCAGCTATACAGATTTCAGAGAGAGACAAAAATTCTAACTAATAAAATCCTTTTCTAAATAACTCCAAATTAGCTTTCGGCATTCAAAGCCTAAAGGACAAGCACCAGATATACTGAAAAATTTCCAAGGGTTGAAATATGTGCTAAATATCCTAATAAAAAACAAGCAATCTTTTATTTTCAGTAGTTCAGAGATATTGTTTTGTGACCATTAAAATATTGCTTCTCTGAACTGATATTACAATATGGATATTTCCAGCATATATGGAATAACAACTCTGTTCATTATTGATGATTGATGATTATATTTAGATGCACACATAGGTGCACAACTAATGGAGCTCTTTATGATGCCTTCCTGCTTGATGAAAATGAGAGAGACACAGCAATAATAGCAAGTGAAATTGTAGAGCCAAATGCCAAATGCAATTTACAGGTTAAATCCATATTTATCATAGCTGTCTATTATTTTCACCAGCAGATGTATAACAGAAAAAATACTATAGCAAACTAGCTAACTATGTAGCTGAATATGCTACTCAACAGCTATTCCTAGATTCTGCTTTTCTCCTCAGTGAGCCAGGCAAATTTTTCAAACTCTGGGTTTATTTTCTGCAGACAAATCTGCTGCTCAGCTCTAGTAGACATTTTCCATTATAACTGTGTCTGGCTACAAAGCCTAGGAATTTGCTTATCAGTACTTTTCCCCATTATAAAGTTCACAGCACAGAAGAGTCTGTAGTGATTAAGAAGCCATTAGAAAAAGCTGATGAATATTCACTCTGCTTCTTAAATTAATTTCATTCAATGACCTTTGCTTTGCATTGAACTGTGTTCCAAAGTGAATTTCAAATTGGATCATTACCAGCAAGTCTGGTGTATGTACTCAAAGAACCCAAACCTCAGACTCGTAAGACTCGCATTCTGTAACTCTCCACTTAGAGAACAGGGACTGAAAACCCCTGATTTTGCACTGGTTCTGGCTGTCTGTGTCTCATTTAACAATCAGAGACTACATAGCACATAGAATATCAAGGGTTATGGAACAACATAAACCCTCACCCTGCAGACACTTATGCCTGGGCTTAACTTTACAACCACATGTAAAAATTTCTTTGATTTTAATTGAACTAATCACAAGAAGAATGTAAGTAAGTGTTTGCAGGATCAGGGTTCAGCAGGTCATGGATTGTACTTTAGGAATATTTACAATTAATTGTTTGTGGATGACTTACAGAGAAAAAAAGCTTTACCAGAAAACATTTCTAGATAGCACGCAAATTCAAGAATTTCACAAATGTAAAGGGCAAAATTTGTGACTAATTTATTTCCCAAAATTATTCACAGATTTTTGCCATATGCTAACATCAGGAATCTATGAACAGTAGCACTCCTGCTGAGCTAGAGAGAAGCAAATTTCTGAATCTTGTGAAGTATTCTGCATCCTTTGAAAGATTTCCCAGATGTTTTTATGGGGTCATTTCATTTCTTTCTTGAGGGCTCTCAGTTGTGGAGGCCTATAAGCTGTACTTTACCAAGGAATAACACCATCTATTTGAAAAACACTGAGATAGTATCATAAAGAATGTCATCACTGTGAACAAGAGTATTTATTCTACATCTCTTCACTGAGCCCAGAAAAATGCCTTCTCTGCAGTCTAAATACCTGATGTGAAGAAGGACCTGGAAGAAAGCCAGCTGGCTTAAGCTCAGCCAGTGTGAAATGAAGGTGACACATGCTGGCAGACTGAAGAACTTTGAGGAATTGGCAGGAACTTTCATTGCCTCTCCAGCTGATGGCATCTGTCCACCCATTGTCCAAGTGGCTTTGCAATCAGCTTGACTGCGAATTTTCCAGGCATCATCTTGTTATTCTGTATTTGCGCAGTGCCCAGAACACTGGTATCCCCAGCTATGCAATTATAAACTGCTGTGAGGCAAACAATAAACAACACTAAGCACAGAGTCTTTCCTAGCTCGTTTCTGGTTGCAGGTTCTCCATATTAACAACATGACATCCTCTATCTGTGGCTTGCACCAAGGTTACAGCACTTCCTTACCAAGACAAAGCATGTGAAATTAATCATGTCTTTGATCTGCTATGATGAGGAGGACAAAACCTGGCATTACTTTTGAGCCTCAGTCAGAAACTATGTTCAATAACCATATTTTACTTTGTAAAATAAAGTCAACCTCAGTGATATGTGCAACGCTCTTCTACTGGTGATCAGTTCCACTGGTCTCAGATAAGCTATGCTGGTATTTAGAAAACAGGAGCATTGAATGGACTGATAATCAGAGAGCCTTTTTCTCAAAAGAAGCAAACAAAGCAATTCTTTTTTGCAGCAGGCAAAATATACTGCACGATAGTGCATATGAGACTATTTCTGTGTTTTTAAATGTGCAATGTTATTCCTTGTTTGAATACAACCTTTAGGCCTCCACAACTGAAAGCCCTTGAGGAGGAAATTGTTTGCCCTTTTGCAGGGGGTTACATGAAAAAGCCTTTTGGAGGCTAAAACAAAAATATTTTCTTCAGAAAAATATACTTAATGATGTGAGATCAGTGTCAACAATTTTGACTACATCTTGTTCATTTTCCTTGACAAGTAAATTTGGCTTATTGCTTGACACTTTCAGTCATTATTCAGTGTAGTAATGACTGATGTTATTACTGTATTACACATTAAGTTATTCAAAATGTTAGTAAGTGGGAAGGCTTGCACTGGCTTAAATTTTCACGAGCCCTCGCCTTTTAAGTCTGCATTTCAAAAAGTCACTGTTTGATGAAAATCACAAAATTTCTAGGGTGATTTATTGTAAGTACAGGATATTTTCATAATTGCTGGGAATTGAAAATCCCCACTGAACTCACAGTTATTGAAGTGCTCAGTTCATTTGAAAACTGGAACACTTCTCTAAGTGACTAAACACAAGGAATAAATGGCTAACCATTGCTGTTCCCTCCTGAAAATATAGCTCCAGATATACATTCAATCTGAAATGAAAATATTTATTTTTCCCTGTCCACAGATTAAACATGAGAGCAGTTTCTGCCACATAATCAAGGAGAACTTGTATCCAAGTATGAAAACACAACAAAACAAGAGATCCATTTTGAAAGGAACAGTGTTACAAATCCATGGCATGTTTTTATTCAATTTACTCTATCAGATTCTAAAGGAGAAGTCCCATACCACGTGCCTTGAGGAAATAGTGTTCTATTGTGTGACTCCCACTCGCTGTCATGATAAGATTCAAGTGTCATTTTTCATTATGATTACAGCCCTGGCACACCAAAAGGTTTTCACCTTTTCTGTTCAGTTAATATGAGCTTTTCTTGACAGCTTTTAGATTGCAAGATGATAATGATTGCAGGCATTCTGGCAGAAAACACTGAGGTTATTCTATATCAATCTTCCCTGCTGGTGTTGGTTTTTTCCTACTGCTTACACAAGAGCTATAATCCAGTTGCCCCACATTGCTCCATTATTATGAGATACCTCTCCTGTGTCTTCACTATAACAGAGATTATTTCAAGATTTTCTAAAAAACATTTCTTGAAGTTTGTAGTTTTAAGAATACAGCATCAAAGTTTGTTGAACGAGGCAAATTCTTTAATTCCTTTTAGGTTCCAGTGTGATCCAAGCTTCACTTATTGTGGGATTTTATAATGGGCACAGACACTACCTCAGTATCCTACAGTAATGTACTTGGAGCTGTTTTAAAAGGCTCTGTGGTATTTTCACTGTAAACATTAGGCTGTCTTTAAAAGAGGACAAGTATCTTGATTTTCTTCATACTCACATGTATTTTCTGCAGAGACCTTGTTAAAAGAAACAAAGATGTTTAAAATTTACTGTTTTGCAGTTTCTTTTGGAATTCTTGATTAGGCTAATCTCTGCATGGAAACATTTCACATAAATTCATTCCCTTCTTTGTCTCTTTACTATTAGGAAAAAAATATAGAAGGAGAGTAAATATAATATTATGGATTAAATGTAACTGTACATCTGGTGTGAGACAACCTCCTGGGAAACCAGCCAGATACAGGAGAACATTCTCCCTTCTGGGCATGTTCTCCTGGAGGCGTTCCACTGCTCACACTGACAGCAGGCAAGACTGCTGTCCTTAAACATGTGTTTGGTTGCAAAAGGAGGACAGCAACAAGTGAGGTGAGAAACAGAATATATATTCTTTGGCATAGCCAAATGTTGTGAAGCAAATTAAGTCAGTGTTTATTAGTTCTATTATAGCCCTTTACAATAAACATAATATTATAGGTTAATATGAAATAGAGCAATGAATGAAATGCTATAACTGAGCCAGTAGCATCACCTTTAATTAGCAAGCTTTTCTCTTTTGTTAGCTGTGAAACAGTTGTGTCTTTCACTGGCATTTTACTAGTAACACAAATTCTTTCACTGTAATTTTTATAGGCAAATTTTCACATTAAGTAGCTCTTAGGTTATGTGCTTGAGATTATTTTTTTCAGATATTAATATTTCTACTGCAGGTTTGTGTGAAGATTCATTTTGATAAGAAATCATTACAAATTAAGGCAAAATTAAAGCAGTATGAAGAACTGTGGCCAGATCATTATTAACCAAATCAGGATGAGGAGATGAATAGAAGAGGGTGTGCAGGAAATCAACGTGATCTGCAGAGCCTTGTAAAGGAACTTGTAAGACTTCCTCTCTCTGGAGCTAAAATTCCCACTGGGAAACTAAAATATACTCATGTATCCTGACAATGGGGTAATATTGAAGTTACTAAATTCAAAAGCCCAAGTAAACTATTGTAGGTTTAAGACACTGAGTCCTCTTTGGAGGATATGCTGCTCTGAGGCCATAGCAGTGGCCTCAGCACCTGCTTGACCCATAGAGCTATGTAGTGGTGAGGATTACTGACTCCCCCCTCCCTAGGCCACCACTGCACACTCTAGAGGAGACAGCAAGTGCTTTGGGAGGAGAAGCTGCCTGTCCCCTTCCTACCCCAGCACTAAGGGACTGACAAGGAGTGTTCCTGGCCCTCCATCACCCCTCTGCACAGAATCACAGAATCATTGAGGTTGGAATAGATTTTTAAAATCATCTAGTCAAACCATCAACCTAACAACAAACTAAATCACCTACAAATAAAAACCCCAACTGCCATATCCAGACACTCCTTCAACACTTCAAGAGACAGTGACTTTACCACATCCCTGAACAACTTATTCCAATACCTAACAACTGTTTCAGTGCAATTGTTTTTTTTCTAATATCTCACCTGACCCTTCCAAGGCACAACTTAAGGCCATTTCCTTTCATCCTTTCAACTTGAGACATGACAGGAGAGACTGGCCCCCACTTGGCTACAACCTCCTTTCAGGTAGTTTTAGAGAGCAGTGAGGTTCCCTCCCTGAGCCTCCTTTTCTCCAGGCTAAACACTCCCAGCTCCCTCAGCTGCTCATCATAAGACTTGTGCTCCAGACCCTCCACCAGCTTCACTGCCCTTCTCTGAACACCCTCCAAAACCTCACTGTCTTCCTTGTTGTTAGGGGCCCAGAACTGAACAAACCATTGAGGTCTGGTGTCACCAGTGCTGAGTGCAGGGAGAAAATCACTTCTCTAGTCCTGCTGGACATGCTGTTCTTGATACGGGTGAGATGTCATTGGCCTTCTTGGCCACCTGGGCACAAAGCTGGCCAGCTGTAAACTAGTAACCCCAAATCTCTTTCTGCCAAGCAGTTCTCAAGTCACTTTTCCCCAAGCCTATGCATGGGGTTGTTGCAATACAAGTGCAGTACCCAGCACTTGGCTTTACTGAACATCATGCAGTTGTCCTCCGCCCACTGATCCAGTTTGTCAAGATATCTCTGCAGAGCCTTCCTACCCTCCAGCAGAAAAACACTTCCATTTAATTTGGTGTTATCTGCAAACTTACAGAGGATGCACTAAATCCCCTTATCCAAACCATTGTTAAAAGATATGAAACAAGACCAACCTCCATACTGAGTCCTGAGGAATATAATCAGTGACTGGCCATCAACTGGATTTAGTTCCATTCTCTACCATTTTCTTGGCCCAGCCATCCAGCCAGTGTTTAATCCAGTAAAAAGTGCATCTGTTCAAGCCAAAAAAAGACTCAATTTCTCCAGGAGACTGTTGTGGAATATGGTGTAACAGCCTTTACTAAAGTCTAGTTATTCAACAACCACAGCTTTCCCCACATCTTCCAAGCAAGTAACCTTGCCTTAGAAGATTAGGGTGCTCATGCAGGACCTGTCTTTCATAAAGCCCCATTGGCTGGGCCTGATCCCCTGGCTGTCCTGCACATGCTGTATGACTGCGCTCATGATGATCTGCTCCATGACTTTCCCTGGTACCAAGGTCAGGATTACAGGCCTTTAGTTTGCCAGATCATCCTTTCAACCTCTCTCATGGATGGGTGTTACATTTGCTAATTACCTTCTAGTAATTCTGGGACTTCCCCAGTTCACCAGGACTGCTGGTAAATGACTGGAAGTGACTTGGGAAGCTCTTCTGGCCAGCTCCCTCATCACTCTCACTGCACCCCATCTGGGCCCACAGACTTGTGGGTGTCTAATTGGCATACAACATCACTAGCCATTTCCTTTTGGTTTATGGGGGCTTCACTCTGCTTCCATCACAAACCTCCAGCTCTTGGAGCTGTACCTCACTGTTGAGCCTCATATCCTCCCTTCAGACCCCACCATGCTCCAGGCAGGTCCCTCCCCTACATCAACTCGCCACACAGCTGTTCAACTCTGCCATCACTTCACCTTCATGAAGGTTCACACTAGATTTGAACCAACATTTCCTGGTCATAGTTATTATTTAGGTAGTTCTGCTCTGTACAGAGCCTTTTTGCCAAGTACCTATTATTTACCTATTTATTTTGGTAAATAGGACAGCACAGAGCTCAGGGCAATGGTTACAGGCTCATTCAAAACAGCCAGCCACTTCAAGCGGTTGGTTGACTACTCAGAGCTTTAAGATTCAATAGCAGAAAGGAGTATTTTGAGTATTAGCTCATGCAGCCAGAAAGCTGGTTACATCATAAAAATATAATCCTTTTAAATCACAGCTCAGTGGAGACAGCTACATGCCAATTGATCTAACAATTTGAAGGTCATGGGAAGGCAGGCATGTGTTAAAAATTTGCATTATGCCTTATCTGATGCCTTTATAAAAAAGAAAGCTTTAGTCATTCCAATGTTTAAGAATGTGAAAGAAGGTAAAATTTGTTTCTTGGTGTTGATACCAACTTGGTGTTGATACCAGACTACACTGGGGAAACGAAGGACTATGTGGAAACAGACTAAGCTAGATGAGGTAGGGCAGTGGTGGTACCTCAGTATTTTAGCTGAGAAATTCTCTGGCACCTTATAAAACCTGATGCAATCATGGTCAAAAGTGGAACCACTGCACGATAGAATGAACCTCAAAAGGAAAAGCAGTTAAGCCTCTATCACTTTCTTTTTCTTTTAAGATGCCTTAGAAGTGAGACACTTCATATGATGGCTGTTTGGCTGTGGGTGTTGCATCATTGTGGTTTGAGTGCTTCCGACTATTTCCCTTTAACTTTGGAAAAAGATACTCTGCCAACAACCAAAAGTAAACTGTACTTATCCACATATAATTCCCCCATACCTTAAATCATGAGTTTTGCTCCACAAAACATAAACTGTTCAGGGTCAGTGCAGGATTATCCCATCAGAAACACAGTAAATAAAACCATTACAATAGGAAGAGAATTGGGCAGTTAGAATATTTTTGTTTCTCTTAAGTAACACAAAAATTAAATAAACAGATGAGTTAAACTGCTCTCATGCATGATTTGCAGGAGAGAGTATTAACTACTTGAATGCCAAGGTTAAACTAAGCTGAAGAACACCCACAGCTCAAAACAAGAGCTGAGTCAATAGTAGGCTATGAAATTAGAAAACAACTTGTAGTTTATATTTAAGGAAGAGTTTTAAGGGATTTTTTTTGTTTTGTTATTAAGTTGATTAACTATACAAGGGACCTTTGTCAAGACACTTCAATTGAGTCATAAAGTTCTAAGTTTGACTTAAACTGTAGACCATCAAAGTATCACCACCATGATTAACAGAGCTTAGGCCCTGGATGGAAAGCACGGAGTTTTGGATTTGGATTGTGGGAAAAGGTTGTGGGGAAAAGGGAGCACAGAGAATTCAAAATCTGTCTCACAGTGGCTGTGCAAAACTAATTTCGATCCTTCTTGTGCCACCGAATAAACCCTGGACAATAAAAACCTTTCAGATGCTTCTTAATGCTATCAAAACCCTGCAATACTCACCTTTTTATGAGAAATAGTCTAGAATCAAATATTGTAATGATAATCCTGAAGTGAAGGATTGCCAGTAAGGGCTGAAATAAGAGTGAAATGCTGACCTTACGTCACCAGTAAAAACCTACAGTAACTTGAATGCAATGGAAGCATGCTACTTCCAGGAAGGCAAACTGAGACCAGCATCTCAGGAAAACAAAATATTCAACAGTGAAGAGCTATGCTATTTGGAGAAAATTAAAAAGGGAGACTTTCATGACTTTTAGTATATTGATTTACTACATCTGCACATTGACCCAAGTCAGTATACTGCATTACTGTTTGAGGCACTGTCATTTCCAAACTATACTTTCCCCTCTCAAATTACCCTTTTGTATGAAATGAAGTATCACAACTGTAGGAACTTCAATAAGACCCATATCATATTAAAGAAATGGAGAAACTTAAACAAACCAAAATAAAATGTAAACAAAATTAGTTGTCTGACTTAATTTGACAAAACCAGAGCAACCCAGTAAAGTCTGAAAATCCAGCTTGACATTGTGTCCCTTGCTGAAACCTGTGTGTCATTTACTCATTTGTTAGTTTTGGGGCTTTTTTCTGCACAAAAGCTAAGTGTACTGCTAATTAAAAACATTATGCGATCAAAATGACATTGCCCAGAATACTTTAAAATTTTTTCTATTTACTTTTCAAATTTCAGGTCTGGGTAATGAAAATCATATTACAGGAAAATAAGATAAATTCCCAAGTCAGGTAAGAATACAAAAATCTTAAATCATATAAAGTACTCTCTAAAGTTTATCCAGCCCTCACACACAGCATAGCCTAAAACAGATACTTTTTGCTTTCAAGCATACTTTTTAAATAAGAAAAGGGTTTTCCCAGGAAATAAATTATCTGAGTAGTCTGGCACTGTCTCAGTATGCTATCATGTCTTGCTTTCTTACACGCCAAGGTCCTTTTCTTCCAGGTTGCTTAGAGCAGAGGCAACACTAGCTTTATGAACAGGAAGCTTACAGGGGCACCTACACCTCATTTCATCATACTGTATTGTGGAGGGATAGAATGTAAGAAAATAAAGACAGTGCAGAAGGTAGCCTCACACCTGAGGAGTTGCAGCTGTACCAATCACCAAGGATTAGGAACAGGCCTGCCCTTAACAGGCCACAGCTGTATCCAATAATAAGAGTGCTGCAAAAGAGTGGGTTAGCCAGTTGGGGAGAGAGATGGTGTTTGTTGGTTGAGCTTTGAAGGAGGCAGTGTTGTGAGGAGCTGCCCATGAGAAATCACCAAGGAGGTATGAGAGCTTCTGCAGTAAGATGACAACACCGTATGTTTAGCTCAACTAGCCTTCAGGCTAAACCTTTTAAACAGGCTAAACCTTTTAAATGCTCTTGATCAGCTTATGTAGAAAAATTAATTCCACTTTAACACACCAGTAATCCAAAGTATGGAAAAAACTATTCAAGACCTTACATCACAGTGAGTCCGTTTTACTGTATAACACAGAAGAGAACAAAAGGTCAAAATACAAATGTTTGAAAACTCTGTGAGAAAAATAAAAAACACTTTTGTTTCCATAGTATGTGACATTCTCTATATTCCTTTTTGAGTTCAATTTCATTATCTCAGAATAACTAGTTTCTGAGAAGGATCATAACCTCAAGTAACCTCAGAAAAATGTTTTGGCTTTAAAAAAGGACTAGAAATCTAATGGGAAGAATTATTATTATATAACTTCCAGTCCAAACAAAGAGATACAGGTGGCTTGGATGGTCCCTACAAACATTAAACTAGCCTTCAGCTTCAGATGCTTTATATTAGGTTACCTTAGGATGTGAAGGTTTAAATTATGGGGAATTTTGATGTAGATTCCGAGGGACACTTATCTGCCACAATTTTGCCTTAACAAGGTATCAGTGCTTGCCAAAAACTGTTTCTTGGTTTACTTACAAATTATTGCTAAAAATATTTAGCTTAACATATAATGGGTTCAAATTTTCAGGTGGTATAAATCAGTGAAGCTGCAGAACCATGCCAATTTAATCCACTTGAGGATCTACGTGTAGTGTTTATCCCATTTAAGATCATTCATAGCAGTAAAGTAATTAATTTTAAAATGTTCCTGGTTTTACATGGCAGGTAGTCAGAGTGAGTTCACCAAGGGCTACTGCATTTTTGTGGCTCTAATCAGCACATCAAGCAAACTCCTCCTTTCAGAAATGTATAATTCCTTAAAAGTAAGACTCCAATTAACCTAGTTTTTTTTTCTTTATTCAGTCCTGGCACCACTCAGCAATTATATGCTATATTTAAATTTAGACAACACAGTTGCAAACATGTCTTTGCAAGGCTGCTTACAATAGAAAAACTGAATAACAGTGATTCATTGCTATTAAAAAGTTGATTCATATTAGCTATTCACACAACTTTGTGTTACTTGTTAACAACTAGAAATACTTGTACAAGCTCAACTTTCAACATCCTTTTTTTCAGAAAATTGTCTAAAGTAAATTCAATTCATTTCACTTGATGTAGTGCTTTCATGATAAGAAATAAATTTGCCATTTATTGGCAAATGCACTTGTGCATTTAGCCTTACAAGGAGAGAAAGAAAAAAAATTACACATCTTAACACAACTGCAACTGGGAAGTAGCCTCTTCCCCCAATTACTTGTACAGACATGTACTTATTCCATGCTGCTGCAGAATAGGTGATTTTTCTAGCTAACCTATAAGTATTTAAGAAATTTTGGTATTTGCTTTATTTTAAAATAACACAGGGCATTTGGAAATCAAAGATTAAGCAATCTAACATCACATAGGGCAAATCCATGTCATACATATAAATTATAATACTTATAGGCTTGCATTTCTGTAGTGGTTTTTTGATTAAAGCATGAGCAAAGCAAAATACCATAATGTAAAAAAAAAAAAATCATCAATGTACCATTGCCGAACTTAATGAAAATTAATTTATCAAGTAGGAGCTTGCAGCATTGAAAATTCTTGTTAACTATTTCACTTGTGTCTTGATTTTGGATAAATCTTTCTTACTGTACTCTATGACAGCCTAGCAGTTTAGGGAAAAAAAAGATATATGCAGTCTTAAAAACCTTTATCTGCCCATTCTCCCTCTAAGATCCCATCAAGGAAATGCTTTTTAAAATGTTTAGCAAAAGGTAGGAATGACCAGTAAGTGATATCTTTAACTGTAAAACTCGTTTCTTCAATTTCTGCTCTGCTATGATGTCTTCTAAGTTCTTTACATTCAGAAAAAAAAAAAAAAAACAACAACAACAACCAAAAAAAAAACCAAAACCAAAACCCATAAAATCAATTAACCATCCAAGTCTGTAACTATGCAAGTGTTGTGTGAAATAATTTGTTGAAGATGGCTAACTTTCCACTGGTTTCCGTGGAGTTGTAAATAGCACAGAATAATCTGGGTTAGAAGGGACCCTTGAAGGTTATCTTCTCCAGCCCCCCTACAATAAGCAGAGCATCTTCAACCAGGTCTTTTGGTTAGCTTCTGTATACAACACAATTTAGAGTTGTATCTAGGGCTTGGTTGTTTTTTTTTATTACACCTTGTAATTAAATTAATTTCATGACAGAGAGCATTAACATGTGTTCGCTCAATATGCATTTCAACACTGATGGACAACGTTTGAGAATTGTCTGAATGTTTCTTTGGCTGACCAAACTAGATTATTTTTCATGACATGAAAGATCTGCGCATATAATTTACTTCTTTCTGGTTCTTTACAATGCCTGACAGTGACTTGCAATTCTCTCATAATGTGCAATATCACTAAACCTGCTACTCCTCAAGTTATTCAAGCATACTAAAAGGACATTTCAAAAATTAAGGAAGTCTACTGACTTCTGTGTAGCTCAACTATCCACAGATAAGATTTCTCACACAATTATAAAAAGTGTGAAAAGAATGAAAACTCTAACAAACACCATTTTTCCTTCATCAAAGAATAATTTCAGGTATTATTGTGTGGTAAACTGACAAAGATACTCTTGGGGAAAAGGAAGATGATACATTATTTAGATTGATTTGAAGGTGGAGGCCAATTTCCCATGGATTTTGCTAGAACGAGGATTATGAAGCATAGGTTAATTTATCCCAGATATATTTGCTGATCTCCCTGATATGAGAGCAGCAAATAATAATTTCAGTAAGTAAATGTGATGGCCATTAAACTACAGATTAAAATGAGACTTACTTTCTCTGACAAGATCCCGAGACCCATATTGACTTACACTCTTGCAAAGTCAAAGACTTCAGTCAGTGGCAAATCAATATAGTGGTATCTAAAAGATACACTGCTTTGATTTGAAAGCATAAGGAATTGCTTTCTAATTTACTGCAGTGAAAGGACAAAGCATTGGAATGCATAAACTTAAATTTATCTGTTTCACTGACCTTGAAGCTGACGTCCTTTGTACAAATCCTTTGTTTTCGTTGGGTGAGCTCTGGCACCATTATCACATTTAGGTTGTTCATACCTAAAGAACAAACAGGGAGAGAATAAAACCAGTCAGGTTAATTGGAGTAATAATTAATTAATTTCTAATTTTGTTGTCCTCATACCTTCTAGTATTTAGGGAATAAGCCCGCATTTTCATTCAGAGGGCAATGCAAGCTTGTCTATTTTTCGCTTACCTCAAAGAAACCGTCTTTATTCTCTTGGAGTTGATACCAAACTAAAAAAAATATTCTCTCTTCTAAAGCCCATTCTACTGTGAGAAAAACTAAAGAATTGCTATAAATTAATTCAAAATAAAAATTATTTTGAAAAATATACCAAAGAAACCCCACAGAATCAAGAAAAAAAAAGGCTGTCTCCCACCTATAAAACAAAAAAGTCATAAACAATACCACGGACGGTATTCATGTTGAGAAACACCAGAGATACAATTTCAAAATCACAGCAAGGCAGGTACTATAGTTAGGTACTGCTACAGCTCTAAATTCATGTGCTACTGTATCTTGTAAAAAAAAATAGTTTAAGAAAGAAGGGTTAACCATGAATATTTTGAACAATAGTGAAAAAGTCATAGGATTTCCAGAAGGAAGGTAACTGGGCTGGAACTGCTTGAAGTGAATTGTGAAGAAGACTGAATCTCTACCTGCTACTGGAATATTCTGGCTCTTCTATGCTTGCTGAGTCTACTTGAAGTTACTTTGTTTGTCTAACTGGTAATAAGAAATTCTGCTCTTTTTACTTCCAATGAACAGCGACTTATGCAACATCTCTACCAATATCTTTTATCCAAGACCAGGAGACATGGGAGCATCTGCTGCTGAATCTCACTTCTTCCATGTCCCACTATCAAAGCATGGTGGTTTTTCACTCACCTCAACAGAGTCTCTTTCTGAGTAATTTCTACTTTATTGTCCTAAAGCAGACTGAAGTTGCAGGACTTAGCAGGTAGCACTTCGGAGAATGTTTCAAGTCTCAGTTAAATTAACATGAATTGTGTCTATATACATGTGTGTGCACATACTGTTCACTGAATAGATTCTAGATTCTTTCATAGTTTATGTAACTGAAGTTCTCCTACTCCTACTTCACCAAAATCACATTTACTGTGTGGCATGATTAAATTCCTTATTAAATTATACTAATCCAATTTTTTTGGAACAAAATATTTCTAAAAACATTGAATGGCAGCAATGCTCTGGATTCAGGTCAGACTGCTTCTAAAAACAATGCCTAAATATTTTTCTCTTAATTATCAGGCAGTGTAGACAACTGCAATATTATTTTTTCCTTTGAGTGCTTAATTTATTTCTATACCATCTTATGAAACTGACTTCTGGCCCACCAAGTTTTGGCTGCTGCAAGAAGGTACAGTATCATTTGTATGGACATGAGAGAGCTACAGACTCTTTTTTACCCTAAAGAATGGCAGAAATAGAAGGTGCTTTGATAACATGGGTTGGATTCAGATACTTGATGGATGACCACTTCAATCAGCCAAGAAAACAGTGAAAGGGAAGTCTCCGAGCAATACCCACTAATGCAGTATCTGGCAAACAGCCTGGCCCCTGATTAATCTGATACCTGACTCTGCATTCCCCTCCTTCTCTTCCATTACTGTGGCTGCTCTGTGCCTATATATAATTTTTTGGCCTCTACTCTTCTACCCTTTGGGCTGATATTTTTGTTAAATACACACATAGTTCATCATATACAAACTAAATCTGTAAAAACCCAGTAGGTGTTAAAATGTTGCAATATGAAAAGTCTATGTTTAACTTTTTAAAGCAACTGAAGAAAGAAAACAAGTCATTTAAAGTTTACCATACAGGAACAGCCATGCTAAAAACTGATAAGAAAAACAGACTTGCCTCAGTTTTCATGCAGAAAGAGTGGGAACGGGATAGTATGTCAGAATGGAACATGGTCAGGTTAAAAACAGTGTAGTTAAAAGGCATCCCAAGTTACTCTTTTGAATTTAAAAGGAGAAAGAATCCCTAGCAGTAAATGTATATCTAGAATTGGCAAGGGCTTAGGAAGACTGCTTTGTACCTCTGATCAGTCTGCTAGGAAGCAGTGAGATTTACTGAGGTGTACAAAGCAGTAGAGGATGGAGGCTTCCACAGGGATTCTACCGTGTGGGCAGCTTCATGAAACAGATGATTTATGTTCCTTTTTAAGTTTAGAGAATCTCGTGCAAGTTTGGGGTTTACTCTGCATGAGATCCTAGCTGCTAAAAAAAGTCACATGTGAGAACAAAGCCCCATGGTCCCACTGAGCCAAAAGGCTGAGGTTCATGCTGTGATTTCCAAGAGGCATTGGTAGCCAGCTGGTGAGGACCACACCAACACTTTTGTGGGAATGGTTGTTTTTAGCCTTTAAATGCATTATCTCCTTTTAATCCAGATTTATTCCACAACTTCACCTATTTCTTTTGTTTTACTCTCTTAAATGTCCTTCATTGACATACTTTTATTTTAACTCTAGAACGAGTTTATTTTTTTCTGGAATACCTTCACTGACAAATGATTTGTCTTTTTTTCAGATGACAGTGTATTAGAAGGTAAATGAATGTTAATAACTTCCTTTCATTTTGAGGGTCTCATTTAACGTGACTACCATTTATTGAGGTGTTCAGAACCTTATAATATGACAAATATCATCCTAATGAGTACATTCAAAACAAATAACAAGCAGAATGCTGAGCTGTTCTGGCAATAGCTTTCTGGATCTGTCTATCCTTTAAATTGTTGTGCCTTAGCGATTCAACACTTATTTGCAGAACAGAGATTTCAGTATGCTATGCACCCATCTTCTACCAGGAGTACTAATTTATCAGTTCCTGCGGCAGAGTTTTAAGACCCTTTAATTTGTATTTTGAAGTGGAAAACTGAAAGACAGTACATCAAATTTTGCACAAGCCCCTGGCTGTTTAAACTAGGAAGGACTCACATATATTCCTTCTTTCCATTCTATACGAATTACAAAAAGTATATATTCCTCATTATATTCTGATCCCTATTTAGTTCCCTCTCCCTGAAAAAAAAAAAGTTTAGTTTTATCAATACAGAAAAGAAAATTAAAATCAATAAATAATTAATGGGATTCCAGCCCATCTAAATATTTCTCAGAAAAGAGGTCTAGACATTCCTCTTAAACTCCAGGCAGTAATTCCACTAGCTTGTTTACCAAGACTTTAGATTCCTAAATACATCAGTCATTATTTAGTATGAAATTCCTAAAACTGAGTACTCTCCTTACCCATCTGTGCTCAGAAATGTCCTCTTTGGGGATATCACTAAATTTTACTTCTGCAGAGTTGCACTGAGGACTGACCTTAAGTCTAACAAACGTGAAAAGCTAGAAATGGTCCAGAACATAGCAGCTGATCTTTTTAGTGTCAGTCATCAGGCAGAGCACTTTTGTGTCTAAACCATATGCATGGAAAGATTGTATCCAATTTTCCAGCTTTTCAACCTTGAGACGTGCAGTGCAGTGAAAGGTCTTCCTGCTGCCTCTTCTCCCACAGCTGACTGTGCAGTCGCCAAAAACAAGAGCCCAGCAGACCAAACAGGAAAAAAAAGAGACAGAGACTGATTCTAGGTCCATAGGTGATTCATCAAGGGATTGGGAAGGCCTAGAATTCCAGTCTGTATGACAGTAGGATCCAAAATGGCACATATTGCAGGCACATTATACATATGAATAGGAAAGCAAGATGGTTGATTTTTAAGGATCATCTCCTTCAGTTTCATAAATGGTTCATCCTGACTCGCAGGATGTGGCAGGAAGCCTGCACAGATGAAGAAACTGCACCTAACAAAATTCACATTTAAAAAGGAAGCATACAATTGGTCAGCTGATACAGGGGGAATAAACAGACGCTGTTCAAGTGCGCAGGGATGGGGTTAGGAATCTGGTAGGGAGCATGAAGGCAACAAGAATTTCCTACATGTGTATCAACAGCAAAAAGAAGACAAGGGAAGTTTGAGCGTGCTGCTGGGAGGCATAAGAGACCTTGAGACAAAGAACAGAGAGAAGGCAGAAGTACTCACTAGCTCTTCCTCCCTGGTCTTTACTTGTAAGACCAGTCTCCAAGGAATCCCAGGTTCTTGAGAGCAGTAGTAAAGTCTAGAGCAAGGAAGACTTATCCTGGGTCATGAAGGATCAACACAGGGATTGCTTGAACAAATTGGACATACATAACTCCATGGGACCTGATGGGATGCACCCACAAGTGCTGAGGAAGCTGACTGATTTGTGGGCCACTGCCTTATATCTGAAAGGTCGTACTGGCTGGGAAAGGTTTCTGGGGACTGGAAGAAAGAAAATGTCACTTCTGTATTCAAGAAGGGCAAGGAAGAGCCAAATAAGCCAGAGATCCTCACCTCAGTTTCTGAAAAGGTGATGAAGTCAATCCTCCTATAAGCGATTTCAAAATATATGAATAAGAAGGTGATTGAGAGTTGTCCGGATGGAATTATGAAGAGGAAATTATACTTCCCCAACGCTGCAGCTTCCTGTGATTCTGTAACTGCTCAGTGGATAAGGTGAGATGGGCAGATATTATTTATCTTAATTTTATCTAGGCTTGTGACACTGTCTCTGAGCATATTCTCACAGACAAACTGATGAAGGACGTACAAGATAAAAGAACAGTGAGGTGTGTTGAAAACTGGCTGAATAGCCAGTGCCAAATAGTTGGGATGAGCAGAAATATTTCAGCTGGAAGCTAGTCACCAGTGGAGTGCCCCAAAACTTGTTTATTGCTAACAATATTGTTTAAACTCTTCGTTAATGATCAGGACAATGGGATATGGAACAACTTTTGTAAGTTTGCAGATAATACAAAACTGGAAGTGTCTGATACAAAAGATGGTTGTGCTGCCATTCAGAGGAACTTCAACAGGCTGTAGAAATGGGTTAGCAGGAATCCCATGAAGTTAAAAAAAATGCAAAATTCTTGCCCCCGCCACAGATTTATTCCCTGCATCAGTACAGTATGGAGTCAACCAGCTGGAAAGCAGCTTTGAAGCAAGAACCTGGGATTTCTGATGGATGCTGAGTATAAGGCAGCAAAGAAGGCCAATAGCCTCCAGGGTTGCTTTAGAAAAAGTACTGCCATCAGGTCAGATCTTTGCCCTCTTGTTCACAATGGGAGAATGAGACTTATCTGCAATGTTGTGTCCAGCTCTGAGCTCCCCTAACAACAGAGACATGGGCACGCTGAGTCTAGCAAAGGGCCATGAATATGATTAAGGGACTGGAGCATTTGATATAGTAAGAAAAGGATGCTGACAATGTTTACTCTGGAGAAGAGAAGGGTCACGGAGGATCTTAATGTTGTCTCTAAGTATCCAAAGAGAGGAAAATAATGAAGTTATAATCTTCTTGCTGATGTCCAGTGGTAGGAAAAAAGGTAGTGGGCACAAAATAAAATACTGAAAATTTCATGTAAAGGTAAGAAAAACCTTATTTTTAACTATGATGGTGATCAAACACTAAAACAGGATGCTTAGAGAGGCTATGGATTCCTCATTCTTAGCAATTCTCAAAATAAATTGGATATAGTCCTGAGCAATCTACTATAGATGATCTTGCTTTGAGTAAGGGGACCGGATCACAAAACCTCCAGAGATCCCTACCAATCTCAGCTATTCTGTGACTCTATAATAAAATTATATCAATAAGAACTAAAACACACACAAAAAAACACAAACAAAAACCAAAAATAGGAGAAAAAAGAAAAAGAAACAACACCATAAACCCTCCCCCAGAAAAACCCCAAACCAAAAACCCACAAGAAGAAAACCCTAACTAAAAAAAAAAAATAAAAAAAAAAAAAATAAAAAGAAGACCCCACCAAAACCCAAAAACCCAAAACCCAACAAAAACAAAACCACAGCAGAAGCCCCATTGTTTGATGAGCACAAAAAAGATGATTTGGACTCAAATTAGGGAACAGGAAATAAAATTATTCAAGATAATAATTCAAAGAAGGATTAGCACTAAAAAGAAGAAACAGCGAACAAACCTAGGGGTGGGGAACAGAGAAAGAGCATAAAAGGGAGTTTCTGGAATCTCTATAAGTCATCTTTAGGTCCTCATACAATATGTATAGTTATCCTACAGTTTTAGCATCAAATTTAGACTATTATGTTTTGACCATTTATGGACCTCAACGTGTCAAAAACAGTTGATCAACAGCGACTTTAAGTGATAAAATCAAAGAATCCTTAAGGTTGGAAAAGACCTCTAAGATCACAAAGTCTACTTCACATGGCACTGCAATTGGCGTAGTTGAGACTATGGTATAAACAGCTAGTAATAACTTAGCACTTGAAGAATAAGGGGAGGATTTACAGGAAGCGGCTTATAAGGCATGTTTCTTTCACAAACCTTATGCAAATGATAAAAAAGATTTTGCTTAAGTTATAAAAGAATTATGATTGCATCAAGATACTGCCTGCCAGCTCCATATGAGCTTCTATAGCATTCCTACAAGGGCCAAACCTCAATAACCAACCTAAATAACATCCTTTGGAACCTGATATGTGCTTTGCCTACATCTGCACTATGTGGCTTACAATAATTTACCATGTATCCGGCTCAGCTGAGATGACTGAACTCCAACCTTCTATTAATAACACACTAAAATGATATTTCCTTGCTATGGGTTCCTGAGGAGTTCCATCAAAGACCATCAGATTAAATAGTTGAGGAGGTTGCTGGAAAAATAACCAAATAACTAAGCATTTCTGAGGTTGGACGTGGTTTGTCTCATAGACCATCTCACTTGTCCCTTTTATATTCAGGATAAGGAGTGTGAGATTTCCTCTGGGATTATTCATTATATGTTTCAAGTCTTGGATTCCTAGCACAAAAAAGGAGTAAAGAAGAGGACTAGGATGGCAAACTGCCTGTGCCATTGCCGTGAAAGAGCCCATTGCCATCTGGCCTTAATTTTTGATGTCTCAAAATGTTTCACTTTATAAAAAACTTGCATGACATAATTCCACCAGCAATAGAGATCTACGCAATAGTCCATGGACACTAGGATTAGTTCTTAATGCAGCTTTTGAGAACTGAACATGTACTCCCTTACCTGGTTGATGTACCGGGGATGGGACGTCCTGTATCCACCAGAACGCACCAGCAGTAGCCCGTGGAAGGATGGCACTGCACTGGTTTGTAGAGGCCACCCTGAGCACACTCTGGAATGAACACATTGTCTTTCTGGGGCTGTTTTGCTTCCTCCAGGGCGGACTGAAGTTCTTGATCACATGATGATGCTTTTGAATGGAAAAGAAAAAGTACTGAAGAAGATAGATGGAAAGAGCCTACTCAATTTATCAAACAGATTTCATACCTTTCTTTGATTGCATATAAGGATTTTCTTTGTGAAGGCTTGCTACAGCTCAAATACCAGCTACATTGGTTTAGGCTATATATTGTTAAGAACTTTAGTTTCCTTTTCATGCAGCTGCTTCATTTTATAGTCCTAATAGTATTTTGAATGCCCCTCTTCCTATACTTGATGTAATCTATGGATAAGCATATACTTTTTGACCTTAAAAAAATCCTCATGCACTCCACAATCACTAAAGAATGGATTCTTTTCAGAGATAATAGTAAAAATCCAACTGCTTAGGATTCCTTAAATGAATTATTCATCTAGATATTCATTTGCATGTTTATATTCTGCTCATTCTTTCCAGTTTTGAAACAACCTCTTAACACAGTGAGAATTCTTCCACGTTCTTTTCTGGTGATTCTGGTGTTGGCAATGTATCATTTGCTCTGGAGAGCAAAGACCCACGAGAAGAATACATTTTTATGTCATGGAATCAGCATGTCCAAAATCTTTCAGAATGTGTGAAAAACTTACATATCTATACATTCTCAATCTTGACATGAAACTATGAGGCAAGGGGGAAAGAGTAGAAACCACAGGGCCTGAGAAGGCCTGTCAGTTTATACCAATCAATAAAATAACACCTCTGCTGAGGATTTTCAGTCACTAATAAACCAGTATATGTGAAACTTCAGAGACAGTAAATAAGAGAGACTGTTTATTCAAGCCATTATTTCCAGGGACTTTAAAAATCACCTATTGTGTGAAATTTAGCCTGTTAATAAATACATTTCTAAATAATTCACACACTATCCAATAGGAAAAAATATTAAATATTTGAAAAGTAAGAATATTAAACCCTCTACAGATGTTCAAATTACTAACAGGAAAATTTCAAGCCAGTAAAATTTCAATCAGTAACAGATTCTCTTCAGTTAAAGAACTGTCATTTTAATGTTACAATAAAAAATAAAATAAAAAAGTGGGTAATATTTGCTCTTCTTTCAAACCAGTTAAAGGATTTACTTTTTGCCTTTAATAGTTCCCTGTACAAAGAACAAGTTGAATCCTGGCTGAATATTCTAGTGCATTTTAACAAATTTCTGCTTTAGGGTAATCTGGTTTTCTTTTATCTACAGAGTTCAGAAAATGCTTTGCAAACTGTAGGCATCAATAGAAATTCACAGGATAATACTGCTCCTTGACAGTTTTTTTGCATATGTAAATGTCCAAAATCAGTAAGTCTTGTGTGGAAGGGGAAAAGGTGCTAGGAAGCTAAACACCTTCATACTTTAAATGGCACACAATTCCATCTATACAAATGGCTTTTTTTCCAATCCATGACACTTTCTAGCTTGATTACACAAGGCACAGATGGAGGCCTTTAGGTGATTTTTTCTTCCTCTTTTGTTTCATATAGTATTTGAACATGGTATCTAGATAAATTGATGATTTTGCATGCTTTTGTCTTGATCTACCCGCTGACATAAAAAGGGATTGAATGCCTCTCAAATTTCCAGTGTTTAGATAATAAAGTGTACTTAGAGAATCACTGTTGTAGGGACAGAAACACTCTTTTAAAAAGGGAAATAGGAATTATTTGCATATTGAAACCTTCACAGAAATAACTATAGCTTGACAAAGTAGAAATCTGTCACCAACATCCTCCTAGAGTAGCCAAAGTACATGTTCCCATCAGTGAATCTGGATTATGATGAATATCAAATAACAAGCTGTAACAACTCTAGAAAACACCTCACTTAGCTTTGTTGTTCACTTTTATGTTTTGTATACAATCAGGCAAAAAAGAGCACCTGGGGTGAAGCGGCTACCATGAGAGAGAGGAAATAATTACTTTTTAAACTCCGCTAAATTAATGTCTCTTTCATACTGATAAACCTTGGGACCACGCCATAACTGTGACCTTCTCTTGGTTTATGTCCTTGTAACTAGCAACACAATATGGCAGATGTGCAGGTATTCTTATGTCCTCAAAACGCAGCTTTGTATGAAAAATACATTTGTATGCTCCCAGCTTTGTTTAGAAAATACACTGGTGTATAAAGACCACGGTATATATATAAAGTCAGGCCATCCAGACAAACAAAACTTATCTGAACAGAGTGGGTGTGATGGAAAATTCCCAGCGTAGAAGCAGATATTAATTTTTTCAGCTGTGAGCATAAGCTGTGCTCTCTAATTTCTGTGAAACTCTAGTTTCTACTGATTGAAACAACCCATGAAGGACTGCACTGCTGACTCGTGGGCCAGCGCAGTGACCTCTGTTAAGGTGGTAGTGTTAGACTTAAATGACTGGTCTTTACTGGTTGACTTGCTGAGGCAAGATTTTCTACAAGCTGTTGGTCAAGCTTGAAATTTGTATCTTTTGCGCTTAGTTCATGTTTCTTCTGGTCTTTTTATTCTCTTATGTCAGGTTTTAAATCTCAAAGGCACAGAAAAGCAGAATTACGGGGAAGATATCACAAGAGGGCTGAAAACGTGGCTTATAGCCTTAGGAAGGACAGTCAGAGGACTGCTTGAACTTAACATTAGAAGTGAGACTGGAAACAGAGCAGACAGTAATCAAAGGAAGGTTTAAAGATAAAGGACTTTCCCCTTCTTGAAACTTTTAATTTCTTATCTTTCCCTTACAGATAGAAAATTTTAACAAGCAGAGGAACACTTATCACTGGGCTTAAATTAGTTTTCAGATAAAATCTAGATTATTTCTAACAACTTAGGGAAAAAAATAATATGATAAACACTACATCTGTCAGCTCTCTATGAGCCAAATGACTGAGTCTCATTACAAATCTGCTGAACAGAGTTCATTAACTTCATTCAACAAAAGTGCACAATAACTTATCATTTTTCTCCCTTATACAATGGCCCATGATCTTCAGGTCAGCTATGAGGCCATCTGCCCAAGAAAGTAATTTCTGAAGTCTAATGTCTTGTACACTTTTGATGCAACAATTTGTGTTACCATTACTACTTCCCTGTTTGTTTTCCCCACTAGAATACTGATCCTACCTAAAGAAAAACTGGTCTAAAGTTCTTATCTATAATCCTGCCTGCCAGAACCAGAACATTAATCCTTTGTGTGATTTCCTGTCTGAGGGAGCCATTCGTCCACTCTCAGACTTTTCTTTCAATTATTTACAACAGGAGTAGTGGAAAGATGCAACTGTAGCCCTGTGATGCTAAGAGCCCTTATCGCAAGAGCTACCATACCGCTGAAAATAATTGCCTTTGTAATGTCAGAAGAGTCATGGTCAACAAATGTTCATTTCCCAGGAGAACCAGTGATAAATGTCATTAACTTAGAAAATCTCTGACACTTTGTCCAAACAATCTGACAACAACTATGAACTGGAACCATAACAGATGGATGCCAGAAGTTCATAAAATGAACAGTATGGAAAAGGATCTATGCCACGATAAAAGCCGGGTAAATACCTTACTCATTAAAATGCATCAAACTTTCTCTGGAATGTGTTGCTACAATAACATTCCTTCTGGGAACAGAAAAGCACTGACACTCCAGTTTCTTCTTTTCAAGGAATGTGCTTCCAGTGTTGGTATTTTACTTGACTCCTTCAATTTTACCTTGCCAGAAAAAAAGAGCTAATTTCCAAGCGTCTTAGTAAAAAAATATAAACATGGCTTAAAAATATAAACATGGCTAAAAAAATCCTTTCTGCATAGTCTACCATGTTAGTGCTATGGCTTAAGTAATTTATTTCAGGTTAATAAACATTTCTGCATTTCCTACCCAAACTACATTTCAATTTAGGCTTATAAGCATTACTGATTCAAAACAGACATTTCAATTATATAAGGAAATACACCTTCTTGTCCAGTTTTATACCAAGAGCCTTTGTACCACCCACCCAATAGCCATTTCTGAATGACAAAGTAAAATTCTTGCTCACAACTAAGAGTGAGCTTAAAAATATGCTTTAGATGTAATGTATGTTACACTTCCTATGTCACACTGCTATTCAATTTCTTCCCTCTTCACTTTAAAGATTAGTTGCTAAATACATTTTTCGTGTTCTGGTTTAAGATGCCTTTACAGTCCATTACAAACAACCAGCTGAAATGCTGCATCTTCTGTCAATAAGAAACAGACTTCAGCTAATGACAAACGTGGAGGAGAAGTTTCATGTTTTGTATAAAATCTTTGGTCAATTTTTTCTGCCAAGTCCTCCCTAAGAAAAGACTGGATTTCAACAAATCAAGTTAATTCACAAGATTTCTTTTAAAGGAAACTTCAGTTAATTAAAAATAATTAAATTAATTCCATTTATTTTTAAGAAAAATACCTCAAGAGTAATAGGATGTAACACTTTAAATCCTTATTTATTAAAGACTCCATTTACTCATCTGTGATGGGCTACCTAAAATGTTAATTAATGTTTACTAGGGGATGTCCTAGAGGAGAATAGCAGTGATTTTTCTGGAAAAATCATCCTGAATAATCTATTTAACCGTACATTTTTCTGTTGCACATCTAAAACACTGAGTGCTGTACTATGTATGTTAGGATAATCATCTTCTTAGTCTTGTAACATGCTCCTTATTTCAGAAAATCAAGCAGTTTTTCTGCTGTATCTTATCACAACTTCTCCCAGTGTGTGGAATTTCATGATTACAAATAATTTGAGTTGGGTTTTTTTTGCATAAATGTAAATAGCTGTATTTATGTCTAAATTTCATTATGGTTCACAGGAACAAGTTGTCAAATCTGCAGAAAATTACAGAAGCATCTGTATGGTACTTTAACATTTCCTGCCACTATACAAACGTTTCCTTCCAACTTCCTTAACTCCACAATGTGTATATAACAAACAGAATCCACTCCAAGAAATTCTGTTTTCAGTTGGTTCCTTCTCCCTCCTTTTCTCATTATCATAATGGGCCATGAAAGGGCATTTTAGACCTCCTAGTTTTCAGGGTAAATGGATCTTTTATTAGGGCTTGAAGCTCAGTGTCCCCTATAGAAAATAAGGAACAAGAAAGCTGTGAACAAAAATACTTCCAAAAGTGATAAGCAAGTTCTAGAGGATTACAGTGTAACCCGACAGGCAGCTAATATTCCAGTTCTACCTTGTTTCTGGGAGGATATACAGACAGAATATAATCAAGTAATCATACCTAAATTGTATGATGATTTCTGCTAATCAAAGTGTTCTTCAAATCATCTGTCTGTCCTAGTTAATTAAGCCTAATTTAAGCACACTTCGAGTACTAATTTACAGAAGCTTTTTGCTAGTTTATTTCAATACACCATGATTAGGATGGATAAATGCTCATTCCATTGATACCCATGAAACTGTCCAAGAAATTTCATATCTCATGAGAGTAAGAATTTGATCCATTTGCTTAGGATGAACCCTCTTTGAACCAGCGAAGTTGAAACACCCTAAGGAAACTGATCACAATATGTTTTTATATTTTTAACTAGTTTTCACAGGGTTCAAGTTTCATCGAATGGAATTGCACTTACATTACACCAAATTGTATTTCCACATATGACCAAAATGTTCACATTAGAAAGGAAAATGGGAAGTGGGATAACTTCTATTCAAGATATGCACTTCCTGCAGAGGAGTTGAAGTTGACTGAATAACAAAGCGGACTACTACAGCAGTGGCTCCATCAATCCAACTCCAGCAAACACACCCCTTAAAGGTAAACTAACAGGTTCTTTACCTGTAGCTGACCAATTTCATCACCCAGAATCCATCAATTATGTTCCTGCTACAAGCACAGCGAATACAAATGACAAAAATTCCCCAAATTATTTCATCCTAGTAAAGGAGAGATGTAATTCCATGGCTTTCTATTTTTTCAGGGTTTCCAGCTTTTTGTCCAGACATTCTCTAGCATGACAGATTCCTTCTCTGAAGAGGTAGATGAAGTGGTATAATGCACTTTGAATGCCACCTTCTTACCCTTTGTGTAAAGTAAGCTGTTTCCTTGTCCCTCATGGCCAGAGCATGGGCATCTCACACCAATCTTTTTTAAGATTGTTTTTGTTCAAACCAGGACACCTGTTCTTACAAAAATTTATCTGCCTGCCACCTCCTGACACTTTCAAATAACTTTGATTCTAACTGAAATGAAGTGCATCTAAGTGCTACAAAAAATACAAGAATTAATTTGCTCATGCTGCAAGCTTCTTATAAAGGCTGTTCATTAACCTGGATCAAACAAAGAGTGTTTATGTGGGCCAGGCTTCCCCCAGTAAAAACCCATGGAAAAATACCTACTAAACTCAATGGACAGTACACCAGGTCTCAGCTGAATATATTCATATGCAAGTATGTTTCCAGTTAAGCCGAATATTTGTCCATGGACCACGTACTTCCTTACAATCGTAAGGAATAGGATTAATTTAATTAATAAACACTCAACCTTAGACCAAACATCTAGATGGCAACCAAAACCTAGGACTAAATTAGACCATTCATCTCATCTGGTGCCACATGTTTTGATTTACATTAGGTTCAGATGAGCCTCAGCATGCGGGTTCTCAAAGCCTGGAGGAAGCTGGCAACATTCCTACCCATATTCTTTCTCATTTGTGAAAAAATTTGTGGGAACCAAATATTGCAGGCCCCTTGTGTGCATTTTCAGAGAGTGCTCAGTGTACAGCTGATCACTATTTTGCACTTTTGGAGCTTGGGCTGATGATTGTGGCTCAAAAAGCAAAAAGCTCATTGCTTCAACACAGCCCTAATGATTAATTTATGTATTTTAGTCCATTGAACAAAGAAGGATAAATCACAGACAGCTGCTCTCATTTATCTATGTGGTTTCATATGCAAAGACACTGCAATATACAAAGAAAATCTTCTGAAAATGCACTGAGGCCATTGAAAAAAATATTCAAAATACAGAAACCACTAGCCCCCATTTAGCTTTACCTGAGAAGAGTACAATCATAATCAATATCATCTTCTGGGATACACCAACTCAACTTTTACCCTGGGTCTGAGTCAAGTAGCCCTATATCAAATCAAGCTTTCTGAAATACTCAAATTCTGTTCTACCAACAGGCAAAAGTTTGGGGGGCCATAAGACAGAGGTCTGAAATGTAATGGGATGACATACTCTTTAATCAAAATCCAAAGCCACTTTTCTGCTGGGATTTTTTCTTTAAAGTTTCTAGTTTAGGGAAGTTTTTGCACATACCTCTGCAATTCTTTATTTTCTTAAGATTTGAAATCCTGTAACCACAGCTACTGAGAAAGACTATAACTATAGTCACTGCAAAAGAAAAATAACTGTTTTGCCTCGAAAAGCCTGCTATTTTAGCATTCTATTTGATTGTTCCTTTGCTTGCTTGTTTATTTATTTTAGCCCAACTTCTTGGTTAAACAGATGAGAAGCATTATTCAAGTATTCAAATTTATCCTCTCACGGAATTATAACTAATTTAAATTAATCAGCTATTCACTTGTGATCCTTTTTCTCTTCACTGCCATTAAACAGATTAAGGGATCAAACTGTCTACTTCTTTGACACCAAATGTAATTCTCTATTTTACCATTCCTACTCAGATTGAATAAAACAGTAGTGTGAGATCTGTCCCAACTTGAAAACTCACACAGAAATTAGTCTTCATTTATAAACATGACACAATCAGATTCTAAACATTTAAATATTAGCATTTACTTCTACAGTAGATAAATAAGGGAGAAACACAGAGTATACATTAGATTACAAATAGGAGCTATTTCAAAGATGTATTTTGCATTGGATCCAAATTTTTGTATTGAATTTCCCAGGTTAAATATTTTACTGTACCATCCCTGAAATGTCAAAGTGCAGTAAACCAAAAGCAGCATAGTTTTGTTAAATCTTTAACAGCAGTGTGTGAAAAGGATAGCAAGCCTTTGCAAAGTGCCAGGCATAATCCAAGGGCTGTTTACACCCTACCTTCCTCAATGGATCTTTAAAAAGTACCTTTGCACAAATCAAAAATCATTTAAAGCCAAATGGTCAATGTCATGGCATCAGGCTTCACAATGAGAGTGGAAAATCGGGTCTTCTGAAGAGATGAGATCCCTCATCCTGCTTTTGCTCAATTAATGGGAAGAGCATGGATTATCATCTCCAGGTGCTCTTGCTAGGCTTTGTTAACTTGACTTCCCTAACATGAGAGAGGATAATGTGCAAATGACTGCCCCACTCTGCAACGATATGTCTGAAAGCAATTTTCCAAATGGAATGAAATCTGGTTTTCCTACATAAGAGGAAATACTGGTACCTATTATTGTTACATATGGCTGCCTCATCCTGCCATAGCAGAGCAGCCCCACTGTGTTCAAACTGCAAAACCAACCAAACAAAAAAGCCACCACCCAACATTACAGTAAATGAAAATCACTGACTTGTCCCAAACAGAGTGGCTGGCTGGCAAGCTTGCTATAGCAATCTGAAGGCTCATTCATTAAAAAAAATTGCGCAAAGCTATCATTTTTGCTTTATGAGTATATTGACCAGCAAATGTGAGTCCCCTGCCAGTGGAAAAATGTCTCATTTTTCAAGAGAGATTTGAAGTGAAAATAAAGCTGGTTCATTTTTTCCATAGAGCTGTGAAAATGAAATTCTTTGCCAGGTAAGCTGAGGATACATATTTGTTTGAATAGCTGTACTAAAAATTAAAAAACAAAATAGGCAAACAGGGGTGCCGAAATTCATACTTTGGCATTTAAATAACCCAGCCATCTTACACGAATGTTTATCCATCTAGCATTTCCCCTCCATGAAACAGAAGTTGTTTCTCTTCCCCATTTGTGAGCACGTGGATATGACTTTGGATACTTGACCTTAGGCACTCAAGTAATTTTCCTTACAGAGGTGTACAGTGGCATCTCTGGCTGCAGCCTGTGTCGTGTTCCTGCCACTGGTTCACACTGCTAATGCTGTTGGCACCATGCAATGTTTTCCAGCCTTATTGCTTAACTCCTGCCTGAGGTGACTGCACTCCACCAACATTCAATTTTCTAAGTATCAACTCATTTCCAACTTACAGACAGAACCCTCACTACTGCTGCAGAAGCCAGCAGGAGCCAGGAGGATTTTTGTCTGTTTTATGGGAATGTGATCTATGATGCATAGTTTAAAAATGTGCAGATATGTTAAAAAAAATAAGAGAATGTTATTTTGAATTTTGGTAGCTCTCCTTTACATGTGTCAAAGTACCTTACAAAATGGTCAGTACTGACTACACCTTTGTCTAATTCATAGCAGACTGGATGGGCATTATAGAATGGTAAGAATTTGGCCCTCAGGCACTGAGCAGGAATACAGACATTAAACAGGCTGCTGAAACAGAAATGCTCCATTTTTTTCTTCAGTATTTCAGGCAGTTACTTCGACAGCCATAATACAAAAGTTCATGCTACCATTGCCATTACCTCTCAGATAAGTACCCTTAAAACTACTTGGTTTAAACAATCTCAAAATTTAAAAAATGTAGTAATACTGAGAACATAATTACACCCTTAAAAGCTAGCCTATGACAGATGAATCAAAAACTTTTCTACTGTTTTTTTCTTCTTCATGTCATCAAAGAAAAGGCAAGAAGCAGGTGGAAAATTAGCATTCATATAATTGCTTATCTCTAATTACAAGGGCTGTGTTGTGCAACAGAAAATCTTTTATGAGAGAAACAACTTCTCTAAGGTGGCATCATCTGTTGATTATACTGCCCCAGAACTCTTGGCCTCTGTATGAGATTCAACAACATGAACATGAAGCCTGGTCAAAAGGTAACTGCACTACTTTAACCCTGTGTAAAGCCAAAAGCTCATCTCAGATTAAAGGCTGTACAGGTCTTTGTCCCACAGCACACTATATCCAAAGCACATTATTTATATAGCACATAGGATGTCAGTACTCATAACAGGAGAGCTCCAGGATTCAGAAAGAAGACTGTTTACTGATTTTGGCAAAGTTTTGTGTGCAATAAAGAGGATGAGCCAAAGAAGAGTAAAAGCCAATAAGAATATTCTAATACTAATTCTTTCGACTCCAATAACTTTTAATATAGTTTTAGGTTGCTCTTTCTTTTCTTTTTTTCTTTTGTCATATGGCCATGGTTAAACAGCTCAGCCTGTGCTTTGGTTTCAAGAGCAAAGACAAATCTTTGGCTTGGCTTTACCTTCAAACTTTGGAAAAAAACAGGGGCAATCTGAATTAAAAATAAAAATTCCAATTCCACCCCACTTTCATCTCTGTTTAAAAAAAAAAAAAAAAAAAAGTTTTCTGAAGAGTAGATAATGCTAAATATGATGTGAGAGTGAAACATTGCTATGCTTTTGAAGAATGGGAGACCTACAATCATATTGAAAAATCCCAGGCCAAAATTTCTGCTCCTATGAACTGGAACCATTCCATTGCATACAGTAGGGATCAGCAGCAGAAAATTTAGTCCCAAGAATATTCAGAACAATTTTAAAGGCTTCTTAAATAATTCATAGTAGCAAAGACCTTTGAACTAGTAAAATGAGAGTTTTAAAGTGTCTAAGGATCCTTAGTCTTTTACAATCCATGATTACTTTATATGCTCAGAAGATCATTATTTTAAGTGTTTAACATGCCACACAAATGACCTGGATAAATAGTAAAGGCCTTGCAAAAATACTTCCCAGCAATCCACTGTGTGTGAAAGTAAAGAGCAGGTTTCCCAAAGTGTAATTTTTCAAGGTGTTTGCTTGGTATTTCCAGCCCTTTCAGACCTGTTCTCATCTCATCTCCTCACACAGATTTATGCAAGTACCTCAAGCCACATTTACTTTGAAGCTTGCTACAACTAAGGAAGAAAATCCGAAAGTCTGGTTTTGGCAGTACTGTTCGAATAAAATAGATTATAAATATTTAACTTTTACAACGAGCATCACAGGAAAGAGCAATGCTGGCATTCAGTCACCTAATAAGGAAACGTTTTTATTATTGCTTATGTGAAGACAGTTCTGTTATTGTTTCTACATATAATGCATTGTATGCTTTGTGTTCTTTTTAATTTGGGAAAATTAAACATTGTTTAATGTCTTGACAATAATGCAAAAGGAAGCTCACTGCATGATGCTCCCAGGAGGTTGTGAAGCTTTTGCAATCAGAACCATTGCTAATTAAATCTGCCTATTGTTACAAAGCATTTGGGGCCAAACCAATCAACCACTGGCATAATTAATGCAGCTCACAAGGGCCTTTAGCAGTAATAGTTTTCATTAATCATAAGGAGCAAACGCAGGCTAAAGAAGAGTGGAAAAGCCTGGGTATTTACAAACCTGCTTGCCTTGGGTCTCATTTGGAAACAACTACAGCACAGTCCCATGGCACTAGTGTTCTCTTGAACACTGGTAATTTTGCCACATACATGTATGCACATTTTCATGAAGGTAACATGCAGAAGACACAAGCTCTCCCTTGCATCAAAGGGAGAGCTATCCTCTTTTGCTTGTGTTCTACATGCGTATTTTACAATGACACAATGACAAGTATAGTTTGCAGAATGAAGGGAAGGAATTTTTTAAAGTTATCAATCAGTTGCAAAGAAAAATATGTAAATCCAATGTCACGATTTACATGACTGGGACACTGAGATCAACAAACAAAACAAAAGGCATTCAGAATTGAAAAAAAGGGTGCCTTTTCATTTAGAGAAATGCCCCTATTTCAATTGGTCAATACATCTTTTACTTCCCTTCCACCTGCTATACTGCCTAAGTCCGTAGAGCTCCGTATCGTATTCCATAGTCCTGTACTAGATGCTGTCTCAGCCATCTCTCTGATGAAACCTTTCTTCTGCTTGCATTCTGTCCAGACTGTGACAGCCCTGCCTAAAGTAGAGCCAGGATTAGAGCCCTGGAGTTGCTGGATAGCTGCCCTGAATGTAAGCAATGAAACCACACTGTCTCCCTCCACTAGCTGATGTCAGATGTTTTCCCATATAATACTTTGTAGGCTGCTTAAGTCTCCACAATGATATCCTGAGGAAGTGATATTGGCACAAAATACAGTCCAAGACTCTGAGCATTAGTCAGTCAGACCAAGAGCATTCACATTATGACACTTGTATTGAATTTTATTTGAAAAACTCAAATGAACTTCCACAAAACAACTCACAGCTTTGGCTAAGGCGATGCATTCTAACTTAGGAAGCATTCTAACTTAAGATGAATTCTTATTTAGGAAGCATTGTTACTTAGAAGGGACCTGAATTAATGCTGAAAATTTATTTCACTAGCTTTAGCATCAAACATCTAGTTGCTCCTACATTTTGGTATCCTTCAGTATCCTGCAGTATGGATAACACAGTTGGACAATGTATCTCTGAAACAGTCTCTGACATCCTACACAGATAGGTAATGACACCTTTCCAAGTTTACTCAATCTAGGAGTCAAGCTCTCTCTCCTATTCTTTGCAATCACTGCTCAACTGGGTGATCCTAAGAACTCTCGGCTTGGTTTTGGGGTCACTGTATTTTCAGAATACAGCCTGCAAACTCATAGCAGGATCAACAGCCTTTATTTCTTGGTTAGTCTCCTCAAAAAGCCTCCAGTTTATGCCTCTGTCTGTCTTAGTTAAAAGGAGAAGATGAAAGATTAGAGAGATGATAAATCAGTGTTACAAGAAATGTTAACCAGCATTTGAGATTGCACAATGATATCTATTGAAAAATTGAGAAACAGGCAGTGAAGATCAGATACTGACAGGAGAGAAAGAAGACGTCAAAGAAAGGATTGGAAATATAATGGGAATTCTCTGTATGCAACCAACTTTGAGGATGAATAACTGAGACTATGATAATATTGCAAAAATCTCCAATAAAAGTAGGCATGAAATAAAAGATAAATTAAGCTTAAATATAGTATTCTGATTCAAAAACTTTCTGAATCAAAGAGGGGATGAAAAGACCTGAAGCAAGGCATTTTCCCTCTAGTTTTGCTGACAGGGGGTGCTCTATATAGAAGCCACACAGGCTCATTTTGACAAGAATATTGGAAAGGTAAGTGCACCATGACATCCTTAGCACCATGCTTAGTTGTGTGACATAATCTCTGATGTCTGAAGGTATTTCTGAACATTCAATTTTTCTGAATATAAATTTGATTCAGTGTGCAAAACACATAATCTGGTGACAATTAAGTTGTACATAATGATAATAAAGAGAAAATACCTTATTCAGCCTTTCAGCTGGCAATACCAATGAAGTAGAGGAGTCCATGTGCTGACAGCACATTCATTAAAGTCAAGAAGAATTCCACCTATGTAACAGCAGCAGGATTGGGGTGGACTGTCCTATTGTCACTGATTCAGCAGACTGATATACTACACACTAGATACTTTAAGAAATGAGTGTGCACTGAGAAGCCTTAACTCCATAATCAATCCTGTACCATTAACATTTCCATAAAGAGAAAAACTTTAAAAAAATTTAAATAAACCCTCCAGGCCTGATTCCCCTCTCTCCTCAGAAGTCTTCCAATGTTATTAGCCTTTTAACTGCAGCAGAGTCGCTCCTATTTACACTGCTCTGAGTAACATGAGGCTTCATGCCTGCTGAAACTAAATCATCGCCTCCTACAGTCATTTTCTATTATTATATTGGACTGTTTAGCTAAAGGGATGAACTACAGGATGTGTGACCACTTT
The DNA here is from genome assembly GCA_034509185.1 of Euphonia xanthogaster. Classification (NCBI taxonomy): domain Eukaryota; kingdom Metazoa; phylum Chordata; class Aves; order Passeriformes; family Fringillidae; genus Euphonia; species Euphonia xanthogaster. Next base: position 40,066,400 of record JAYDZK010000169.1, on the reverse strand, counting down.
ACAAGTCACTGTTCTGTACTAAAGATGTTAGTAGGGAAATGGGAAGAAGTGACCTTTCAAACCGTTAACATTTATATTGCTATTTTTGGCTTTGCTGCCCCTCTGTTGTGTCAATTCATAGGAACTTAAAATCATATCCCAAAAATGATCTTAGATTGCTTTTAAAATCTGATAAGAAACTTCAAGAACAATGAAACTGTAAGTCCCTTAAACTAAGAGACAACCAAACAGGAGAGCAATGAGATTAGCAATTTTCTCATTACCTTCTGGCAGTTTGAGATTATGACTTTAGCTACATAATGGGAGTTTTAGGAAAATCAGAGAGGAAACAAGAGCAGAAGCTACTTAAATTTCTCCTCCCCAAACCAGTTAGGCAAGTAAACAAAGAGAAAGCACCCCTACTTCCGTTGCCAGTCAGAATACCTGGGCACAGGGATGTACTGAAAGAGTAAACTGCACCAGAACAGTGTGGTCACAAGCCTCTGCCACTAATCCCACCCCTGACTCTGTTAAAAGTCTCCATTGAATCAGATTATGTGGATGAATTCGGTAAGCAACTGGTAAACATAACCATCAGTCTTTGTCGGTTCTTTCACCTTTTGGAATTTGGTTTAATACAGATGTGAAAATCTGGCCTAATGACTGAGGGAGACACTAAACCCTTCCTATGATTTGAACTTGAACAGATCTTGCAATTCTGAACTATTTTCTTTCTTGCAAAAAATTTACCTCAGATTTTGGAGGCAGTTGAAGAGAATACTTCATCTGAGTATTTCTTACTATAATTTGACTTCATAGTCCTCTGCTTCCAGACCAAATATCAATGAGTTTGTTGCCCTGATCTAACTGGGTGTACTGGAAAATAATTAAAGGGCATTAAAAGTCACCCATGTTTGAGGAATTTATGTATTTATAATGCATTCCAGTCCCACAAAAACTGCATCTAATCATTCCTTCAAATAGAGGCCAATAAAATTTCTTTCGTTTTGATAACTTGTTTTTACTCACTGAAGAACAAACCTGGAAAGTTTAAATATCACTCAGATCTCACTGGAAAGCAATGGTACAAGGTAACTCACTGTTTAAATGGCAAGAACATAAATTTTTTCATAGCTTGTTATGACTGTAATACAGTTGGTTGAAAAATTTTATTTTGACTGTCTGCTGGAAAACCAAGTATTGGAATAAAAATACGTTTTTCATTCAAAGTGTTTCTCTTTGACAAAAAAGGGAACAAAATAAAACCCCTCAAAAAACTGTTTGTGCTGAACTTCACAGAGAACCACACAATACAAGATTCCTCAAGTGTCTGAGTTCATAAAATGGGGAGATGATTACGTTTTACATATACTAAGGACCTAGCACTCAAAAAAGGAAGAACTAATGAAGTTTAAAAATTACAGCTCCAACAAGGCATTATAATGTACCATCAGGATTTTGAGTTTTGAGCCAAAAACATTCAGTTATTTGAAGATATTTTAAACTGAATTTTTGTCTTGAAGATGCACTTTAGATGAAAATACATATATTTAAAAAACAAATTCTCTATTAAGTCATGTGTTCTCCACAGAAGACTGCATTTTCAACCAGTTTGGCCTATTAAGCTTTTCCCTCTCTTTTCTCTTGTGTTTTGACCAAGAGAATTTAAGATCTGAAATTTAATTTACAGCCTTAATTGTATTTAAACATAGTTTTATTTGTGGATGAATGCAGATACTTAGCCTGCTGTTTTTAAACTAAAACAGGGATTAAAAATTGCTTAATGAAAAGCAGTGGTCTGTCTTTTCAACCACTGCTTCTCCAGTAACACAGAAATCTAGCGCATTGTGGAAACAATACTCAACATTATTCCTAGGCAGTCATTCCTACGCATTGCAGAGAGCAGGGAAAACATAGTGCCTAATATTTATCTGGAGCAGTCTGATTTGAGAGATGACAGAGAACAATGCACAGAGTGCAGTAAAATGTAAAGCGAGCCAGTTGTAAGACAATAGTTGTGATATAGATGAGAAGATCTTGAAGTGGGTTCATGTACCTTAGCAACATCATGTGCCTACAAGAACTTCTCTTGCTCTGATGACCCTTGGTGTGGCTTTGCGCGGAAAGGAGGCTCTACAGTGGGAACTGTAACTAACAAAAGAATCCAGTACACTGCATTAAGGACAGGGTAGGCTAAAGGATCCACGGATGACAGCATTAACCTTGGACCTTAACAGTCCATAAAAGCAGACACTGCTGTAAAGACTCAGACTAATGCAACAGCTTCACTGCAGACATGTGGCCAATGCACAGATTTGGAGGTGAATTCCACCCGTCACATAGAAGTCACTGTACAGGCTGAATTTCTCTTGCTTTTGTACCAAATGGAAAACACTAAAATGACTCATGAAGCCTCAAAAAGTTCCTGCATCATGTGGCAATTCATTACAGAATTACAGAAAAAGCCAAAATTTTTTTTTTAAATAATTAAGTAATGCATGAACTGTAACACAAGCTGTCAGTCTCTTCAACAATTTTGTTCAGGGGTACATGGCTTGGCAAATAAGAAATGTGGAATTCGTATGTGATAAATCATCCAATTAAAAATCCCTCCAAATTTAAGCAACCATGACTAGCCATAACCTGATCTACCAGGGAACATTACATGGTCCTCCCACAGCCTGTATTTACATTAACAACAGTCAGAACTTTTTTGTTCAGATGAAGCGGTAGAATTCCACAGTCCATATAACTGGTTTTCACTTCTTTTTCAAACAAAGCTTGTTCCATTATCGGAAGGGTAGATAGCTGGTTATTTGACTTATCCTGAAAGAAGAAAAAAACTGCATCTCTGCATAGAACACGGACATTTTCTCCTAACTATCAGGTCACTGAATATGATGGAACGCCTGGCTGCTCTTACTGTTTACCCTGTTGGAAGACCTATCTTCTACATACCACCCAGCAATTGTAGTACAGCCATAGCCAGAACCAGACTGTCTTGACTGAAAGTTTTATCTATTTCCCAGAAAGATTATGTCATTAGATATGATCCAGTCTAATATGTTTCTGTGCATTAACATGATTTACATGATTTGTTTTCATCTGTCACTAAAATACAGATCATTAACCTGACATTCCTCTTAGGATTTATGGACCTTATTGGTGTTTTTATGATTATGCAATCTGATGTCTGGCAAACCATAGAAAGCTGTGGGTAGGTGGAGGAGTGCATGTCTGAAAACTAAAGGAGAACTTCAAGCAGGACTGTTTTGTCATTTACTTGCTGTATAAAGTAATGTGATATAATTAAAAATGGTCAGGAAAGATTACTATCTTTTGGCATCAAATTTTAACACATGCAGTAAAATAGAAATTATCAGCCTTGCGAAAAACAGATTTTTTTTTTCCCTCCCACAGTGGGGGCCCAGTAAAGCCCTGGAACATCCTGAGGATAAAGGACATCAACTGGATGTAAAACAGAGCTCTTTTTCTAATGGTTTAGGATAGGAGGGTCTTCTCCTGTAGTGGGAGGAAAAAGCTGGAAATGTCAGTGCTTGATCTTTTTTAAGGTTTTGAACTAATATGTAAAATTAAAATGAAGATAAATTTAAATCCTTGTGAAAAGGATTATTAAAGATAGGACAGTTCTATAACAAGCATGATCCAGCAGCTATGAATTAAGAATGAATCATAATATACAAGCAGTGTGGGGAGGTCTGGAAAGTTTAACCTTCTTGGATGACTCTGAAAGAACTGAAAGAAAACAGCAATTTTCCTTTACCAATTTAGGTCAGGCAAGGCAAAGCAGGGCAAGGAAAAGAAAGAGGAGCAGAGTATGAAGAGTGATTTTGTTCACTGGTGAAGAACATGAAGAGGTTGAAGAGCACTGTTCCCTCTTTTGTAACAGGTAAATCAAGACTAGAGTATCATTAAAAATTGCTGCTGAAAGTAATAAAATTTCTCTATTAAGAACTAAGTCAACTATTTACTGATTGGCTGTAGTGATGTGAACATTCAGTAGTTTTTAAGCTGTGAGTTTTTCAGCTGCCAGAGGGTATCTTGCAAGCAATATTTGGAAAGAATTCTACTCTAAAACTATTGTGGCTCTTGACAGAAAAACAACAGCAAATGAAGGAGAAGTAAAGAGAGCTGCCTCCTACACTTTAAAATAAAACGGTAGTGCATATAACAAGTTGTGACAGTGCCTCACAGACCTCGCTCCCCAGAAGTTTCTTAACAATGCAGGGTTTAGAGTAAAATACAAATCCGAAATCATAGTTCACTCAGAATAATTAAGTTCCTTCTTGAACTCTAAAGGGAACATTTAGTGAATCAGCTATAAGAGTCAACCCAAAAGTCTGAGAATGCCATAAGACTGTGTTTTGGAAGCTTCCAGTCTTCATCTGAGTATTTCTTACTAAAATTCCATGCAATGCTTTTCTCTTTAACTGCCATGCACCACTTTGCTAAGAGAACAGGCCAAACAAAAATTGTTCTAACAGCTAATGTCTTTCAGCATCCACAGACTTTACAAGGCCCAAAAGGCAGATCTATGGCTAACATAAAATATTTGGACTTGCTGTAGATGTCATGAAATAATAGTGCTTTTCCTTGTGTAGGGAACCGACCTTCAGATAAGTCCAAAGTAGAAAGTTCACAGTAAAAATGTCTGGACTTGAACTTGTCTAAAATTTAGCACAGACTGATTGCCATTTGTTATGGACTGAGTTCCCATTGACAGAATCCCTGTGTTGATTTGATAGCCTGTTGGGATGTTTGAAGACATTTAAAATCAATACTTGTGCCTTCCATTTTCTTTTCAGGGTTTGAACTGACATTTTTAGGGCTTAAGCCAATTCCATTTCAGATACTCTGGATTATCAAACCTCTGTGCCAGAACAGTACAGGTCTCCAACAGGCTGTTGTAACTTTTAGCCCATGACAATGTCAGACACTCTAGGCATGACATGGATATACTTCAACAATTTATTACCATGCTTTTGGCTTCTCCAGCTACAGCTAATGACTGTATTTACAAGTATTTACAACACAAGCAATTACCATGGTTGAGTGTGGCTCATACCTACTAATTGTTGGAAAGAAACACTGTCTTTAGGGCTGAAATGAGCTAGTAACAGGCAAAAACCTCCAGTTTTTCTGTGTAATTCAGTGGTTTTCAATTAATGGACCACTTCTACTCAGGCTCTTTCCCTATGCAACTCTACTTTTTGTATTAATCTGAAGTCCATTTCTGTGTCCAATATAGGCATAATATATTAAGACCAAGCTGGCATCATTCTCACCTGCCCCTCCTTTAATGCCAAATGCAAGCAAATTTCAAAATGGAAGATTAGCCACAGTTCTGCAGGACAACAAATGACTTCCTAGGAACCCCTGCTGAAAAAGACAGGCAACAAGCTTTTAAAATACTTTCTTCCCCCTCTTGCCTATGTTCTTTCCTCACTTTTTTATGATATCCATTTTGATTTCCTTCTAACTGGTTTCATATCTCAAATCTCCACATTGTGCAATAAGCCTAATATGAAATACTTTTAGAAAACTTCTAACTATTTTGTAATAAATATGTAAGTGGAAACATTCAACTGGACCTTAATTTTTCCTTGCTAGCTCACACAATTTCAACTGCAGGTAATTTATCTTCAGTGAACACTAAAAGCAACATCTGGAAAATGCAACAATTAATGAGAATAAATAAAAAGTCACAGAGCTGTTACAACATTTTCTGTCTCTAGGTTATTAATTTTCCTATGCTTAGAAAGGAATGGCTCTTAGAATTGATGTAATTGGGCAGACACATGAACTCTTACATTTATTTCCTTTGAAAGAAAATGGTTTCTTTGGTGGTGGTGGTGGGGGGGGGGGGTGTTTATGCCAGTTTTTTTAACTTTAGGACTGACTTTTGTCAGGATAGGCAAAACAGTAAGAAGTTGGTCAGGTTGAGCTTGGAATGAACGCGAGCACTGGAGTATGGACAACAAAACAAGCAAGCTAATGAGACGGAAACCTCACTGACAACCAACATAGTTTCCATGTGAGGAAAACTAAAGTACAAATGATTTGAAGCTGTCAGATGACACAGCAATAAAAACTGCATTCACCTCTTAGATTGTCACTCTGTCGTATTAATCAGTCTTACTGGCACACTTTGCCAACAGATTCAGACTATACAGACAGATAAATGCAAGAAGCTATTTTGTATAGACACACATAATTATCACTTTAGATTTGATTATTTTAGTCCATTAAGAAGGTATTCTCAGCAGACATCATACAGTTTTCATTTGCATTTGCACAGAGTCTATAATACATTGCTGTATGTGCACATCAGTGTTTTCCCAGATGGTGTTTCGAGAATGAAACTCCTGTTGGATCAAACTCTCTGGGACTAACTGATAAAATCTTGCAACAGATTTTTTAAGCCCTTAAAATGATAGTCTGTAGCAAAAAGGCAGCAATAAAACACCACTCCATTGTGTCAGAAAATTAAATAAAAAGCTATGTGTCCCTTTCACGTGTGCACAGGTGAAGTAAAATATGATGATGATGATGATAACTCTACATTACCAGAATATCCAGATTAAGGGGTTTGAAATCTGGGTACTCTTGAAATCACTAAAACCATGGTTTGAGGAGACAGATAATTAATTGTGATTTAGGATTCTTCATTCTGGACGAAAAATGTCATAATCACAAAACCTGACCCTGCATCAGAAGCTTTAATGGCAGATCAGGATTTTCTCTGGGTCAACCCTATTTTATGATGGATTATGTATGGCTTGTCCACTAGCACCTGCTTAAAGCATATAAGCATAAAGATGGCAGAAATCACAGAGCTGGCACAAATACTGCATCACTCATCTGTGGGGTTCAGATGAAATGTGAACTATTAGGTCAACAAAGAAAGGCAACAATTTCTTCCTCTCTTCTGTTTTGTCATACTGGATTATCAACACAACAAAGACCAGTTTTACAACCCCTTTACAATGCTTATTAAATACACAATCAACAAATGTATGATCAATGAACATAGAAATCATTAGTGCTAGGATACTATGACATCTCTACAGAAACAGATGAAAGTGTAATAATAAGAGAACTGAATAGTAAATAGGTGAAACTGTACTGTATTTTAGCCACTAGAACAATATTCAAACTTTTTTTTATCTTGAATTACATTATCACCAGAATTTCTAAGGTCTTTAAGTACCTATATACATATATTACAGGTTATGGAAGACTTTTTCTTCCCTGTATTTGCAAAATTAATGAAATTTTACACTAAGTATGGTTTATTCTGTGGTGTTTTCTACATTTACATATTTATTACAAAATACAGATTCTACTGAGAAATTACTGAGTACCTTAAGAACCTTTTTGAACATTAAAAATGTCATCAGTTAAACTCACCCTATTTATTTCTCAGGAAAGTGCTCCTACAACAGACTATTCAAAAATAATGGCTCTCAAATTCAAGTTAACAAAATGAATTTGAAGTTTCGCTGGGCATTGTGAAAAGAATTAAACTACACTTTCTTTGTCTATACTCAAACACAAAAAATGGTGTACAACCTCTGTAAAACATCACACTGTGTGGCTAAGAATCCCACAGGGATATAAACTGCTGATAGAGCAGATGTAGCAAGGAGAACGTAAGAGATTTACAGTCCATCCTAAGCTGTCCTCAGGGGAGTGGATTTTCTCTGTTAGGTGATAGGAAAGTATCTGCATTGTCTTCTCCACTCATATAGTGCCTGGATTTCCAGCTGATACTGGTGTGGGACTATGACCGCCCAAAATACAGACACCTTAATATCAACTTCAGATCTAAACTAGTCACCATGCCTAAATTCCTAGCAGGAATTTAGACTCTGAGTTCACAGACACACAGCAGTGTAGGCTGTGTCTTAATCAGAATCCATGTAGTCCCCTGTTCAATGTTTTCTGTTTATTTTCTATAGCTATTGATAAAATTCTTACTACTGTCAATCTGATATGGCAAATCCGCAATGTTTTCTGTGAAATGGAGAAAGAAATGAGGAGTGTGGGGGCAGTCATAAAATATTTACAAAGGTACTGTGACATATGTATAAAATACCTCAGCAATACCTATTCTAGCAATGAGATGAATACTCTAAGTATGGAAAGACAAAGTATTTTGGAAGTCATCTTAAATGGACCAAAACAGCGATTGAGATTTTTCTACTCAAAACAGCCACTCTAAACAGAGTTATTGTAACATAATCCAGTGTTGATGGCATTTTTTCCAGGAGTAAAATTTTGTCTTCAATAACTAATAGGTTAAATACCACTCCACAAATGCCTTAAGTGAAGGCAAAAGCCTATTTCTCAGAGCCAACAAAAAGAACACACACTAGAAGGCATTATAGAACATGGATATATAATCCACTAGTTTCATGCCTTGCATCTGTGAGTCTTGCAAATGCCATTACTCTGTGCTAAATTAATTTAGGCTCATTCCGTCAAATGAATGCACTGGAGAACCAATATAAACTAGAATTTCCTGAGCCATTATTTTCTATCTTCCAAAACCTAAAATAGTTTATGCTGATTTTACTGACTAATTGTAACTGGCAGGTCATTTTCAGAATAGTAAAAGCAAACCACTTCATGCTTAAAACAAATTTAATGTATTAATTTGTGACCTTAACTCACAAAACCTTTCTCCTAAGGAGATTGTATTCTCAGCTCAAGACAAGTTTGTAGATGACATGTTGATCATGGTACATTAGAACATATATTCAAGTAAAAAGTAGCAAAAATAAAGCAGTATAGACTAAAGTAGTAAGTCGTTAAATAGGATATTAGGATCTTGCCTGAAATTTTAATTTTGTCTTTTTTTTAGTTATGTTCTATAGGCAGGGCTAGATGATAGTGTTATTTGCACCTCAAGAATTTCTTTGACAGCACTAGGATTACTATAGAAAAACAAAGGAAAATTTAGCCCTTTATGAATAAATTTGGTTTCATGTTTTGTTTTATAAACACAGTTCTTATGCAGAGATAAATTTTCTTCTTTTTCCTCAGACAAATACTTTTCAATAAGCTTTCTAATGTTTGTATGATCAAGTCTGAATCAGAGTTTACTAAGCTAACTGAGTGAAGAAGACATCTATATTTATCCTTTATAATGAAGCCTGGAGTGGGAAGACAGCAAGTTTACAAGCCACTGGATTCAGTGGCAAGTTCTTTCCTGCTCTGTACACATAACAGTCCAGAGCTGATTCTCTGTAGATGTTCCCAAAAGCCTTGGCACCACTCTGAAAGGTAATAAGGGAAAAATCTTACTCTTCTTTTTCAAGACCTTAAAAACCTGCCTATAACAATCATTGAGAACGCTGTTTTTAGCACCTGGATTCACCTTGATTGATTATGTCAATCTGGCACATCAGATATAGCTACAAATTACAGAAAGGTTTGCTGCACAGTTCCTTCTGAAGTAATTCTGCTAGCCTGGGTATGGCACCACCAACGTGAGCAAGTCCTGTTGTTAGCAAATCTAACACAATCACAGTCTTGATGATGGGCTAGGAGTCACAACACAGGTAAACTATGCTTCTGATTCCTCTTGTAAATGTGTTTTTAGATGGACTGGAGGTTACCAGTTCTCAGAAATAAACCCACCTTTTTTATTTTTTCTCTGTGTGTTCACTCATGTGTGTGTGTGTGTGTGTGTGTGTGTGTGTTGAAGCTTTGGCAGCTACACTGCAAACTCAAAAAGTCTTGCTTTAGTCTCTAGCACTGAAAAAATTAAACAAACACTCTTAAGTGACAAATTTCTATAGACATATTTTATGCTACAAAAATCCCAAAGGAATTCTGTTCTTGCCTACACTGACTAAAGAAATGAAAAATTAAATCTCCAGCATGAAAAGTATTTGCTTCAAACTCTTGCCTACACTGTTTAAGGTTCTTCCCTTAAGTGCCTACCGGAAAATCAAGGAGAGAAAAAATTAATAATAATTATTGCACTGATTTTAAAAATGGCTTGTATAAAGGAATCTTTAAACCTTTTAGCGTCTTGCTTTCTTTCTTATGATGATTGTTTGTTTTTTCTAAATGCTTTTGGCCCTCAATTCAGTAAAATACTTAAGCACAGTACTTAATGTAAAGCATAACTTCAATTTCTACTGGATTTGAAACATGGTTTGGGGTGATTTACTGAATCATAGCCTACATCATTAAAGTTTGCTTTCAAACTATACATTTTCCCACAGAAATAGAAACCAGGAATATTCTCTAAAGTTTATTCCACTGAAAGGAAGAAGCAATGAGAAAGGCACCAAAATTTATCATCCACAAAAGCACTGAATTTATCTAAATACTCTAGAGAATTCAGTCTTAAGACATTCACCTGAGATTCCTAGTCCAGTTTTAAAAAGCTCAATTCTAAACAGTGATGAAAATAAGTAAAGCCAGAATTCCACAATTATTTTTATAAAAGCAACATTAATTCACATCAAACCAGCTATCAGTTTGTAGATAGCAGGTGACTGATGTAGAAAAAAGCAGGTAACACTGTTTTTCCAATTCCTGCTTACTGAAAACTGGCTTCTGATGGGAGTTTGCTTCTTTTCAGGTTTGCGTCCTAAGATCCACCACCAAACAAATGTAACCCACACTGTCATTTTACAAGCCCCTTCTTGCTACATATCACCCAGAATTAAGCAGATAACAAAGAGGAAGATAATTAAAAAGAATGTAAAAAATAAATGTCTGACCCACTGAACAGATGCAAATAGGTATGAACCAGAGACTTTAGTGGACTAATACCATTTTAGCCAAGTAAAGCCTGGCCAAAAGTACTCCTCTATAAAGGAATGTATGATGCATGAGCTTAGTCAATCATCACCATTGCTAATCATTAAGGCACTATCATACAACGAGAGTGGAAGCATGATGGTTATTAAAATGGCTCATGAATACCTTCACAGGAGCTTTGCAAAGTAAGGACAACCTAAGTTTCTTACCTGAGCTTTTATTGGTTTTGTTCTGTCTACTCTTTACTTGCTCAGTCCATAAGGTAGGATAACGAGAAGCTATATCTAGAAAAAAAAAAAGGCAACAGAATATACTTTATAAATGTTAACATTTTTAAAAGTTATTAGCAACTGAATAAGGGCTAGTTTTAAAGAAACATGGATCTTTAAAAAAAAGGCACCATTGGTTTATATTAGGGCAGTTAAGTGTAGCTATGATATTTTCTGAAAAATCCCTTTGCCAGGATTTTTCTCCTGAGAAGCTGAGGCCTCAAGAACAAAATGTAAACAATGACTATCTGCTGCTGTGGAATGCAACAGGTGCATCTTTGATTGGTCTCATGTGGTTATTTCTAATTAATGGCCAATCACAGTCAAGTTGTCTCAGACTGTCTGGTCAGTCACAAGATTTTATTATCATTCCATTCTTTCCTTGCAAGCTTTCTGATGAAATCTTTTCTTCTATTCTTTTAGTATAGTTTTACTATAATATAAATCATAAAATAATAAATCAGCCTCTGAAACATGGAGTCAGATCCTCGTCTCTTCCCTCGTCCTGAGACCCCTCTGAACACCACCACAGTTAAGACAATTATTCATGCAAAGGCATGAATAGTCCTTTCCTTATCCTATTTGTACAGAGGATTTCTCAATCTAAAAGTTGAATAAGGACTTCTAGATGAAAATTATGTTTAATTAAAATAAAAATGTCCTACTCTCGACCCAAAATATATAATGGCTGCAGATCCACATTCTTCAAGATTAGCGGTGAGTGATAAGGCAGCCACAACATTGGACTATTATTGCTTATTTAATGGCAATTAAGCCTCAAAAAACATCAGCCCTAACAGTGACATTACTAGTCATTACACTGAGGATAGAATTTACCCTTTGACTTGTTTATTTGAACATAGAGTTCTAATCTGCACCTTGGCTCAAGTTTAAAACCTGTGTCTGCCCTCAGTCACGACAATTAAAATTGCTGATGTTGGTCTTCACAGGTAAAGTCTCATCTCCAGACTATCATACAAAATTCACTGCCTGCAAGACACTAATGTGTTTGTTGTCTTTGTTGCTCCTAAAAAAAAACCCAGATGTTTGCACTTTCTTGCAACTGCTCCAGCAGTTGCAGATACTCCTAGGATGGCATTTTTTGTTGTGGAATACAGTCCACAACTGCACAGTTTAATACCACACTGTTAAATTTGCTCACCTTCTTCATCACCTTGAGGCTGAGTCTCCAGCGCGGGAGCTGAGGCATCATCTGAATTCAGAATGGAAAAGATTTGCAAGGAGACTACAATTATGAGAGTAAGCTAAATAAGTGTACATACATGATTGAAAATAATGATTTGCACATAGCCCCGGCCAGTAAACAATAATTTAAACATTCTTTATAGGCAGTACACAGCACAGATATATTACATTTAAAGACTCTGTTTTATAAATGGATGGGGTTTGAAGTTATGGATGATGAATTTATTGCAAGTTCTTTGGTGATGCATGAAGTGATCAGGTTGCTCTCTGGAGTGTAATTCTTCACTTCTAATGTTGCACAGTGATACCTATAGATTATAACTGAAAAATCAGCATTTCTAAGAAACAATTAGATAAGTGTATAGAAGTGAGACCTGTAAAAGCAAAAAGAGCCTGGAGGGAATGAGTGGCTGCAGACACCTTAAAATCAAAGGGATTTTTAAGTACAGCAGGATCTATTCAAGAATCAAGTTGATTTACAAGTAAGATTCACAGATTATATAACCAGAATATTGTTTGCACAACTGTTATCCTCTGGTCAGCATTCTCCATCCACCTACTACCAACCATTACTGCAAGAAATGAGGGAGGGAAAATTACAGAAATGACAAGAGGATGTGAGTCATTTTAGGTTCAGTAAAACACTGTGGACGTAGTGCTGGAAAAGAAAAATTAAACATAAAAAACCATTTAAACAAGCTTTTGCTAAACAGAGTGGTACGAAAGACCCATCTTTACTTTATTATGTTTTTGTTATTTAAAACTATTGCAGATGTGGGGTAAATATGACTCAGGAGACCATGCTAGTACATATTTTCCAGTCATATTTTCCTGTGGCATGGAGCTAACTCCAAGACCAAGGTGTACTGCAGTAAACAGCATCTTCCATGCAAAGGTTTTATTACTATTTCTTGCAGTTTCACAGGTGGATGTCAGACCAAAATAGTTTCCAGATTGTTTTCTTGGCATTTTCATAGAAGACAGAATCAAAGGTAACTGAGAAGCTGCTTCTGGCATGTAGCCTTACCTGGGTAACAAGGGAGTAGCAGCTTTTAGGCTAACACACTACCTCTTTCCTTTCCTTTCTGCTAGTGCAATTCCAAGAGTCTCCTGTTCTCTTTGCTATCACCATCACTGCTTGGAGTATTTTTAAGTCTGTGTTGTCTTTAAATCATGCAAAAGGTTTGGGGTCACTCTGACCTTTGCCTTTAAGGGTCATAGTCTAGGTCACAGCAAATACAGATACCAAGTAGATATTGATAGCAGGTAAAACCAAATTTCCAGCCATGGAATAGTGATCTTTATGCAAAACAAAAGCAGCAGTAACAGGAGCTTATCTTCAATGCAAAAATATCTAACCAAGGCATAAGGAGATTTCTTTTAACAGTGCTCTTTCTTCATGTCCACACAATGGCAGGATTCTTTGCTCCAATGCTACGAAAGACTGTCACTCCTCATTAGTTTTGCTGGCATTTCTGTGGTGTCCTCTGGGTGGTGGAATAAGACCATTGATTAATTTCAGAGAGGCCATCAAGCATCCTACTGTACTGAAAATCAAGACACATATTTAGATCATCAATCAGTATGTGATTCTGGAAACCCAGTATTTCAGAAGGTAACTTATAGTAGGCAGATATTACCCAGAGCCAAGCCAGGAATTGGGTCTGCACTTAAATGACACTTTTCTAATCATCTTTTGGTACACAATTTCAGTTTGTGACACATTTGATCTTATGCAATTATCTGAAATTCAGCATAATGCTGCAACTCAGTGATAGTCAGCCCAATCAAAATTAGGCTCCTGAACTTTGTTCAATCAGCAGTTAAAACCATTTTGGTGTTGCTGTTGTTGTAAAACAACATATGTTTAATGACTGATATGAATTAGATATCTCACAGACTAATTGCACAATTCTTCCTGGCTGGCACGTGCATACCAGTCCGTATATTTAAACATAAACCTGTTTAAATTCTGTTTGCTGTCAGAGTTCAGTTACCAAGAACACAGTCCTGCAGCCAGTTAAGAACCAGAAAAAAGGGATGTGATCCCAACTCTGACACCTGCGCCTTTCAGAGTATAAATATTTTCCTTGGATAGAGGAAAGAACTGTGGAGCCAGAAAACATACTTTAGGGAATAAATTTTTTCATTTCTGTTCAGTTTAACATTTAAATTTACAAACATCCTAACAAAGCCCCTGGTCTCCAATATCTGCAGCTGAAAGTTTTCTTTCAGTATTGCAATACCCAGAGAAAGCAAGGTGCACAAGTACAACAGATATGGCTCATCAGCTCCATATCTATGAGACATCTTGGAAGAGGAGACTGTCTCAAGTTAAGTCTATGCTGTCTCTTGAGGAGAGTCCTCAAGGCCACACCTTGAAGGTCTGAAGCACGTCCTCTGGAGCACTGAGAACACTGTGAACCAGCCTAAGCTTGCTGGGCTACAATATGGGCAGACACCCCTGGTTACTCCACACGAACACATGGAGGAAAGAGGAGCAGAGAGTGTTATGGTTGTTGCAAAAAATACTACTGTGCCCTTGCAAGCTGAGCTACAAAACATGTTTTACTACACTGGCTGTGAAGCTGAAGCACAGCTCCTTAACTCAGACAGATGTATGATCCTGGTCCCTACGCTGTGGGAGTCCCTAAAGAATTTTGGATGTCTCTGACAACACTACTTTATTTAAAGCATAAGACAGTATCCAACTGGAAGAAGGGTGAGGAGAGGAAGACAGCAGCGCTTGAGAAGAAGCAGGAACCACCTGGGAACCAGGTCAGAAGCCTTTAATGCTGCAGGCTTGTGCTGGAGAACAAAAACCAGGCATGAGTAAAATGCAATCATGTCACTTAAGACACAAATATACATGGTAAGAAGGCAGATTTGATAAACTGTGTTCATTTCCTTGTTCTACGACTGTTCATTCAGGGTTCAGTAGTTCAGCCATCACAGCCACAAACAAAAATAAAGAATACCAGTCAAATTTTATATATGGAATTTTTCATTCCATTCAAAGCTGAAAATGAAAGTCCAGACCTGAAGAAAATGGGCAACCTAAGGTTAGTGGAACCTGCAATTTGTCTGGAAATACATGAAGAACCAATTTTTCAGTACTTTGTGATTATTAGCCTTAAAGAAGTACTGATTCTTTTAGCCTAACAGCACTATAGTTTATTGAAATGTTAGGTTTTTTGCAATGCTGCAAAAGCACCTGCAAAAAAAAAATCAGTTATATTTACCATGCACCAAACAGAGAGGCATTAACATTAGAACAAAAATGAGTAACTTCTTTAAAATTAATTTATGCAGTGTAACTGATGGAAATATCCAGTATGTTGTTTTCAGCTGAATCTAAAATTCTTTCAAGTGTTTGGAGAGTGTAAACTTTAATTTTATTTAGAGCATAGACATCTCATTCATTTTAGTCTGTGAGCTACGTCATATTCACATCAGATTTTTTTCTGCTAAAAAGATATACATCATGACCTATATCAAACAACAACAAACTTCTGGCCATAAATATAAGCCATCAGATGAATTAATTCCAATATAAAGCCAAGTGCTGGGTCCAAGATGACTCAAGCACTGATTGCTATGGAAATAAAGTGAGAACTCCAGTTCCAAAGACATTGGGACTGCAGAATGTTGTCTTTATCAAACAGACAGAATAATCTGTCCTCCAGAAAAAGCAAAAAGTATGGGAAAATATTTCAGAGTATAGAATTGGGAAGGAAAGTTGCTGTCCAAACAGCACTGAAATGCAAAGTCTATACGACTAAGACTAGAAAAACATAGTGTCTATGCGTACATATATATATATATATTTATACTTTTAAGTTTACTAAATATCTGCAATGCAAATATTAAATTGATAACATGCATGCATATATATTACATATGCAGCTACAATACATCATAAATTTATACTGATAATTTAAATATATGGAAAACCACAGTAGTGTCTCCCACAGCTATTTTAGCTTCTATTTAAAGGCCAACTAAGATATTTACCTGTTTTGCCTGCTCCTTCTCGTTGTGGCAGCTTCTCACTCACTGAACCTACAATTGGAAAAAGGAATTAACCAGAAAAATATTATTTTCACTTTTAATATGCCACCTAAGAAATACAGTTCTGCTGTAATGATTCATTTTTGTATATTACAGCAATAAATATCAGCTAATTCTTCCTTTGCAAATGAAAGGTTTCAGCTTTGCCTGACCTCTGCATTTGTGCACAATCCATACACTGCCCGACTCCACTTCTTGGCCAACACAAGACCTGAGAAAGAGGCAGCATTAAACACTACACAGACACAAGTACATCCTCATGTGCTGCAGGATGACCCTTTTCCCTTCCCCACTGCCCCAGCAAGGACAGGTTCTGCAGGAAAGAGCATCACCCCAGAACCACTCCCTTGTTGTCCCTCATACAGGGCAGCTCTCTCCCTCTGCTCAGTTTTGCCCTCACACCTCAGATGCTCTGAGGGGCTTTTTCAGCCTCTAGGCCAGGCTCAGATTAAAAACTGTCCTTTCTTGCTTTAAAGGCCTCACACAAAACCTTGTGGAAACCCTGTGCTGGTGTAGCAAAGTGATTGTGTCCTGGGGGGAACACAGAGCCTTATTCTGAGCCTGAGCTGGGCTCACAACTCATCCCCAGAGCTGCAGCCCTTGGGAGAAGAAACAGTAGAGCTGAGAAGAGAGGCAAGAAGATACAAGAGATGGGTTTTCACAACTTATTCTACCAGCCTGTACTCCAACACAGAATCCAGCCTTGCTTTCAAGCCATCAAGTAATGAAGAATCCACTAATTTTCTTAGTAGTTCTTCAAGGGGGCACAAATCTTTAGGGTTTAAAATAGAAATCCTTCTTTATTTCTTGCTTATGTGTCATTTCCATTTTTATGATTCTAATTACTAGACAATTTTTAACAATTTATATGTCTGCTGCATTGAAAACCATCTTTAAAAGTGGTATTTTTCTCTCTGAAGAGCCACATGGAGTGATCAAATCTTAAAAACATGAAGTCTTTCCATTTTTACAATATAGTCTCTTCTTACACACACCTACTATAATTAAAAGAAAATACCAAAAAAACATTCAACTGACACATCTGACAGATGCTTGTAGGTGTGTGAAATATTTAGCTGCCTTAATTTTCTTAATTTATTAAGTTATTGGAATAACTATGATCACTGTGTTTAAAAAAAAAATAAAGGAAACCCAAACCTTGCAGCACCATACTTGTGTTCTAAAAGGACAATTTAAATAAGAGAACCCACTAAATCACAGGCCTTGCTTACCCTGCCAAACTGATGGTTAATTCAGCAGGAAGTTTAGACAAGGAGTTTGCCAGAGGGGAGATGCCTAACATTACAAATCAGCCCTGATGATTTTAAAGGCTCCATAAAAAAATACATGGCATTGCAGCCAAGATAGTAACCTTCTGATGGATTCAGCTCTTAATATAGCTTTATATATCCAAATTACAGCTTTATATATTCATATTAAAATGTTCTTGTTTAGATTTGTTTCCTTTTATGGCAGTAGTGTATTTTAATTTATTTTCATTATATAATGTTTGAGTCACCATAAACTGAATAAGCTTAATGATGCATCAGTATTAACTGAGGCAAGAAAAAGAAGGTCACTGTCATTGTAGGAATTATATCCAAGGGTGTTTGGTATAGCTTGTTCTAAATGGGCTCTAGTACTAATCCATGCTGTTCACTCTGAAAAGGAGGCAGATTTTGTATTTATGCTGAAGCCAGAAGATCTAAGTTTTTGGTGCTTGGCTTGCATTTGATAAAAGGCTCAGCTCGAACTCAAATAAAATGTTCCAGTGTTCGGAAGTTCTACACACAAAATTACAGGTTTTTCTAATTGCACTGAATACTAGTGATCCAATCTTTCCTCAAATTTCATCCAGCTACTATTAACTCTGTAGTTTCTGAATTTCATTTTGGTTCACAGGCTTATAATTATAATTTCCTTGCAAACCCGGATACTTTAGGCCCGACTCTCAGTCACACAAGCATTTTAAACAGGCTTTTCATTTGTGAGTAGAAATGATGTCTCAGCAGGGGGAATGTGTGTGATGAACTGCTACTGATACTCACTCTGCTCCAGCTTGGCACCAGTGTTGTCTCTCTATGTACATTAGAACTCTTAGTACAAATTGAACTCAGTTTATACATAAGTAATTTAACACATTGGTGAAATTTATACAATGTCACACATCTTAAACTAAAAGTAGAAAAATCTTTCCAGATGCATTCACATTACTTCATCTATATGAGAAACGGTGAGAATGACTAAAGTCTGTGAGAATTGAATTTTTTTTTTTTACCCTAAATTTTCATGAAAAAATTGGGAAAATGGATGGAGGAGGAGAATGGCATTAACTAGTACTAAAAACTAAAATAATCATACCGAATCTAGCTTCAGTAAGAAATTGGATGGATTTTATGAAAATTAGATTTCCTGGGTTAACATTACTTTTTTCAATACTCTTAAGAAGTCAATAATAATATTCACAGAATTTCCTATAAAAGAAAACCTGTGCCCTTCATGTAGTTCCACGTGAAATTTTCAATTTATGCAGCATAAACTTTTCTTGTTGTCTCCAAATTTGAGGTAAGGAGTTATTGAGTTTGCATCTTTTTTCTACCATTTCCTGAATATATTTAAGATGGAAGCACTTCTAGCTGAAGTGATGATAGGAAGTTGCATTTGCAAGTTTTTAGCAAATTGTGTCTTCAATATCAACATGAATCCCCACATTTTTAGCTAGGCAGGAAACAAAACCAACTTATAACTTATCTAAAAGTTAGGCAATGCAACTGGCTTCCAAATTTTCAGTACACTGTAAACAAACAAATCACCACATAAATAAATATCCTTATGGAATGACAGAGGACAAGGAGGGATATTAGGTTCAGCAGCATTACATCAAGAGGAAGAATTTAGCATTGTTCAAGCTTGTACACTTGCTTAGCCATCTATCTATTTATGATTCTGATCTTTTTTTTTTTTTAAGCCAGACATATTCATGCCTTAGTTTATGGCACACCCTACAATTCTATCCAATTTCACACTAACAGCATCTGAGGCAAAATAAATCTTCCAGGGAATGTGATGTCAGTTTTGTGGGTTTTGATTTTAGCATATCCATTCCCTATCATTCTGATAATTTGAGACTGGGCTATTAAAAAAAAAAAAGGTGAAAGCCTATTGTTAAATAGTTTAGATAATGATTTCTGATCTTTTACTAGAGAATATTTGATATATAATCGCTGAATGCAGATATCAGGAAAGGTAAACTCCCCCTATTATTCCTTTCTCACCTATGGTTGTGTCTGATTGTGTATGTATACGCAAAGAACTATGAGGACTAAATATCTAGATTATTCAAGGATGGATATTTTTCTCCAGCTAATGAAAACCATTTAAGGTAAACTTTAAAAGTTCATTACCTTCCCAAATCATATTATCTGATCACAGTACTATACCAGAAGAGTTCTGAATTTCTAAAGGTAGTTACTTGTATTTTGGCCATAAAAGATGATCATGCCATCTTAATCAAAAGGGAGTAAAACTACTTCACAGAAGAATAAAATATGTCTCCATACCTCTACAATCTCACTGGCAGGAGCCCAGTGTATTTAATAGCGCATAAACCCCCTACAATAGGCAAAGACTGTATATTCCAATATAACACCTGCTTCTCCACTTCTGCCCCATTTCTCAGGACTCCCTGCCTAAGGAATTTCTGTAGTTCCCTGCAGTGCTGATAACAGAAAGGAGAGCTGTAAAAATGTCCTTTTTTTATGTCTGGTGCTCTTTAGTGAAAGTACTGGGAGACATTAATCATTTTTAAGGAGCATTTTTTTTAATGCCATCATGGGAACGTGTTTGATTTACTGTCCCTCTCACCATTGCTCCTGCAATAGCGAAGACTATTTTCATGGAGTGGAACAGCATTTTGAGATTTATCATGTGTGCCTTATCAAATGTTGATGTAGGAAAAACTGAAAAGGATGGAAGAAGAGCCTCTTTCGGGTAAAGTTTTAGTAATTAAAGCAAAGGTTTACATAGAACAGTTGGAAAGTCACACACTTTTTAATGCTGCTTGTGACCTTCATCCTTCCATATCTTATGTCTCTTGCACAAAAGGAGCTTAAATAAGAGCAACAAGAACAAGTCAATGAGCAAAAAATGGCTCAGGCAACTGTTGTTGATACATAAAAAATAGATATGTGATGTTTTTTGGACCTGAGATAAATTTAGGAAACACCATGTTATTCAGCTAACTAACCTTAACAGTTAGGGAAATGTAGAGGTTATTTTGCATATCCAGTATCACACAGTAAATGGGAAGCATGGATAGGGGTTGGAATTGCTAAACCAAACTCCTAACTGCCCATCCTAAATTCTGCTCCATATTTCCTCTATTGAAATTCAAGTTCTTCTAGACTGCCATTTTCTTCTTTCTTATTTCTGGGCATTCAACAAAGGTAGTTCCACTGGGGGGAAATGAAAGACAAGAAATTATCCTATAATTTCAGAACAGCACAGTTGATTAGAAATGTATTTGAACCTTATCTGAAGTTGCTGAAGAACTAAAATAGAACTGAAAATTAACTGAATGTTTTCATTAAAGCAAAAAAATTTCATACATTCCATGGTAGCACATTACCTGTAAGAAAATCATTAGAAGAGCATCTTAATTGTCTGTACAAATTTTCCTCTAAAGGAAAAAGGTGGCAAGAGTGATCTTGGGAGAAAAAGGTATGGTACAGGCAAACTTAGAAATTTGTATAAATGTCTTTGAAATACCTACAGCATCCAGCCTGCAGAATACAAAGAAGCAGTGAGAATAAAGAAACATGCTGGTGTCAGGATGCCACCACTGCAAATCTGCCTGTATATCAGAAATAGCAAGGCAATTCCTGCATCAAGGCTAGCAAGACACAAGGCTAACAAGGGACAACAGTGGCAAAAATGGTATCTCGGTAATACTAGTTGAAACAGGAATATATGCATACAACTTCAGTTGACCCACTGAAGTTTGGGTTATAATTCCTGTGCGTAGTCGTACTAAATAAAAAGTACAAAAGGGAATCAATAGTGATCTGGAAAACATCAACACTCTTGTGAGGGAAAAAAACCCCAACTCTGTTATCCTAAACAGATGGCAATTTTGAATATATACTTGGAAATGGGAGAAAGATGCAGTTGTGCATGAGACTTTCATTTTGCAATAAACGAACTAAGTTTGCTTTATTATACCCCATAACTTTCTGAGAAAATCTGTAGCTGCCTTCTCTGTTGAATGAGAAGGTTTCTCCAGGTCTCTCAAAACTAAATCCTTAGCCAATACCACTGTAAAATCTCCTAGCATTTCAAGTCTTACTTCCAAACTCTGCTGTGGCTGGACTTCTTTCCTGAGGGACAAAGGAGAAGTGATGAATAGTAAAACATGAGAACACTGATACAAGCAGGGGATGAAACGTGCAGAGATAATGCCACAGGGTCTCATAACAACTGAAAAATTACCCGAAATCTTTCCATGGATCAAAATCAGACTCTGAATACTTACCTGTGCCATGAAGCAGTTTATTTATCTCTGAGCTACTAAATTCAATTTGAATGCTATTATGAGCTTCACCTTAGCATTTCTGTAAAAATAATTTCCCTTCCCACCCTTCCAAAAATGAGCTGAAGCAGTCTGGCAGTTTATCTGCTAGGCACATGAATATACCTTTGAGAGGAGCTAGGGTTAGGTTCCTGTAGTGATATAGAATAATTCTCATAATAATTGATTAATTTTCTGGGAACTACACTGCAGTTGCTCCTCAGCAATACCAGTACCAATACAAAAAGTGAAAATATAGCAAATAATTCAACATTTTGAGCCAAAATATTTCCATGTGTTATAAGACACCTGACAAACAATTATTTATTGAACTTTCAGCATGAGCATAACCCTTTTTTCACTGATGTCAGTGAAAGGACAGGCAGGGAGGATATAAATGGAGGATATAAAAATGGATTTTGCAGAGAAAAAAACAAAGGTGCACTCTCAGAGAAGCCCTGGCTATGGACATGTAAAAGCATCTCTACTCAAAATTACACAGAAGCACTAAAGTGCTGTCCTAGCCATAGCATCATAGAATCATAGAATGGTTTGCAAGAGAATTTAAAGTTTATCTTATTCCAAACCCCTTGCCACAGGCAGGGACACTATCCCCTAGACGAGGTTGCTCAGACCCCTATCCAACCCAGCCTTGAACATTTCCAGGGATGGCACACCCACAACTAAAGAAGACACATCCATGTGTCTTCTGAAGATGCAGATCAGTCATAAATGATAATAACAGTAAAATGAAAATGAATGCACATTTTCTGCTATTTTAAGGTTTCTGAATATTTCATGTTACTTTTCACAATTGAGTCTTGTTTCACAGTGACTTTTCAGGCTGGATTAAAAGGAATATTCTGAAGATTATTATTTCTGGATAAAGTTCACCTGAAGGTAAGATGTGGAAAAATTCTGCAAGTCATTTCAACTAGAAAGACCTTAAAGATAAAAATAATTTTCTATAAACTTTGCTGAAACTTCTGCAGTGGTCTCTTCCTTCCACCATCTATTTATTAAAAACATCAATGTTGTGCTTGAATGATTGAAGTAGACCAGGACAGGTAAATTCCCTGATTCACTTTCTTTTTCAGCTTTGTTCACATTACACGTTTGGCTTTTTAAAGCTATTTATTCCACTTTGTGACAGAGAATGGTGCTGCAGCACAAACAGTTATACAATAGATAGGGTGAGCAAATATTTGTAGAGCTATTTCTGTACAATTCTCTCAACCTCAAGGGGTATGAACAGCGATTCTAACAACCATTCATACCCTTGGGATTTGTATTTATCATAAGTGTTAATGAAATAGGGTCAGAAGCAAACCCCTGAAAAACAGAACCTGTTAATTGTCCTGATGAAAGACAAAAGGCAGCCTGCAAGGCAAGGAGTTAGATTTGCCAGTTAATTTCCTCAGGCAATTTTTTCATTTTGCTCTTAATGCTTTTATTTTATTATTTCTCCTGTGGATTTGGTCTTTTGTGGAATGTGTTGTGGGAGTTCTTTCATTGGGCTATATTACAAATGGGCACTCCCACTACGTTTTTTCCTGTACTCTAAATATTGAATTATAAGAAAATGCAAATCCCTCTGAAATGTTTTTGCGATGAGTTTTTGTGCAAGAGAGTTTATAACATAAAGTGCTATATCAGCAATTTCATCACCTGGTTTCATATGTAGACACATAAATATGGTATAAATGACCACTGCAGAAAACCTCCAATAGCTAGATTAATGTACAAGTAAAGTAGATGGATGCCAGAATCACAGGAGGGCTTAAGGTGGCAGTGACCTCAGACTTCATGCGCAGCTACATGAAAAGCTAGACCAACTTTCTCAGAGCCTCATCCAGCTGAATTTTACCAAACCCCATCCACAGCTTCCACCACCCCCTGTTTCTGGGCTGAACCACCCTTCTAGTGAAAACTTCTTTTGCTTAAGTCTAATCAGATGCCACAGATAAACTGCTGTTCATGACACACCATCGTAACCTAGCCAAGACAAGCAAGATTTACCTGGGCAGCGGGGAGTTTTGTGGGCCACAGCAGTACCACTGATGGGACGGCCATTGGGAGTGACACACCAGCAGTATCCAGTGTAACTATGGCACTGAACCTGTCAGAAACAACAAGAACCATGTGCAGCTTGTCAGACACATGCCTGTTATCCCACAGCATTCATGGCGTGTGAGTACTGAAACTTATCCAGCAAACTGTATCGGCAAAACCTGAAAGAATAAACCACAATGGCCCCATTTCAGTCCTATATATGATTTTTTAGCATAAAGCATATTTCAAGCTAAGTGTAGTCGGTCCTTCAGAATCAAATGGAAGAGAAAACTATTGAACTATGCGGTTGTTTACACACTTAGACGAGTGAGGTGCAGGTGTTATGAAAACCTCACAAGGAAGTTCCTCAAGGGACACATAAACTGTTCCTGAAACAAACAATCCTGAGTTTTTTCCCTCATAGAGAACATATTGTTCCACCCACTGAAGGAGCAGGACAGAGTGCTTCTGCCAGCATTATTCATATCCCAAGCTGTCAGAAAGGAAACTCTTGGAATTCCTCTTAAAAACCAATTGCATTATATTTTCTAAGGGCCAATATCACTTGCCTCATCATGCTTAAAAAAAAGAAAAGTTGTCTTCTGCACAACTCCAGGATCAAAATGCAGTACAGAGGGGACAGCAGAGGATCGTGATTGGAATATATACCTCAGGATAAGCTTCTAACTGTGTTCCTTCTGAATTCTGTGATCTAAGTAAATTAGTCTCAGACTACATGCTTGTGAAGAAATTCAGCAGAGAATAAAGAAGGATTCTGTATGATTCATGATTTACCACTTAAGATATGGATTCCAGTTGCAAGATTTCTGGTTCAAATCAGGAACAGATCACAAATTCCAAGCATTTTACCATCTGATGAGTATTCAGAAGGCTACAAAAATGATT
Source organism: Euphonia xanthogaster (assembly GCA_034509185.1). NCBI lineage: Eukaryota > Metazoa > Chordata > Aves > Passeriformes > Fringillidae > Euphonia > Euphonia xanthogaster. The sequence goes on along the minus strand of JAYDZK010000169.1, from coordinate 40,041,548 downwards.
CAGCTGCCTCATCCTAGAAGAACAGGGAGCGTATTACACGAACAGTGGTAATGTTTGGCTCTTTTGCTGGCCAACTGTGAAAAAGAGAACAAGGACTCAACACATAACAATTTTCCTTCCTTTTTTTTTTTTTACTTGTTGGTACAAATTACATTTAATTTTGAAATTACATTTCCCTTCATTACATTTGTCTCTTCCTCAGCCTTTTCAACCACACATACTTTGACCTTTCAGTCATGCAAGACACTGAATGAGAAGTTTTCAACCTGACTATATGTGCCGTCATCATTGCATTCTGGGATGAACACTTGTTGAAATTCTTTGCGAGCTTGTTCTTGGGTGTACTTCCTCTCAGCCACACATCTGGAAACATCTAGAGAAAGAGAAAAGATAAGTCAGTTGGATGATGCAATATGAAAAAAAGATAGGTGATCATCTATATT
>JAYDZK010000169.1:39985082-40032425 GCA_034509185.1 Euphonia xanthogaster | reverse complement strand
AGGATTTTCAACCAAGAAAGGGGATCTACATAGCTACAGAATAACAATGACACTACTCCATGTGATGGCTCTCCTTGGTGTACTCACAAAGCAGTAAATCACTGTTGGGGCCACACCTGCAAATACTGAGTATGTACTCAGTGTTACACAGATTAAATTCCAAGCCCCTCAGAAATTAAATATCACTGTGTAAAGCTCCTACATTGCCATTTTTAGAAAGGACCACTCAGAGATCTGTGCAAGTCCTGTTTAGCAGCTGCTGATACACCCAGGCTGCTGTTACATGATGATAGTGAAGTAAGGAAATGTGGTCCAAGCTGGCAGTGGAGATTTTATAGGGACTGGCAATTTGTATCAAAACTCCAGCCATTAGGGAAGTCTTATTTTAGTGAAGTACTGGTAGAGAAGCCACAAAATCCACGTGCCCCAGCTGGGATATTTGAAGAACTCTGTGTCAGGGTAGAGGTATGCTGGCAAGATGCATATGAATTTGTTTTTTCATTGATCACGGTGCCAGAACACCAAATATTATTACTAAGTGACTTGCTTAATACATACAGAATATTAATCTCCAGAGCCCCAATTGTGGTATATACACTTAAAAACATACCGAGAAATGAAATTTGTATTCTTAATGCTATTTAGGAAACAAAAAGTGAAACAGAAAAAGAAAGTAAAAAAAAAGCTGAACAGCCTTAAACCTGTAAAAGAAGGCACCTCTGTGCATGCTGCTTGCTTGGAAAAGTCCTTGGCCCATCTTTTCCCTGAGCCACACAGATGCAGTCCTCAGCAGAGCACAGCTGGCCATGGCCCAAAGCACAACAGGGAGCATTTATCACCTTACCTGCCTGGCGCTCATACTGTCTCCTTACACTGCTTAATTAATTCCTGCAGACATAGTATCTGTTTCTTTCTGAGGAGTTTAAAAGCAATTATATTGCTTTTCCACTTCTTGTATGTTTTTGTTCCTTTGGCTATGCTGGGCCAGATTTACTGTGAAGCATTTGTGTGTGCATGCGGTTGATCCCCATCACAGGTGATATTTTAACAGTCCTTCCTAACTGTTAAACAACACAAGTAGTATTTCTCAGCTGTCAACATACATTTATTTATTAGATTTGTAATCTCATTGCACAGTAAATGTCTGTGTCGAGCAAGTGGCAAATATCCAGAACTTTGGAATTAAGATTTTGTTTGGAAAAGTCTCCAAAAATGTGAATGTTCATCTACAGTGTACACAGATTATTTGAGCCCTTGGAAACTCCAAAAATAGGCTGGAAACTTTATAAGATTTTAGCTTCTTATAGCATTTCCAAGCTTAGCAATGGATTCTAGCAAAGGTTGCAAATGGACTTAAAATAAAAAATCATAAAATTAATGCCTTCAGAAAAAAAAAAAAAAAAGCTAACAGAACAGTCTGTTTCCATGCTTGTTTTGTTAAAGGTGGGTTATCTTTCAGAAATGAGAGGAAGGTTCAGGGTTTGTTCATTTTCAGGTTTGTTTAAACTGCTTTGATCTCTACTGCAACCATCAGTAACTAGAACAGAAGTACAAGGGAAAAATTGTTTAAATTCTACCATTTTACTGTGATCTTTTAAGATCTAGAGTCTAAAATTTATTCCCTTTGCAATGCTAAAGAATTGCCTGGGCTGAGCACTCTTGCTGTGAATGGAACTTGAATTAGAAAGGGAACCAGCACACACAGAGCAAACTATCCCTTTGTGCTTTTTAGTATTTAAGTGTTCAAAACCAAACAGATGAGAAAAAAGTTGAGAGCAGGTGAAAAAGAGAAAAAAGAGTCAATATAAACTTGCCTTTTGAAGGAAAAAAAGAAACAGAGAAAGCAGACATCAGTCTGGTAGTAATTCAAAATTCCTTATGGATGTAAAAAGAAGTCACAGTTCTGAATATCTAAACAAGAAATGATGGACTCAAAATTATTCCAAAAGGCTGTCAACATAAACTGTCAAAGTCTTTAGATTGCTACCGAGTAGACTGAACCAAACAAAGAGCTAGTCATCATTAAATTAATTAAAATGGTACCTGGAAATATTTTGTTTTCAGAGAAGATTTTTGTGAGGTGAATAAGGACTTTTTTTGGAAGACAGGAGGAGACAGACTTAAGACTGTCTTTTTAGATCAATGGCAGATGATTATCACAGCACAGGTTTAAAGTTGTAAAGTCTGTACCAGGAATCACCTCTTTTCTCCCTTCAGAACATTCACATGAAAGCATGCATGTTTCTTTCCCTTTTACCTGCGAGCTCAAAACTTGTTTCAAAACCAGTGCTTTAATGGGAAGTTAGGGTGGGTGTCTGTTTTTTCAGGGGTACAGACAAACACTTCCAAAAGGATCTGTTTTCATTCCTACATGGAATGAAAGTAAATTCTGACACCTTGAAAGCTGCTCTCTAATGAAACCTCACTTTTTGGTTAGCCCTACTAAAACAACCCTCTGCTTTTTGATCAAGCATCACCTGCAACAACAAATTTTACCAATCAAAAGCAACTGCCTCAAAAGGTCTTAATCAGAGCATTTCCTTGGCTCTCTCAGAATGTTTGATATGACTATCACAACTATCCCTAGCAATGCTAAAACTGAAACAGCAGCTAGGCCAATGAGTCATCTTCTTCATTAAAACTTGTTTTTACAGCTTGAAATATATCTGATCGACCACAGCATCCCAAAAAACTCACTTCCCTTCAAACCACGACACTGACATAAGTAGGAATAAACACACTGGTCACTTCAAACTTTAAGACTGCTTTACTGAATAAGAAATACCATGAAAATGTAAAATTAAAAGAGCACTCGTCTCTTGCTGATACTGATTAAGTGCATTGTTGGCAAATATCTGCTTGTTACCAATCAAAGGAAAAAACATTTGGTGGAAGAGAACATGATGTGTACCTGCTATCAACAATATTTAAGGTGCCTAAGGTGTCCAATTCCAATTCTACAATTCTACTGTATGCATTAATAAATAAACAGCAAATGAGTACTTCTCCAAATTGCAGCTATTGACTGCAAAAAAATTTGACAGCATCAATGATGAAACCCTCAGTAAAGCAATTCTCATCTTAATGAAGAAAATTTCTTGCAGATTACTTTTTCAATACGGTATAAAAAACAATAAAGAAAAACACTCAAAACTAATTTCCATAAAGCTCTAATGTATAAAATGAACAAATACCAAGTGCACAATAATTGTCTCTGTCGTTCATGAGTGTAACAAAAGCTTTGGCTCAGGTGGCTCCATTATGTTATCCTTGCTCACCACAGTAAATAGATCCATCACGTAGTACAATGGTTTACTATGAAAGGGCTGAAGAATGAGGATACTGTTTCATCCAGGCAGAAGATGAGACAGAATGTCTCTTTGAAGCAGTCTTGATGCTTCAGAGGTTTGCAGGAGCTAATGGAGAGAGATGATGTAGAAAATTGCCTCCTACAGGCTGAATTGGTGTGGTCCCTGGGGTTTTCTTTCTCCCACCCCCTACCTCCACTCCCTGCCACTCTCTTTAGGACAGAGGGAAAAGTAAGTCTTTATGACCACGGCTCTTCTTACATTTTAGAAAGATCACTGCGTTGGGAATCACCCTACACTTCAGTAAGGAGCTGCATTGTCTAGCACCACGCTGCTCTAAAAGTTAAAAGATTTACCTGCAAATATTTTGTTGGGCTGCATGTCACTGAAATTCTCTAAACAGAGATCAGAAGTAAAGGAATGGATTATATAGGCAGGAATGGCCTGTGAGGGCTCCATGCATATGCTTTTTTTTTGTTTTCTCTTTTTCTCACTCAAGTCACCCTACCACCACCACCCTTGCCACACTACATGATTGCAGTTAGGAAATACAAGACTTGAATTGACCATCTCAAACTCAAATACCAAATTGTACTAGACTAAACCTTGCAAGATAACTATTGTAAGAGTTTCTCTGAACCTGCCAGTGATAAGGACCTGCCTTCTGAACAAGGACCTGGCCATGCAAGTTCCTTAATAGTGACTTACTGAAAAATAAGAGGGTTTGGGAGTCACAATTTTGATGAAGGCTCAAGATTAATTTATCTTTAGATAGAATATTGTTGTAGAAATAACAGATTTCAACCTTGCTTGCTTTTAGAAAAGTCTTCAAGTCCAGCACTCCTGGTTTTCAATTCACAGACATTTCAAACACTATTTTAGGGTCTATTATTTTTCATTATGGTCAAGGGAAACTGATTTTCTCACCTTTGCAGTTGCCTCGGTAGGCTATTTCCAGCTGAGGGTCTTTGCATTTTGCTCGTTGAAACTCACACCGGGACAGGAAAGTTCTTCCATCAGATGCACAGAGCGATTTCTGAGGGGAACCTGCACAGTCCAGGCTGCATTCTCTGTCTTTGTCTTGGTCCACTCTCAAAAACTGGGGAAAAAAAAGAAATTAATGCTGTAGGAATGCTATTCCTGTGTGAAAACTGCTCTGTGGTCCCCTTCCCCAGCAAAGACATACAAATCACCCAAAACTGAAAAGAAAGTTCTGCCTTTTTTGGGTATTCAGATCCTAGCTGATTCATTATATCTGGGGTTTTTCCACAGCTACTGTGAAATGGCAGTGACTGCAACATCTCCACAACATACGCTAAATCCTGTATCACAGTTAGGGAGTCTCTGAATCTCTTTCAACCATCATGAACCTCAAAACAGCAACTTGGGAGTTTTTGGAGTGAAAATGCTGATTGCAGAAACATTCTTCACAACAAAAATGAGACAGCAATGGATGCTTGTCTATTTTATTAGATCTGTATTAATTATTCCACAACAACAAGCCGAAAAGTCTGTTGTAAGACCCAAGTAGGATTTTTAACATAAATATTCTCATTGTGCATTTCAATGCACTTCTTTCTAGTTTTAACACAAAGTACATTGAAACATGCTGCCAAAAAACCCTAATCAGGTCTGATGCCAGCCAAAACAAAGACAGATAAAAACAAAGGTATTACTTTATCTTCTGAGCTCTTGAAAAGCTGGGACTAGGGAGAAGGTGAACTCAGTAAGTGCTCAGATGAATTTCTCTCTTTCTGCTTCCCCTGAACAAGCACAGAATTAAGCAAGGCATACAGCTACCAGGAGGTAATCATGGTCCTAAGCATCATGAGGTGACCAAGAAAAGATCTGCATCCAGCTAAAGACCTGTTTTCATTGGTGCTACTTCATCATTACAAACCTCAGGTAGAGAAAATTTTGAACTTCAGATGGGAAACTGAAATTATGAGGAGGAAAATTTCAAGGGAAAAAAAAAAAAAGCACCAAGAGTAGTATGTATCTGGGATTAAAAATTAAAAAAAAAAAAAATTGCTATGTATAGTTCCCCTGCATTTTATTACACATAAGAAATATATTAAAAAAGTTATAAATCTCCATAATCTTCCTACTTAAAACTGTGGTCTATTTCCACTTCCTATCATTTAATGTGAGGAAATACTGAAGTCTTTCTGGAGAGTCTGCAAGAAAATGGAGAGATTATCTCAAAGGTATCACTTTAAAATAACAGTCATATGGTTGGACTTTAACCAGAATTTTTATATTTTAGTGGCACACTAAGATAAAAAGGAAATCTTCCTTTTCCCAACATTTTTGAGCAATTTTTCACTCTTAGGAATAATTAACTTCAGAAGCAAATTACTCACAAATTACACACAAGCCCCAAATCTTTCTCCAAGGAATCTAGCCACAGAGTTCCAGAAATGGAGGAAAGATGTTTCTTGCTCCCCATGTCGGTGTTATTTTGCAGTTCCTGGCCGACAGAAATTAATAATTAGGTGAGCTGAGTGGGAAGGGAGAAAAACTAAATTCCCCTTTACCTGCACAATGAGTAACAGTTAAGACTGGCATCCATGGCTCTGAACAAGCCCCAAACCATGTTGGTCTCCAGGGCTTGCCTGGGTGACCTGATGAACTGCACTGTGGGAGCCCCGTGAGGTTGTCCTGGCTTCCCTTTCTTGCCTGGGAGGCATCTGCAGGACTCTGAGATTAGGCCTAACTAGGACTGTGAAAAGGATTTCTCAATGAAAAATGGACCCCCATGGGGCCCCTGGCAAACAAAAATGGATCCAGTCCTCTGCTTTGCCTCTGACTTCCCCTGTGGATTTGGTGATGGCAAGTCAGGTGATTATTTTGCAAAGTAAGGAATACAGCCTTTCAGCGTGTAGAAGACTACCCCTCTGTAATGGCTAGGCACTTTGCCACCCTTAACTTATCCTCAGCAACATCCCTGTTGAGCAGAGAATTAGCTTTCAAAAGAACAGGAAGGCTTTGTGACCCACAGAAAATCATGCAGCAGATCAGGGGACTGAATCCAGGCACCAGAAGAAAATCGCACACAGCAGGAGTCTAGCCCCTGTACCATTTCTTCCCCAGAGTTTCCTCATTTGTTCTGTTTTGAACTGTTGCAGGAGTTAAGATAAGTATGCCTGACAGTAACACTGTGGACAGAAAATCCCCTTAAATTGTCTGAGGAACAAAATCCGCTCACTTGAGAGCATGATAGTTCACTGATAAAGCTGTATTTTAAAGGGCATTTATCCAAAGAGTTTTATGTAAGTATTTTATTATTTCAAAGCCTTAGAGGAGATTAGGGCAAATTAAGGGTTCAAGGATATTCAAGCAACCTGGAAAAGCAGGGGATGAAGACAAAACCACTTGAATAGCTTATTGGTTAGCCAAACCTCACTGAAGAATTTGGGTTGTACATTTAAACAATTTCCACCAACCTAGTGTAACTGAGGGATTTAAGAGCAGAAAGGACAAAAGGCAAGCAATTTTAAGGAAAGACAGCCTGAAAGAGAGATTAGCAAATGTACTAGGAAAAAAACATGCAAAAAGTTTGTGATTGACATTTGGAAAATACTTCATTGTCTTCTTTACTACAGCAGTGTAAGATGGTACAAGTCAAAATCAGTATTGCTTGCTCGCATAGCTGAAGGAATTGAGGAACACATCTAAAACTAATGCTGAAGCAAGAAAGGACTATGGAATTTCTCATAAGAAAAACAAGCACAATCAGTGACAGAAAAGCTGGGATCACACTGGATCTTAGAGCTCTACTTTCCTGTGAAAATAGTACTTTTGATTAAAATAGGACAGTTTAGAGAGAGAGAAAAATCGTTCAATACGGACCAGAAAGTGGCTCACTCTCAGTATTGGTTGATCTATTTCTGTCTTTGAATTCATTTAACAAATGTGTTATTGTACAAACACGTGATTCACTGAAAGACAAGCTTAAAGCAGCATTTCTGTTGATTGCTGGTAATGACTGAAATTAGGCCAACAACAGTTGAACAACCTGAGATGGAATTATTTTGAACAACCGGCATAAAGTGGACAATTATGGTTAAACCCTATTAAAAAAGCAAAACACTTTTAACTGAGAGACACCTCTTGCCCTAATGACACAGAAACCAGCCTAGCCATGTTTCAAAAAATTGGTTTCAACTAAAAATTATTCCACAGATTCCAGACTCAGCTGGAATCGCTGTAACTTATCTTCTCCTTTACATTTCAGTATCATTCATTTCAGCCTTTCCAAAGCACTATATTTGACAAGACCCAGCTTCCAAAGGACTTAATATTCTGTACTAGGCACTGCTTTAAATTCTCATGTAGTATTTCTGAGAAGAAAGAATGATAACGGGTCTATAGCAGAAAAATGTTTGATTTTAGGTTTCCCTCATGAATAAAAGCTAATCACTAAAGTCACTAGATATAACCACTTGACAGGTATAAGCATTCCTGAAATATTATTTACTGTCATATATTTCCGGCATTAAGGAATTCCAGTGTTTTCCTTCACTGTCTCACACTTCAAAGGATTTTAATACTGGATTAAATGTATCACTGATGGTCCCAGTGATTTTTCATCTCTCTGTTACTGAAGTTCAGAGTATGAAGCAGTAGACACATGAAGCCTTGCTTAAACTGGAGGAAAACATTTCTGCTCTGTTTTTTGCTGTTTTCTGCTCTGATTTATCTTTCACCTTTGTTTTTGTCACTGGTGCTACATCTGGGCTATGGACAGACAGGATGCTTATTTCTTCAACCACAAGCAATGTGTTGCAGCCAACGGGAACGTTTTTCCAGTACCTTAAGAGTAGGAAATGGATGGTTTCCTTATTGTGCTATTAAACTATTTATCAAAGTAGTATGTGTATAACCTTGCCCACTGTTATGGTGTAAGACATATCTTTACCTTACACTGTTCACTCTTATGCAGGGATTTGGTGTCATTCCTCTGGTCTACATCCTGCAGCTACATCATCACAAGGGCAGAAAAGGTCTTCACATAAAACCGAGTCACATGCACACCTTTGCATTTCTGGTGCACAGATCTGTGACCCCAACCCACCCTCTAAAGTTCAGAGAAACTCTCCTCGCTTCTAAGCAGATGACAGAGTATAAGGTGAGAAAAATGGTGCTTGGCTAGAGAGCCAACAACTGGATACACCTGCAAGCTGAACTGCCAGCCCAAGAAAGCAGAAGAGTCAAGAGCAATGTTACAGTCTGGCCATCGGGAGCACCAGCATCTCTGTATTGGAAGAAAAGCTGACAACAAACACACTTAGGCTGCGGTGTAAAGATTAGTTATTGAATGTGGCTCAAAGACTCTTAAACAGTAATGGGAAATGCTCTACTCTACATTTCATAATATAGTGCACAGCTGTAGATTCTGTCTTTGGTTTGATGCCACTGTTTGATTAATCTGAACAAGGCAGGACTGTTTTCCCCCTTTTTTTTTGGTTTTTTTTCTTCCTTAAATTTGGGCCAACTTTCCTCTAACACTTGCAATCCTGTAGAGACATCCTCAACAGAACCAGGCTGCACATAAAGCATAACTCATAACCATGCTAAACCTATTTTTAATTTGCCATAATATAAGTTTTTTTACTAAAGGTGAAGACCAGGAAATCACTTTTTCTATCTGTGGATAGAAGTCTTCATTCTTTCTGTAACATCAGCTCAGAGTCTGTGGACCATGAAAAAGACAGACATTCAATTCCATGGATTTAGATAGTTCATCAGAGATTTTTAACTAACCTTTCTGCAATTTACAGATTCCTTCAGTTTCAACTGGACCTACATACCCTCCACTGACACTAGGTATTTAAGCACATTCACAACATGTTTTTATTTTATTATTTTTTTGTGGACCCCTTATAACTGATATACAGACTTTTCCTTTGACCAAGTGAATGCTACTTTCAGAATCTAAAATACAGTTCAAGACTGCTCATAAAACAGGAGACTAACACCTCACCTTGGAGGGCTGAAGGCCAAAAGGGCCTGAAAAACAAGCAGAAGAGAGAAGATGGATGCTAGACATCACTGATTTGCTTGGAAAAGCCTACTGCAGATTACAGCTTTGAAAGGCAATTTATTTATTATGCATCTGGTTACTGTGAGATGCTGAATGTAACGGTCTGACTTCCTTGCTGCTGCAAACAAACCATGGAGCAGTTCACTCTGAAGTGGCTCTGTGCTGAGAGCTTTGTGCTGGTGAATAATGTGCTGATTTACAGTGATATATGTAGTCATGCTGTTCCTGTCTGATAGCTGCCTGATAGGCAGATGTAGAAATCTCCAAGCTAGGAATATTTCATTCCCTCTGAGCTTGTCTATAATGGAAAAGTGAGTTAGACAACAACAACACATGCGTGTGTGTGCATGTATGTGTGTGTGTCTGCATGTATGTAGACATATGCAAGTTATAATCTGTAAAGTCATATTCCCATGTGTATTTCAGAAATAGGCAATGATGTTTAAAAATCCATGTTATACTCTGCCTTAGAGAGCATTCCAATCAGCTAGCCTGTCTCAATCTGCTCCACTGAAACAGCACTAATCTTTTCAATGTTTATTTCTTTACTGTTCTCCCAAGGAATGAAGAAGAATGTGATCTTCATGGGTCCCTTCCAACTCATATTCTATGATTCTAAAGTAAATTTACAGAACAAACTTTACTCTCATTCCAATGCCATGGGAAAGCATTCAGCCCTAGCACTGAAATGGATGGAAAACTTAAGTTCTCCTCATCCCTGTTACTAAGGGCAGTACCAGAAGATACCTTCAAATACCTGTTCTGTATAACTGCTGTACTCAACTAATCTTAAACAGATTTGTTCATCTTGTGCTGTCCCATTGAAGCAAAACAGTCCCTAATGTCTGTTCCATGACAAACCCAGAGCTGGATACTTGAAACCGTGACCTCTTTTTGTTTACAAACATACAGAACATCACCATTAAGAGTAAGCTTGCACGGAGGGATTTACTCAGAAGCCATCACACACTGGGCCTGTGCAGCCTTCAGAAGAAATGACTGCAAGGAGACCTCATTAATGTGCATAAATACCTAAAGGTGTCTGTCAAGCAATAGGACAAGAGAAAGTGATGCACAGAAAGCTCCACATGAACAAAAGGAAGAACTTCACTGTGTAGGGGACTGAGCACTGGAACAGATTGTCCAGAGAGGTTGTGGAGTATCCTTCATTGGAGATATTTGAGAAGCAGCTGGATGCAATCCTGTGCAGTGTGCTCTAGGAGAACCCTGCTAGAACAGCAAGGCTGGACCAGATGCCCCACTGACCCATTCCGCAATTCTGAGACTAATCAGACATGATTCCAGAGCCAGAACATGCCCATGCTTGCTATTACAGTAGGCAAGGCCATTTGCACTTACAATAAAGAATCTCATCAAAACTCTTCTGCCTCTTCTCAGGGGTTCTCGGTGTGCATCAGAATGTTCCCATTATATTCCCCTACCAGACAAGCGAGCAGATTACTGATTTCAATAAAGCTATCTCAGACTTGAGAAAAAATGAGCATTTGTTCTTTAGAGCTCATTATCCCTGTTTATGCAAAAAATTAGTGACCCAGCCACAAGAGTGCAGCACTCTCCAGGACAGCGAGCCATGATCGCAGTGTCATAGTGTGGAACTAATTGTGTAGGCTACAAAAACTAGAAATTGGAAGCTTTAGGATAAGCTTCACCTGGCTTGGAAAAGACAGATCATGTCCTAAAAACATCCCTTCTACCTTATGAGCTGGAGAGTCTGATAAACTAGCCCTCCTGTAATTGTTTCAAATCCTATGAGAATAACCTATCCCATAGTGTCAAAAAAAACTAAAGGGGAACAAACAGTCACAGTCCCTGGTTTCACACAACTGAAACAGAGGTGGGCTCTAGGTTTCAAAAATAACTTTCTCAAAGGTGTCCTGTAGGTTGTGCATTTGCAGGGGCACACAGGAGGCAGAACTGTCTCTAATACCTGCTGAGACACTGTTTTATTGAAAAGGGCTGTGTTAAACCATTGCACACAGACACCCCCCACCACCACTACTTCATTATATTTCATGAAACTCTTCATATGTAATTGATGTATTGCCTCTTTCCCTATAAAATTTTTCCAGGATGGCTGAAATAAACAGCTAGAGTATGCCATTTTACTGAGTGGGAAGTTGGGGTTTGGGCTTGTTAGGGTTTGTTTTTTGTGTTGTGATGGTGCTTGTTGTTTTATTTTTTTTAAAAATCACCCAGGATTACTACTCAAAGTCAGCTCCAAGTTACCTACATATCAATTAGAACAGTGTTGTGCTTTACTCCCTCAGTGCCTGGAGTGCAGTAAAGCTTTTGGAGCCTCACTGCCAAAACTACAGTCTCCTCTTGTTACGATCAGCACAGAAAATTATTAAACAGGGTTGTGCTTTGATTGATATGTTTTGCTTTGGCATGTTATTTTTAAATGTTTATTGCTTTAACAGGTGTTTTTTTTAAGTGACCTCTACTTTGCTGTACTGATGGAGGGATGGGGGGGTGAATGTCAGCACATCCATCATTTCTTTTTACTGCTGCTTCACAAATTACTAAAAAAGGCAGAATATCTCAGTTGTGCAACCACATAAACTAGAAAGGATTAGGCTGAAACTGAAGCAAACCATGACATACATTCTTTCTTTCTTTCAAGAAAGCAAGGACACATGAATGCCAGAAAATGCTACAAGAAAAAGAAGTCCAAATCTACTCTTTTTTCCTCTCTATGTCTTAAAAAGAAGCGCAGAGGTAGTGAAACCATACCTCTTGAAGGGCTATTCTCTTCAGTAGCTTAATTCTAGGATCTGGTTCCATTGCTACTAATGTAAATATACAGACATCAACAGGAGCAGGCTTGGGCTCCAATTGAGTGGCACTCAGCCATGGTGAATCACCCTTTCAGAAGGACCTTTCCCTGATTCATTTCAATGCTCCTATAGTACAGTCTTTTCAAGCACAAAGCACTCACTTCCAATGAGTCACGCCAGAAGCCGCAAAATCTGAGCATCAGAAACAATGTATGAAAAACATTTTGGCACTGACCACATACAACAAAAAATAAAATAATGGTCTTAATTTTCAAGACATCACAAATACTATAAGTGACCCTAAAACACACTTTATCTGACTACATGAATTCATTTCCAAGATGAGGACTCCTTCATATTTCATGAAACCACTTATTTTTGCAAACTGATCGTAGTGTATTCACTTTAGAAGAAAACAGCCAACATGTTTAATACTGTAGATATTTAGAAGTAGTAAAAGTGCACCTCAGCAAGGCCAAATGATCTACAAATGATCTTTTCTTTTCTTCCAATAACCATGTTACCTGACTTTTCAGGGGTAAGAAAAATCTTCCTGTGATTTTTATTAAAGTTATTTTTAACTTCAGTTTAACATAAACAGCTGGATTTTTTTTCATTTTGCAACATGCAAAAAGTTAAACAGTATTGAAACTTACAGTATGCATTGCCTGAAAATTGAATGTTAGATTGGGATAGGAAGCATGACAGACTTGTACAGTGCTCAAAACAAGCTAGCATCATCTCTATGTACACGTAACTGTAAGTTAGAGAGAGATCAGCATTTTCATTTTGTCAGTGTCCAGTGGCATCATTTCTCTTGGTTTCAGAGTATTACCAGCAAAGTATACAGGTTCAACAGAGTCAAAAACCTACAGATATCAAGACCTTTGGTTACCAGAGACAGGACAAACTAGCATGAATTTAAGTGGAAACTCAAATTGAAAGGCTTTCTAATCTGAAGGTATTCTGTTCTGCATTTACTATAATCCACTGGTTGCTGGCTGTGTCATGTGTCCACTGCTCTGCATTTGTCCCAAGTCAGTGGTAACTTCATGCCCTTCATTCTTGTGGTATTGTTATTCATAATCTTTTCTTTGGCGGGTTGCTGTCATTTATAGCGTTTCTTCTCAGTTGCCAGAAGTCACACAGGGAGAAAATAAACAGAGAAACAGTGGGATGCATTGTCTATGTATTGAATTATCCTCTAGTTTACTTAAGCTTTTCATAAGTACTGACCCCACTTTCAGAATACAAGTGGGCTAGCACAACCATCCTGTTAGCCAGTTTCTTGAGACACAGCTGTTCTGTTTGCCTGTTATCTCTCACAGCCTCAGCAACAACTTGGGAAAATAGACAAGTTTTACTTCTTAGTGTTGTTTAAAGGCCACTTGTTTGAAAAATACTTTAGCTTCCAAAATATTGAAAAGCTATTTTAAAATGCAAATAAAATATAAGTCCGATCAACATTTCTATATTTGAGAGATCTATTTTAGGATTAGGGAATATCAGTACACACTGTTTAAAGTGTCCGAGGTAGCTTAAACGAATAAAACTAAAGGCAATGACCTATAGCTCAAAAAAAAAAGAAACTTTAAGTTAAACCTCTGCAACAAATGCCAGAGAATTTAAGTTAAACCTCTGCAACAAATGCCAGAAATCTGCACACAGGACACACAAAACTCTGAAAATGAGCTTCTAGATGGTCATTTCCAGTGTAAGGTATCGCTGTTCCTGGAATCATGAAAGGGGGACTTCCTTTCCAGCTCACCTTTGCTCTCCCCCCACCACATGCTGAAGCAGCAGTCCAGCTGCAATTACACTGAGGGATGTCAAAAAAGAAAACTTCATAAGAAGCACTTACCTCTGTGAAAAGGAAATAGTTTATTAAAGGAATAGAGGGACCCCCTCAAAAGCTAAAGTGAAACAGTGCTGGATGTCGCATTGCAGACTCATAGGGAACAATCTCTCTTTGTGGGGGACAGAAAGGCTCAGCTAAAGAGGGCTTTCCTATATCTGTATTTCTATGCAACTCTATTTAGTGCCTATCACGATCGGCAGGCAACTGGCCACTCTCCATATGGCTGGTTGCCTTCTCTTCCTAGGGAACTAAAGAACACAGAGGCATCTCAAATGACGAAGACACAGTATGAGACAATATCACAACAGAGCATTTCTTTTTATAATTTAAATCAAGTAAGCAACTGATTCACGCAGGGCAGAAACTTGATAAGACATCAAAGGTCTAATCCCCAAGCCATAAAGCTAACTTGCTGACAATAACTGCAGAGCTCTCACTCTCTTACATTTATCACTGCCATCAGCTCCTTCAGAACAAAGTATTTGGGAAAGAAGGCAGGCAGCTGAGTCTGGGAGGCAGATTTTGCTCTTGCTAAACTGCTGATCTTAAAATAACATGTTGCTAGGTTTAAATACTGTCGTCTTTGAAAAGAGGAATCATGCTAAAAGCAAAGGGTTTAATAGTACACATTTAGAACATACAAGGGTTTAACAAGCCAGTCTAATGAAAAAAAGAACCACTTTCCACAGGAACACAAGAACCTGTAAACAGTTTTCTCAAACCACTGGCAGTTCTATTTCCTCTCAAGTTTGGGGTTTTATGGAACTCTTGTATGTTTGTTTGTATGCTGGGCAAAAACATGTTTCCTTTAATTTAAGCCATTGTTTTCCAAGGAAAAAAGTCATTAGGAAGCCATTTATTTCTAATTATTATGAGGACTTTTTCAAAAGAAAAAACCCTTAAATATGAAAGACAAAATTTTCTGTGTATCTAGCAGTGGATAAAAGGGGTCAACAAACCATGATCCAAACCAGACATAAAAGAATTTTTCCAAGTTCTGTTTCACATTTTAAATGGCCTCCGCTTTCTTTGTCAGAACTTTTCCTTGCAGTTCTTTGGCTTCTACACACCAGTTGGTCAGTAGCTTTAAAATCTGTCATAAAAGATCACCCAGTAATCCTAGGGATGTTAAATTGTCATACTAGCATTACAACCCATTACTCCCTTTCCACCACATGTGTGAGATTTCTTGATAGCATACGGAATTCTTACAGATGACAAACCAAATGGAGGAGAATTTGAAGAGCTTCCACTTGAGTTCAGTGAGCAAAGACCTCACAGCAGTTGATGCAGTACCAAAAAATAATCCCCAAAAAGGCTGTAATAACAGTCACACATACTGTATGTTAGATGAAGAATCAACAATAGAAAAGACTACCTCACTTCAGAAGTAAAAACAAAAATTCTGGTTTTAAACATAGTGGACCTGAGAACACACAGAATAAGACTATAACAATTTATTGAGGTCCTTTATTTTAATAAAAATCACCCATGTCAAAGATTTTGTAAAGTTTGGGGTTTTTAATGTTATGCAATCAGAATTAATTTTTGCACACTTGAGGAAGTCTAGACATTGTATCTATGATAACAAAATGCTTGTAAGTACTTTGAAAATACAACAGATAAAGAACCCCAGACCTCTAAAGAACAGGTATTTATTTCATTTTAATCATATTTTTTCTCTCCTCACAAAGTGAAAGAATTAAGGCCCAGCACATTTCAGCTCGTACCAAGAGCTTATACAAACATCATATTTTTACAGCTCAAGAGTGAAGATTTCTGCAGTCTGAAGTCTCTGATGCAATACTTTGTATTTGTGGTTTCTAGTTATACTTGAAAAACTAGAGAATCTTTTCCTCACAGATTAGTTTTGTTGGAAGCCTATAATTATCCCATGTTATAGATATTTTTTATATGCAGTGGAATTGACCAAAAAAATACAGGCAGAGGTGGCACCTATGATGTATTTTCCTATTTCACTGTGGAAAATGGCTCCCCGATATGGTTTTGCAGAGATTATAGCATTTGAAAGAATACTTAAGAAAGCCCATCCCCTTCTAACACATAGACCCATCACACCAATTCCACATCCTCTTCCTCCCAATGTTACAAGTTGTTGCCTTCCTTGGAGCATGGAATCTGACTTTCACAAATCTTGTTTCGTCTTTTGTCCTTTAGTGCTTGTGAGGTCAAACAGAGCCACAGCTTTGTTTCTCTGTTGCATGGAGTGGCCTGGAAAGACAGCAGTCAGTTGGCCAGTTTTGACCACATCTCACTGACGAGAGAGGAAGAAAAGAAATAGTGATGCCATTTTTAAAAAACTTAATATTTTTTCCCTGTCAACTGTCTCACAGAGGAAAAAAAGAGCATATTCCACAGCAGATGCTAAGGCATTCTCACCTCCCTTTATGTTGTTGCCTGTGGAAAAGAAACAGATGACTGAACTAAGGACAATTGCTCATTCGCCACCATTCTCTGTAGGGAGAGCTTGGCCAGCTATCCAAGGAGAATTACAAGCTGCTCACCACAGGCTACTGATGCTCTCTGTGGACAGCACTTAACCAAATTTAAAGTAATCTGGATAAAAATGACAAATGACAGTATAAATATATTCAGCCATGCATATGGCTTGGACTAGATGAACATGGGTATTTTTCACGAACCTTGGCAAATGTAAATCACCATTTAACTCTTCAGAAAACGGGAGAGCAAATGTTTTATGTGAATTCAGCATGCCCATATTTGCTACGGGAGAGGCCTTCTTCTGTTTAAGATGTAGGCCTGG
The DNA here is from genome assembly GCA_034509185.1 of Euphonia xanthogaster. Taxonomy (NCBI): domain Eukaryota; kingdom Metazoa; phylum Chordata; class Aves; order Passeriformes; family Fringillidae; genus Euphonia; species Euphonia xanthogaster. The sequence continues at coordinate 40,015,630 of JAYDZK010000169.1, read as the reverse complement.
GGGCATAAAATTTGTCCCTTATCACCTAGAACAGACTGCCTTTGATAGCTAAGTTATCCTGTCAGCTGCACAGTCTGTCACTTGACCTGTTGGATGCCATACACTCAGCCTGTATCCCTAGCCACCTCCTACAGCACCTGGGGGCCAGATCTTTCCTTTAAGTGAAGTTCCCTGAAGTCTGTCACCTCTGAAATCTACACCACAGCTCTACCCACAGCTTACTCAGAGCAGCATTATTAGCTGACTGACACATCTGCCATAGGACAGACTGACACATCTGCCATTATCACTGTCTTGGACCCAGGTTCACAGGTAGAAAAGTATGTTCTGCTATGAATCTGTCAGATACGAATAGGTGCCAAAGCAGCATGGATTGCTGATGCAAACAACTCCAAATACTTTGCAGTGTTTTTCTATTATTGAAACAATCCATAGAAAATGGCTACACATTTAAATAATTCTCTTGGATTCATGCTTTAGAAAGCTAAAAATCTAAATCATTTGCAGCTCCTGTTGATACCCAAATATACACTCTCCCCAGAACTTGCCATTAAAGGAGAAAAATTCTGCTAGTATCAGTTTACAGACAGTTAATTTAGTCACAGAGATGTGGTGACTTGTTCAAAGTCAAAGAGGAAGTCTGTGGCAATGCTGGGAATTAAATACAGGACTCAGAAACTCCTTCCTGTTTTTTAACCACATGTGTCATTCTTCCAAATGGTCTTTCCTACATAAGATTTAGTCATGGCTGAAATAAGCCCAGTTCATTAACAAACCAAGGACATGGCAAGACAAATAGTATGAATCCTTCAAAACTGGCACATGGATTTTCTTGTTAAAAACATTTGAGGATATTTCGTAGACTATTCTATGACTTTTGTTTGAATTTACAAAAAAACCCCAGCTCTTCACTGAATGTAATTTTTAACACAATCTAGGATGATTTTTCCAGGAAAAAAGGCTGATCTGTTTGGACTCTGCATGATATTAGTTCTCTCAAGTTTTGAACAGTGTGGTACTGATCGGTTTTTAGTTCTTTTAGGGGAAATTCTGAATTCAAGGTCTCTCAGTGTTCTCCACTTCTGAGCCTAAAAGAGTAGAAGAGAACAATAATAATTTAGTTTGTAAGAGATACACAACTACAATCTTTCTTCTTGAAATAACCATGTCTCCCTCAAAATAAAGGCAATATTTGCGCTCTTTCTACCCACAATGAACTGACTAAATCACAGACAAGACAATTTAACTTAGTGCTTCTTCAGACCTCCCCTAACAAAAATCAGACTATCATTATTTGTCTTTGTAAAGCATTTCATAAACCATGAATGAAAAATACAGTAAGAGCAGAACATTAAATAAGTGCCAAAGCCACGAGATCAGGCTCTAAACATGGCCACAGACTTGACTTTTGCTTTAGTTCTCTGAAGCTTATTTATGGCTAAGCATTAACTACTTGTACTTTATACGTTAGCTTAGTGCAGTGTTTTATTTAGTTATGTGGTTTTTAGCTTTTAGGAGCACCTCAGTTTCCAGATACTTCTTTATGTAGCTGCCAGACACAGAGAAACAATGACAGCATTGTTAATATATCCATCAAAACAGAATAGATATGATACATTAATGTTTCTATAGCAAACACACACTGTTAACACAGAGGCATATTTTTCAAGGTTTTTCTAAACAGTTTTCCTTACCACTAATTTGTTTAAAAGCTATACCTCAGTGCTTCTTCACAGCAATATTTCAACCAAATTGTGAACTGATCTGAGAAAAATAGGAAATGCTTCGACCCAAAAGAACATGTTCCGCAACATGGTTTCCATACTCAAACACCTCAATCTTTTCTTCTCACAGGTGGAAAACCAGAGAGAATTAGCATGACAAGAAGCTGATATCACAATTTATCTGCTGCACACCATGCTTTTAATATCACAACAGCTTTCAGGTAATCAAAATAAATGACAGTAGGAAGCCTTGAACACAGAATACGTAAGATGTGTGCCTGTTAGCTGCACTTGGAGGAATGAAACTGCATATTGGCTAAACTCTTTCTCTCCTTGCAGTTAGAGTTTTATTAAGGAAACTGGAATCTGCTTGAAGCTGAAAATGTTTTGTTTCTGTAAAATACTGTTGAACCACAAGAGGATCCAAGCTAACTAAATATGGAGCAAGACATGTTTTTGTATACCAGCCCAAAATATTCTCTTACTGATTCATTGGTAACTTATGACTGGTTTGGATATAATCTCAACCAACCATCATTGGTCTTGGGAGGTGAAGTGACATGAGTCAACTGTAATTAATATGATAAAGAACAGCTCCCTCTTATTGCTTAAGTCAGTCCAGTCAAAGCTTTGCTTCGTGCAACAATATTCCAGCTGCAACCTTTACAAAAAGGCAAATACAAAGGGCCATAGCACACTCCACTTATCATACACCTCCTTTCTCCCTAGCTCAAAAGCACAATACTCTTGTCCAGATGGAGATGAGATATAGTATCATGTTTTCGTGTGCAAGAACATGTAAAAAAAACAATAGACAAATACAGTATTTTTTAATATGGTGGATGTGTTGCATATATAGCTTCATAAATTGTTGCAGCCCATTACTAAACATTCTTCTTTCTTTTTCCCATTTATAAAAATCATGTCAATCAAAAGGTACTCCAATATCTTTCAGCATAGCTGACATAACCCTGCACAAGAATCCAACTAAAACCTGTTCTTTGGCTACAGGAATGCCACATCCAGAAAACACAAAGACAAGAATTGGAAGTGACATAAAACTATTTAAAAATAGAGAAAATTGTATTAATAAATACAACCAGTGAATTTTAAGACTATATTTAATAATTCCTGCAGAAGTACTGCAGACAAATATCAGGTTTTAAGCTGAATATTGAACTCCAGATAAAGGAGCAGGTGACCTGGTGCAGACAATGAAAAGGAGGTAAGTCCAAAAGTTATCTACTGTTAAGCATATATAAAATTCCGGCAGGGAGACAGCAAGTGTTAAATCTGAGGGCAACTTGTTTCTGAGCAATGAAGAGTCTAATTTAAACCTTTAAGCCTTAACTAAGCTTTAGCTGTCGATGAGAGAGAATATACACCATTACCTTACTATAAAGGTGTCTAGTTTAAAGTTTTGGGGATGTACGAGTTTCCCCAATCACCACATAGGCTGATGTTTATCTTTGAGTTTTCCTCAGTTCTATTGTTTTGTTTTCATGTAATATGCAAACTGGACACTTTTTATATAAAGTTGTTTATATAAAGTTCTTGCACAGCCTAACAGGTTATCAGCTTGAATATCATAGAATTCTAGAATTTCCTGAGTTGGAAGAGACTCACAGGAATCATTGAGTCCAACTCCTGGCCCTGCACAGGACCACTTTAAGAGTCACACCATGTGCCTAAGAGTGCTGTTCAAATGCTTTTTGTACTCTGTCAGAGTTGATGTTGTGACCACTTCCCTGGGGAGCCGTTCCAGTGTCTGATTACCCTCTGGGTGAAAACCTTTCTAATATCCAACCTAAATCTCCCCTGACACAACTTGAAGCCATTCCTTTGAGCCCTGTCACTGGCCCACAGGACTGAAGAGATCAGTGCCTGTCCATCCTCTTCCCCTCACAAGGAAGTTGTAACTGCAATGAGGTTTCCTCTCAGTCTCCTCCAGGCTGAATAGACCAAGTGACCTCAGCTGCTCCTCATATGTCTTCCCTCCCTTCAACATCTTTGTAGTCCTCCTTTGGATGCTTTCTGACACCTTTGTATCTTTCTCATATTGTGGTGCCAATCCTCCTCTGATGAATAACATGTGATATATTCCATATAACAAAAAACTAGTGCTAGAACAGACTTGTTGTTAATATGTTACCTGCTTAAGCTGCTCTTAAGATACTAAAAGAACAGCTGAGATCTTACAAAATTCACCTGTGCTCTCAAAACAGTTTACCTAGTGACATATATTTGTACACAAAAAGAAAATCCCCACTGTTTCTTCTGGGATTCACACTGCTTGCAATCTTTGAAACACTGCTTTTCTCAAGGGGAAGGAGTCTATGATTGTTCATCCTTTCCTGCCTCAAAGTTACAAACTTGAATGGCAACTTAAAAGGAAGTATCAGGATTTTTATATTCCTTGGCCAAGACCTAGTATTTAATTTAAGAAGAGCTTGTAGATCTAATAATCTCCTTGCACTCTATTTTATTACTTGCCCGGAGCCACCTGAAGTACTGGTTTCTTCTATCTGATAGAATATGCAACATGGCATTCTATGGGATTCACTGTTTTCTCTCATGCTCCCTTAGAGGATCATATTTTCATGCTAAGCATTACTGAACTGGTAACTGCATGGATCTTACCCTTGACTGACCCTGGCTTATATTGGTCTTGGCTCAAAGAGGCAAGAATGAGCAACCCCCAGTAAGAAGTCTGACCATCTTCCTCCAGGGGAATTGCAGCTGTGGAGAGACCACATATCATCTTTGGAAAACACAAATCTGTAAGGCAGTTTCTCATTGCTGGCATAATATGGTGCTAGTCAGATCACTTTCACTAGTACAGATAAGTCAAGTCCCCTCCTTTGATGAAACAGAAGAATAGCAATTGCATCCGAATAAAGCTACAGGTAAAGGAATGGTAATTTATTTTCATCCAGTAAGGATCTAAAAACAAAGATTAGATTGAGTAAGCCTGAAAAACTACACAGGGACACTCAACAAGAGGGTTTTGCAGCAATGCTTCCCAGAGCTCCTGTTTCTGGCCAGGACAAGAAATACCACAAGAACAGCCATAGTTTAATCCGAAACTGGATATGCATGCAAGAATAATGAAGATGGAGGGATGGGGAATGACAGACACAAAAACACAGGACTTTTACAAGCTCTGTCCAACCTAAAGAAAGGCTTGGGTTTCTTTATAGCTCAAGTTCAGTTGAAACCTTTATGTAATTCAATAGGGAAAGCTGGAATGGAAATCAACACTTGATCCAGGTCTTATATTCTCTTTACCCCAAATACTGTATAATGTTGGTTCCTAAGAACTGATGAGTGATAGCCTTAAAGGTGAGAAGCAAACAGCACAATGGCAAATCCAGTGAACTGACAGGGTGCAGCAGGACATGGCTACAAAACATGTGAAGAGAATTCAGTGGTTGTATCAGAGCCTGGAAGAAAGCAGTGAGGTGGGAGAAAGACAGGAAGGAGGATACAGCAGCGGCACTGTGTGCTACCTTAAGAAAAGTGTCAAGTGGCCACTGTACAGAGCAGCCATTTCAACTCATATTTATATTCTGTGCATCCCATTCTTGTACATGCAAAGACTTGCAGACAGTTTCTTCACAAAGTGGATGCAATGAATACATGAAATTTCTGTATTATCAGCATAGAGAGACACCATAGGGACAGCAAAGACTTTTACTTACGCCTCATCTACTGGCAACAGTTGCACTGACTTTAGCAAAGTTACTCCTGATTTAAAGTTACTCCTGATTTACATCTGTGTGAAAATAAGTCAAATGTGCTCAAGGAAATACTTGGCACAGCTGGGATGGTTTAGAAACATGAAATAGATGTTTGTAACACCATGTGATTAAAGAAAAAAAACCAAACCACAGAGTTTAGATCCAAATCCAAATCCTCCTCAAGCTCAGTGTGTTTTAGATCCAAGATTTTGATTCAGGCCCTTGTCTGTATAAATTGTAGCAACTCAAAATTTGCTGTAATTTTAACTAATATATCACACCAAATACATCAGCACCTACTTCAGATTTTAAAGGGTTTGTGGTAACTGGTAAATTAAGTTGTGGAACATAAACAGCAGGTACTTTTTGGTCTAGAACAAAAAAAGAAACATGGAAAATAAACGTGTTAACAGGCAAGTGCCAACTTGATGTTCCACTGAAATTATAAATTCCATTGTCCATAACTCAGATATGATCATTAATTTGCTATATCAACAAATACATGACCATTAGAAGAACACATTCCAGAGTTAAGCTGTAGGACACCTGTGACAGAACTCAACAATTTCCAGCATGCAAAAATTGTCATGGTTCCAAACCCAGTTTTTGCTTACAGTTAGAACTCTGCTTCTATGAAGATTATCCATCAACCTCAGCTGTTTCCTTGCTCAAATATTTGTGGAAGGTATTGAACTCTTATTTTCATTAACAGCAGCAATCCTGTTTCTCTCCATAGGACAAGTCATTGAATGCTTACATTACAAAGCAGAATTTACCTATTATGAAAACATTTGAAATGCAAGCAAACTTGACAGAAAGTAATAAACAAGCAAAATACCTTTTTCATTCAAGCAATCTGCCTTAACTTCCTGCAAAGGCAAAGATCCAATAACTTGAAACTGAAGTTAGAAAAATTCAAAACACAAACTAATTTTATTTTTAAAAGCTGAATCTTATTAACCAGATTATTTTACATACCCTTAGTATGAATGAGAAGCCCATCTAGGAGCTGCCCATCTAGGAATATGTACATGCTTAATACTTCCCTAATAGCCTACTTTTTCTGAATTTTGAAGTGTTCATCTTTTTTAATGTATATACTGAAGCTGGTATAAGAAGTAATTAACCCAGGATTAAAATTAAATCATCTTCCCACTCTTGAGAATCAGTGTCCAAACCAAAATATGTCGACTATGCAGTTAGTTGTGGGAAAAAGGTTTCTTTCCTAGAGTCTAGGCCAGTCATTCCACATTTGAGAAAGTGCTTTCAAATGAAGTTAAAGGTCTACTGACTCCAGACACAGATGTTTTCTCTCAGGGGTGGTATATGCTGGCAACCAAGTTGACAATTCAGAAATATTTGGAATATGCAAAATAAGCCTTCATTTCCCATTTCACTCTGAGCTATGACAACCCAGTAATTAAAGTTTTCGAAGTAGGGTAGTCAGACAGCTTCAAATCCTCTTCTTCAGCTGACAGTACTGAAGAACAAAAATGCAAAATTGAAGCTCTGTGCTGAATGTTAGTACTTACTGTAACTAGTTGCCAGCCTTCTCAGTGCAACATTTTTCTAACTAATCAGTATTTTATCTTTTCCCAATGGGAGAATATCCTGCCTACTTTCTCCCATTCAGTTGCTTTCAGCATTTCCATCGATTTTGCTCAGGTAGAAAAGTAACAAGTCTGTGGGGTACAACAGCAACCTTCAGAGCAGATCCCTAGCCTCATCCCAGCCAGAAAAATAGCAACACTTACAAGGATATGAAATGATTTTCTCAGGCCCACCTGAACGATCTTACATAACAAAACTGTGTACGCTATCTAAAAACAAGTAGTGCTATACTTCTTACTGTCGTCTGAGCATGAAGCACAAAGTGGGTGAACAGAAATGTGGTTTCTTGAGTCTCCACATCAACAGTGACACTATTCATCAAAGTGAAACTACAAAAGCTGTAATTGTTTCCAAACATCCATAAATTAACTCCAATGGCTGAGAGAGATCCACACTGCAGCACCTGTCACAGCCAGATGTTTTTGTTTGCTCTGTAGGAGAAAACTCAATGCTTTCAACAAGAGGGGAAAACTTTCCTGGTGTTTTTTGGTTAAATGGTGAACTTTGATACACCAGTCTGCTTATGTGTATTTCTGCATTCTTATCTATCTATTCAGAACTAGCTTACTTGTGAAACCATGTTTGTTGGTAGTTTTGTGGGTTTGGGCATATTTTCTTTTCTTTATAGAGGCTACGTGACCTGCTACAGCCACTTTTTTGAGTACCTAAAAAAATTCTGAGCCTCGAAAGGTTTAGGGATAGAACTACTTTAAAGCATATCTGAGTCAAGGTCACATTGACAAGGATATATATGGGAAGTTTCCCTAACTAGTGCTCATACTGTGATCCTTACATTAAATACAAGAAAAACCTACAAAGTCAGATTTATAGAAACAAATTATATTATCTTACTGACTTAGTATACTGTGGTTCATTTCAGTAAAGAACATACTGCTTACTATGTGAGCAATGAGGGGAGCTACTCTTTCAGCCAGAGAGTGCATTCAGTAAACTAAATTATTAGTATCTTTCTTCAATCAGGTAGCTAGAAAGTAGGAAACAATTTCTCCATTACACAAGAGCAGGAAAATTCACCTATATTTGATTCACAGCTGCAAGTAACATCTATAGCTTAATTAAAATCTTCCAGTCAATACTGAGATAAGAGGAAAAATGTCAATTGTTCCCAAGAAGGCCAGGTGACACTTTCTCAGCCCAGCTGTGCCTTTGTCAGCCCAGCTGTACCTTAAGAGAACACACACAGATAAAATACAAGTTTCTGGAAGTAGCTGATCTTGAATTTTCTGATCTCTGTCTGTTTGGAATTTTTTACCTACATTTAAGGGCAATAAGTACTCATTACAAAAACCCAAGCATGTCTGCAATGATTCTTCACTCCGGCTCAGACAGGAGACTCAACTTCTTTTGTGTAAAAAGCTACAGTGATGAATTCACAAACTAAGAGTAACTGGCTGAATGAAAATTTCTATGGTCTTTTATTGTGGCTTAAAGAACTAGGGAAAAGAACTAGGAGTTCCAGCTATTTCTGTTTCTGACAGGTGCAAAGTAAATTTTCCAAAACTGTCAGTCATCTGCAAAAACACAACAGTGAAGTGGAATCCTGTTACCCTGAATGGAGAAGAGTTTTAAACACTGCAGCTGCCTGTTGTACTTTGAATACCCATCTCTATCTAAACATCTTTTTGGCAATTTGTCACTAGAAAAGATAGCTTATGGAATTGAAAGATTCTAATAAACCTGGAAAATATTTTCCCAAGCAACTGATCAATTTTAGCTTGCCTTTTAATGCTGGTTTTTGGACTCTGTAAGAAGCCATTGTAAACTACATTGGTGCATCCAGCTGTGTCTTTTTCTTGCAAGTTGCACAATTCAGATTAGCAGTACCTAAAATGATGAGGTGCAGAGTTATTTTCCTCTGAGAAGTTGATAAACTTCCCCACCCTGTGCCACTGTCTCAGTGGAAATACACCTACCTACAGACCACAGATAGAGAGATTTACAGTTTATGTTTTAAACTCATTTGAATCCCTAAAGGGTAAATCATTAACTAGATTGACCAGTAGATTGATGGGACATATAACTGGGACAAACATAAGTTAAACAAACATTCATTTTTCAGCACTGGTAACCCAAGGATATTTCTTTATGAGACCAGGACTTGAAAGCTTACGGGTCAGATCAGTGTTCAAGGGTTTTTGACCCAATCAATGTAACAACCACTTGTGATATTTCATAGAGAAAAGCACTAGCAACACACAGTGTACCTGCAGAAAACCAATGTCAACACAATGTGTTATGCATAATTTTCCTATGAGATTTAAACCTTCCTTGGACTGTAGATTACACAGATAAGGTCATCCCCATCTATGTTTGGCTGAACTTCTAAAAACTCATAGTAAAATCCTCTTTTCATTTATCTTGTAATTTTTTACTTCTAAGATCCAGGCAGCACCTGGGATTTTTATTAACTGTAAAGCTACACAGGGCAAACGAAAATTTCTTTAACTACATTGCAGCATTTCAGTTGATGTGTTTTAGTGCAGGTAATAGACTTTGTGGTGAAAATGCTCAGCTTCAGGAATTTTCCTAGCAGACTAAGAAACAATTTACTACTTTATCCTGTATTTTATCCCTTTTAGATTCTATTAATAGAAAAGCTCCATGGTTACAATCTTAGTTTCTCTGAACTAGTGAACTCAATCCAGTTTACAACAGTCAGTAAAGTGTTGCTAACTATAGTGCTTTTCTTCTCAAATAGGTAAGATCTTCAACATTTCAGGAGCCAGCTGGATGTCAATCTCCTCTGTTATTAAGAGACAAGAAAACCAAAGAGCCTGATGAACTCTTGCAAGACCCATTTGTAATACAACCTCCGGCAGGGTTTATTCTCCTGATCTTGAAGTGAGCACATACTGGGAAGTGTTATCTGTCTTTTCCCTTTGGGAAAGGTGCAAGTTTATTCTGCTGACACCTTAAAATACTAAATTTTTTTTTTCCTATGGTGAAAGTCCCTATTCCATACAGGATCTCCTAATGTGTTTAAGTATTTTAGTTTCATCCTTGTAACTGAACAGTTTGACTACTAGCTGAATAATATGGGAAAATCCTGAATCACTGAGAAGTGCTGTTTATCATCACTAAACACAGCAGCATCTCAGAGAAGACAAAATAAATAGCAGATGTCAGTAATCCATCACTGTGTTCCCATCTTCAAATACTACAGATCAAAATCTTCCAAGTTGCAGCTGGGCAATGACTTCCATTTGAATAAGGATTCACTGCTATAACAAGAAAAAAAAAATTCCTTTTGCTATCTAATGTACATATCCAAGAGCTTTTCTTACAACAGTGAAATAAAAAGAGGGCTTGACAGTGTGTGGGGGCTGGTATTCAGCAGAATTCCCCAGAGTTCCTTTTCGGAATATGTGCTGCAAATTCACTGATGCAGGATGCCCCCATATGCAACAAAGACTTAAATACACAGTAGTAGCTTAATTTAAGAATATTGGCACTGTGTTCACAGAAATTTTGAGTGAACTCACAGTAACATACACATGGGATATAAAGGCTTGAGACATAACTCTTCCTTTTTTCATTGTTTCTCTTGTGTGGTTTAGAGAACATCTTTTCAACATTCTTCACATCCTCCCCTTCCCACCACCCCCAGAATTAGGGGTGACATTTAGTTCTCCCAACCATGAACTTGTGGAATGAATCACACACAGTGCTAGCACAGGAAAATCCTGTTTCCTGAAAGCAACCACAGAGCTCTGAGCACCAAGGCTAAGTTATAACATTCAAGCTGGCATTAAATCCACCCTAAAGTTCAGTTCATGTAAGAGTTCACCACCATATAAGATTTTACTGGTGATTGCTCAAATTGAGTAACACAACAACCTGCCTAACAAATCCCCTCCACAATCACACTGTTCTCCCAAAGGGAGAACTACATGGGCAGCAGAGCTCGATCCTCAGATTATTCAAACCAAAAATGCAAAGTTGAAGAATTTCCATTTCCTCTGTTTAAATTCTCATTTGTTCCTGCCCCAGAGCTACCAGAAACCCCAGCAGGTTTCTGCTGCCACTAGGTCAAAACATCTTGACAGAAGCACTCAGTTTGAAAATGCCTGGAAAGATGGGATGTTTCTCAATTCTTCTTTCCAATGAATTTGTTTCTCCTCCATGTGCCACAAGCAGGATTCCAACAGTTCCCTCCAGCAGGTTAAAAAATATCAACAAATACAGTTTAGCAGAATCTTTGATGCCACCACTGCCACAGAGAGGTACATAAAACACTCCAAAAAAGCACTTCTAGGAGTTTCATAGTTCACACTTGAGAGTCTTACCTCACCCAGTCCCAGAGATCTTTGCCCTGACTTCATCAGGTGTGAACTGGGCAGGGCATGGAGGTGACTGCATGGGTTCTGCAAAGGGGGCTTGCCTGTCTGAGATGTCATTGCCCAAAGACCTACTCAATATTTGTACAGTAATAGCCACAAAAAAAATGGGACTGAGCCCATGAAAATAGACATTCTCCTTATGGAGATAGCTGCATAATAAAAGGACTGAAAGACATTGGCTGACATCATGAGAAGAGTTTACTTCCCAAATTATTAATGTATATTTTCAAGGCTCCCTGCAGTACAAAAACATAATGCTTTTCTGATCCTCGGAACTCCCTCCCAAAAGGCTGGTACCTTTTGCTGAGCAATCAAACTCTTTCACAAATTATAGTTCGTTAGTGTTGTGCAACATATTTTAGATGGCTCCTAAAGAAGGTATTAAAAGTACAGAAGGAACAGAAAAAACTACTCCTATTCAGATCTGCTGCACACAGGCTGTGTTCAGCTCTGGTGGGCAGAGGGAGGGCACAGGCTCCTTTCCCACTAGAAAAACAAATATTTTAAAATCATCTAGAGTACAACTTTCACTAGGGATCGTCTCTCCACCAGATTTTGTTTCTAGAACAAGCACTTAGTTCAAATCAGACAACATCAAATATTGCCTTGATTATCTAGGTAGCAAGCACTATGCCCTGTTGCTGGCACCACAAGAAGCTGTCTCTTCAGCAGCTCTGAGCTGCCAGTCACAGAGAAGCAATCCATTGAAAGCCCTCCTGAGAAACCCCAGTCTGCTCCGTCAGCCAAAGCAGCACTGTGAAAACCACCGAGAGCCAATAAATACCCCACAGAGCACTTAGGCAAACATGCACTGACAGTCTTGCCCCTTCCCTACACCTGAGCCCCACCAACAACTCTCTCAGACCCCTCCCAGCCTAATATATCAGACTCCCTGACACCAGCAGCTACAGAAAGGCCAGGGAAGGAGCTAGCTAAGCAGAGAACTACAGCAGGTCTCCTTGACATAGAACTGATGCAAATGGAAAACAGGTTTTATTTCTCCTTTCTCCATTAAATACATATCATCCATTTGATGTGCTACCCATAAGTTTGTATCAGTGAAAAAGTCTATTTCTAATTACATTACATTAAAAAAGCAAGGCTATTGCAATGATGTGACAAAATCTCCACTACTTAAAGAAACTCTCAGTGAGGAACAAGATGGATCATTCAAGGTTAATCCATTTATTGTGAAGGCAGATAGAATTTGATGATGAAATTTTTACCCCACATAAAGTCTTCATAAGTCGTTCCTGTAGAAAACTTTAATAATTTCATGAGCTACTGCCTATCCTGAAAACATTCAAAGAGGTCAGACAAGCCTAATGTAGCAAAACCAATCAGTTAGCAATGAAAATTTCCAGGAAAACTGTAAGATTCTAAAATTCTTCCAGTTATTTTACTTACTTGAATTGATCAAAAATATTAACTACGAATGGAAAATCAGCTCCAAATCCTGTAAATTAGCTTGGTTTTAGTGTACAACCTTATGACCAGATATAACAATTACATAAATTACTTTGCAAGTGTAAACATTTCTCCTAAAGTCTGGGAAAAAATCCTGATATGGTAAAGTAAGAATGTGAAAGCAAAAATATTTTCTCTTGCAGCAAGGAATGAGAAATGGATACTTTTTTCCTTTTTTTCTTTCTTCAGGGAGGAGAAAATGTCAGAGTTTTCTTGTTGTCTCAGGAAAGCTGATGCTGGCAAGCACCTTTCATTTCATAACTGCAAACACAAGGCATGAAATTTGATCTTTCATCAACACGAGATCAGTTCTTGTGGTCTACAACTATTTCTGTCCAGACCTTACAATATAATAGAAACTGATTTCACTAGGGCATTTCTGGTGTGAATATTTGAAGGCAAGCCACGTGTCTGTTAGCTACCTGCAACATGCTTACTCAGTTTAGTCTTCTGAAATTTGAAAACAGTGAGAGATGTATGTGACAATTACAACCATGGTAATGTCTGGCACCCCTGAAATACCCCCAGTACAGTTCCTCAGTTCCTGCTGAGGAACTGTACTGCCACATTAGTCCTGATGTAGGTGGATATGTTTACCCCCTGTTGCACAACTCTTGAAAGCCACAGCAGCATGGGCATGGTGCCATGGCAACACAGCTACACTGAGCTATGTGGTCTCCTACTACCAGGAGTGTTTGATCAATACTTGGCTGCAGCGAGGAAATAGTTATAAAGCACCTGTCCTTCCTGTGCTTCCTTCACTTGGGCACACAGGTGTGCACGTAGACACGGACACATCCCTCTGCAGCTTCTGTCTCTAGCAGCCCACCCATGCTTCCACAAGGTTTACTTGCACTTCTTGGTTTATAGGGTGTAGAAAGCAGGGAAAGCAATGTGGAAAGTGTTATTTATTTCCTGTAATAACTTGCTACTCACACCTGAGGAGATTGTGGATGGGGAAACTTTACCTACCTACAGGTTGCTGTCCTGTCAGAAATATGAACACAAGCTGTCAACAGCTTGTGGTTACTGCTGTCTTGCAGAACAACAGTCAATATGATGTGGGAACCTACAAAACCTAATGCTCCTCAGGTACACTGGGTGATTACATGTAAGACTGCAGCATACACATTGCTTCCACAGTCTCTGGGTCAGCCCACTACACAGAGGGTTGTGTCTTTCTACAGTTTTCTGCAGATTCTCTGTTCAGTCTTTTCATGACTTGGGGGATGATGAGACCCTTCAGTTTTATACTGTGCTAGCTTCTTTTAATTCTTCTCCAAGGGAAAAGTCTTCACTCACAAATAGAAAAGCAACTTCAGCACAGCATACGTGATCAAATCAGAAGTTAACTGTCTCTACTGCCTGCGTATTTCATAGCAATTAAAACTATCAAATCTGTATTATAAAAAGTACAATGTAACTCAACATCAACTAGAATGCAGAGGCAGTTTACTGAGGTGCTTATGCAGACACCAACCAATCCAGTTTCATCTTGTAAAACTAGAAACAACAGCTTGGCCTGTACCTGCCTTAAGTTGGTTTGTGTTACCTTGCCCAGATCAAAAACCTGGCTGCTAGAATTTTTCATCTGACGAATTATTTAACAGATTATAGAGATTTTTGATCCCATGTACGGGTCTTATGATGATGCCCTTCACCTTCACAAAGGTTTGGCTGTCTGAGCTCAGGATTAATGGAGAGACAGCACAGCCCACTGGCAGTCCCTCTTCCCTGCTATCCCTGCAGAAGGGCTCCCATGCCGCGCTGCAGAGGTAACAACCCAGCTGAGACCTGTCCCCACCCATGGGACCTACTTTACAGCTAAACCCTTGCTGCTTGGCCCCTGCCTGATCCACTTGGCTCCTGCCCCATTCCATCTTCACCATGGACTCTGCTCATCCACGCCCATATTCCAAACTATAAGTGACCTCCGCCTTAAACAGCAGCCCATACCTGGGGAGGCATCGGATGCCAGGGGCTGGGGCTGCCCCAGGCCCCCATGGATGCCTGCTCTTGGTGGGGGGGTGGGACAGGCTCTGCCTGCCCATAGGGAGCCTCCACTGTTCCCACTCCCTAGTCCTCACAGCACCTGATGCTCTATTGCAGACTTCTTGCCTTTTACATTACATTTTTTACCATATTAAGAGGCAGTTGTAGTGGTTCAAGTAAAAAGGAATTGGTCCCCTGAGATGAATGTGTAATGATTTTCTTTGGACCGAGGAAGAGAAATTCATTTTTAATTAAATAATATGAGAAAAAAGCCTTACATGTGCTAATTTGTTGGACTGAATTGTGTTTAGACTGGGTTATTGGGATGTTTTGACATCGGGTAATTAGGGTAATTGGAGAAAACAGCTGGACTATTTTGACACTAAAGATTTTGATATGGGTAAGGTCACTTTGACACTAAGATCATGAAAGTGATATAAATGTAAAGGAACTTGCACAATGAAACAAAGCAATTTTCTATATAACACCAAAGATACCATTAAAAATACATTAACTAAATAGCTTGGGATTTTTCAAAAATGGATCTTTGGAGACATCTCCCAAATCACACCTTTATACTTCTATAGATGATCATATCTGCCATGCAAAGAAGAGTTTTAGTATGAAACAGAAAAACAAACTGCAATAATAAAATAAGCAGTTTATAAGTGTTTGGCTTTGGTAATAGTTACATAAGGACTTTTTTTCCCTCATTCTGCAGGGATAAATCTACAGCTGTCTGTGAACATTTTGATATGCCTGATCAGAAACAAATTTAGCAAAAGTAACAGCCAACAGCTTGACCTTGTCTTATCTCAGTCTCTTGCTAATAATAGTTCAAAATACAAATGTCAATTTATCCCATACTTCAGATGTACCTACAAGATTGTCCTGCATGGCATGACAATTAACCAGTATTTTTTATGCCTACAAGTGTTTCAAGAAAAGAGCCTGATTTTTTAAGATATTCCAAGTCTGGAAAATATTCTACAAAATCTGCAAAATCCTTGGACATTTTAGCTACTCTGTATTAAAGATATGGTTTTTCTGAACATAGGGCTTGATAAGCTGATTTTTAAATGAGCCACATTTATGGTATACATCAAATCTTTCATCAGAAATAGATATTCGCATATTAAAAATGGTAGAGGAACTTCTCAAGAAATTTGCAAAAAACAGACAACAGTGAATATTTCTATATTGTCTTCAATATTAAAATAAGATGGTGTGATTGCTAACAAAAAGCTAAGTCAGAGAACCTGCAGAATTTGCTAATTTTGCAGAATACCTTTCAGATTAGAAAAGATTCACAGAAGCAGAATCAGTTCATGAAACTTTTAAGACTGTATTAATTCCTGTTTAGCAGATATTCTGTTACTGATAGAAAACTGTAATTACAGCAGCCTGTAGTTTCATCCATTACACCCTGTGCATGAAATACTGCAGCTGCTTGAAGTTCCTTCCAATTAAAATCCTTCTACTTAAAAATTGCTGGATTTCCTGGATTTTTGTCTTCTGACAGCTGTCTTTGGAAACCAACCTCTTTTGCATTACTATGCATCTCTGGAATACAAGAAGAGTGCTTCTCCATCTCCTTAAAACATTAGCATTCTAAACACAGAATTTCAATAAAATCCACCAATTTTACAGAAATCTTTCAAATAGAAGAGCTGTTTGTTAAGAACTGTTTTCTCTAAAAATGCAACATTTCATAGGCAAATTGCTTTTTAAGAAAACTTACTTTAAAAAGCCCAAATTTCTTGTTCTTTCTCTCTTTATGCTAACATAATTTTTAATCACTTGTATTTTTGATTACATAGTTCTTATCATGAGAGAAAACATTCATCTAATCAGATTAGCTAGGATAGATTTCACATGCTTTGCTATTGGTAAGTTGTTTTTTTTTTAAATCTCAGATAATGGAAAGCCATCTATCTACAAATGAAGGAAATAAGTTAAAAGCTAAAAAAAAAAGACCAAAAAAGGAGTCAGTGCATGCATGTACATGACTGGGTCAAGAGGAAAGCACTTACCCTAGGCTGCCTGGAGCTAGATGGCTATCCTGTATATGATATTGACACATTCTTCTTCTTTTGTGCTTTCTTTTTTGATCCTTCAAAAATATATGCACCTATCTTTGGATGGGTGTGACTCCTCTCTCTATTTTTCAGCCCATGCTATAGCTGATACAATTTTCAGCCTTTCACAAATGGTCTTTGAGTAGATGAGGAAGACATCCTTTCCACCAACTCAGTTTCCACTGGCTCCCGAAGAACTACAGAGGTGATGGTAAATAAATAGCAACAAGTGGGCAACTGAAACTGTGCCTTGCATGTGAGGTTGTTCTTGTACTCAGCCATCAATCAGAAACACAGCAGTGACCTGCCAGTCACCTAGGAATAAAGCAGAAATATTTGCCAAAAATATTTTGAACCTGCTTGTCTCCTGTGGTTCTGAGGGGCATTACACTGTCACCAATCTGGCCTTTACCAGAACATCAGGATTACCTAATAATCCCTAATACATATTTTCTAAGAGGAAAGGGTTCCCAGACAGATTCCCAAACAACCTACTACATAGAAGGGGACTGCCTTCACTGCCTTATCCTGTGGCTGATCTGTCTTCACTAGACAGATCAGTCACAGGATAAGGGAAGTGTCCATAATGAAGCTGAGTGTGACTGATAAATTATCCCTAGGGTAAGAGTACTGGGTATGCATTTTATTAGCTGATGAGCAGAAGAAGGGTAACATCTGGATTCACAGTCCATCAGGCTAAATCTGCCAAGTGCTCAATTCATGTTCAGTTTATTCGAACACCACCATAACAGTTAAATGGATTCCCATGGCACAGATCCCAATTCATTATGGAAAATGAAATAGCAATAGCTCAATGGTGTCCATCTCTGGCATGAAAAATGCACCGAAGAAAAATGTCTATCTGAGAGACAGCAGATATTAGTCAACAGCTATTTAAGATAGCAAAACAGCAAGCAGCAGAGATCTCTGGGCTAGAAAAAGCTTAAAATATTGATCAATGTGCTACCACAACAATGCAAGTGACCTGAACACTGAAAGACCAGCCCGTCTTTTCATAGCATCATTCACAGCTTCAGGTTAATGGGCCCGAGGGAGTCCTGGCCACATTAACTGAAATAACAGCACTGACTTGTTTCACACAGTTGCTAAGACAGAGGCTGCCTGTTGAAAACACAAACTCCTTTATTCCATGTTTTCATAGGCAATCTGCAGGAGTTTTAACACAATGTGCAAGCACTTCTGGACAACATGGGACGTTGTCAACTAAGGAAGCAGCAGCAACCTCACCTGACATACCGCAATCAAGCTCGGGCAGGATTCCAGGCCACGGGGGACAGCAGGACTGATTGAGAGGCATGAGCTTTGAAAAGAGTGCATTGTGAAACCAATGCACACTGAATGGGCTTGCCCAGATAATGCAGTCAGAACGAATAACAGCTATTTTAGCACTCCCAGCTTCATGAGCTTTTCTTAATGCTTGTGTTGATGAACCATACATGTACACAACCTTAGGTTTAATTTAACAGAGTTGTATGCACAGAAATTCAATGTCACTGAGGTAATATGAACCATTTGGAGATTGCCTTACAGGTTGCTTATAAGAAAATAATTTTACAAAAATTTGTGCATGTTATTTATAGCCCATGTTATATATAATCCATTTTATTTTGAAACAAACATCCTGGTTTTGAGGGGAAAGAAAGAAACATAAAAATGCTGAAACTCAAGTTTTGTTCTTCACACATTTTTGGCATGAGCACAGCTCCCCATTCTGTTGACTTTAACTGCTGTCTCTTCCAGGTTCTCCTCACTTCTATTTCAATTGAGCCAGTGCTTCCACCAAGCTGAGGTATCTATCAGCCAATCTTTGTCTCCCAGAAGAGTATTTGGAGCCTTCATTGAGCATGCTGTTTAAGAATGGTGTGCCTTTGCCACAAAGCCTAAAACTATCATATTCAGAGGGAAAAAAGAAAATTAGTAGTCTTATAGTAACAGTTTTGGTGGATATGGGATTTATCAAATTCATAGTAAGAGAGTTATAGGGCTATATTTGCCCTTAAAAGGGAAGGATAGTAGTTTAACAAGTTTTATTTCCCGAATTAGTGGCTATTTCAGTGGACCTTTAGGTCCTGTACTCACATGCATTTGTCAACAACATGTAAGAAGGACAAATATGACAACAGGATTGATTCAAGAAAGTAAACACCATCCGGTAGCAAAAAGAGCATGGAGAGGTGATTTTATACTCTATATGCCCAGCATATGCCCAGTGGTATCCTTGTGATCAAAATCTACCTGTATATACAAAAAGCTGCCAACATGTTTCTGTTATGAACAGCACCACCACGCAGATACACACAGACAAAAAGATTTTATAACACCTCCCAGGCTTCATATCCAAACATGCACATTGAGAGTATCAGCTTCAGGCACTTCAATTATCTCCAAGCTCCTCTGCACACGCCTGCCCTTATGGGGGCATAGTTTCCCTAGATCCAGATTCAAGAGGGCAGACAGATGTCCAATTCCATCTTGTTCAAACTCCCACTGGACTCAGCAGGATGTTATGGAGAAGGCTGGACACACCCATTATAAATACTGTGGAATATTAGAATTGCTATTATGCAATCCCTCCTCTGAGACCCATGTACAGCTGAACCTGCAGCTCCTGCATCTACAACACACAGGCCACAATCAGAGATCCACTTCAGCTGAGTGCCTGCTTCAGGCATTTCTGCTCTCCAAGTAACACAGGGAAGTACGGAAGCTACCTGATATTCCAGAGAGCCAGGACAGAAGATGCACTTGTGACATCTCTCTTTAATAGGAAGGACTAAGGCGTGGTGAGGCAGAATCATTTCTGATCTTTCAGAAGAGTGTACTAGCAGGGCAAACCATCTCACTTCCCCTCACCCATGCTGCTTAGCCATCTGAACTGCCTTGCAGACACCTGGCACACATGACACAGCTTTTGAATCAATACAGGGCACGGAATGTGTGTATATGACATGCAGCCCTCGGGCTATTTCACAGTCACGACAAATGAAAGGAAATTAGGTAATAAGCTCCAATTATACTTTGACAACAGCTTCTAAATCTCACTCCACTGAACAGTTTTCTAGCAAAAACAGAAGCAGTAAAAAAAGAATCACAAAGTTTTAAAAGATGTTGATCTTTATTCAAGCAAGAAGTACCAGGTATGAGAAAGTATATAGTCCAGGCACACCCGCACACCTGCTTTGCTGTTGTTGACAGCAGACAGCTGCAGGGCTCTTCCTGAGAGACATCCTGCATACCACAAAAGAGCTGGAGAGTATGAACTGTGACCCCCTTCAGCTTTGATAAACTTGTCATTTTTTTTTCAAACTTTCCCATCCATCATGCACACTCTTTCTAATGTTTGTCTCAATTTTACCAAGATCCCTGGAGGGAATATCATTGAATCTCTGACACTGGTTTAATTGCTGTCAGCTGGAAATAGTGAGTTTTTACATGTGATTAGTCTTATTTGTAACCTCCTAATTTCATTGGAGACTTCTGGTTGCTTCTTACTTCTATTAAATGAGTGAGATTTCCTGACATGGTTGTAAAATGAATCTCACTTGGGAGTTTTCTCACCCCCAGGTGTGTTGAGAAGACTCAGGATAACAGTTTTAAAGAAATAATTTACTTTCATAACAAGTAAAGATACTGTGTGACCTTTTGATTTCTCCTGTCATAATAAGCAATGCAGACAGTAAAAGCTCTATTCTGTCATTATTTAGAATGATAATCATGAGAGCTGCTAAAATAAAATCAACTATCGCCTGAGGCAGTTCCTGAAGTGACTTGATCTGAGATTTGAAGGGAGATGGTATTCTTTTTGTTCTTTTCAATCTTTAGATAACAGAAATTAATCAACTAACAAACACAGCTGCCCTGTAGCACTTCCAACACAGCCAAAACCTAACAACTTAGAAATCTTGTCAAATGAAAACTAACACTAGACTCCTATGCATCATTCCCTTAGACCAAAACACACAAACAAAAAATATCAGATCAAAGCAATCAGATCAAATTACATAAACTTCATGGGAAAAATATCTGACATTCTGGTTGTTAACCTCAAGGGAACTTTAAGCTTTTAAGGGGGTTTTCCAATCATTCCTGAAGAAAAAAAGGAAGAAAAGGTTTGCATGGGAATGTATATAGTGTACCCCTGCATATACATTTATGGCTGACATGGGTCATCTTAAGGCAGAAAATGGCAATCTAAAGAATTTATTGAAGCTGATGGATACAACATGCAGAAGCCACAGAAGGCCTACAGGAAGAAGTTCTTGATAATGCTTGACATCTTTCTGAGTTTGTCAAGAGAGCCTTTGGACAAGGTTTCCCAGATGGTTCTTGGTGCTGCTGCTATAGAAAGTACACTCTGAGGCTGTAACACAGCAGCAAGAACAGCTCTCAGCTCTTTGGTCTGCACTCACAGGACAGAAGCATCTTTCATCCAAACCCATCTCCTCTTCTCCTTTGAAAGGTAGGGAAGGGCGGCGGGTAGAGAAGCTTCAAGCTCCATCTGACCTACATGCAAAAACAGGAAGAGGCATCCAAACATTC
Source organism: Euphonia xanthogaster (assembly GCA_034509185.1). NCBI lineage: Eukaryota > Metazoa > Chordata > Aves > Passeriformes > Fringillidae > Euphonia > Euphonia xanthogaster. The sequence goes on along the minus strand of JAYDZK010000169.1, from coordinate 39,994,097 downwards.
ACGCTATTCTTTGTAGGAAAGACCAGGCTGCATTGATTCAAGGCTTTTTCTTTAGGGGAGAAAGAGTTTTGCACCATGAAACACATACCACAGGCTGAGAACCCCAGCTTTAGGGCAATGATAAGGTTGAAACACTAAGCTCTCTCAAGTCAGGAAATACCAAGCAGATGACACTTGGCTCTCTGCACTGTGCAGAACACTTTGGCCAACAGCATGACAAGACCAGAGAATAGACAATTTTGCTGATCACTTCCTGTAATGTTGAATTGCTTGCTCCAATTCTTTACAAAAGGCAGAGTAGAATTGAACATACATGTTTGTGTGTGTGTGTGTGTATGTGTGTGTGTGTGTGTGTGTGTGTGTGTGTGTGTGTGTGTGTGTGTATACATGCATAGTTATAAGAAAGTCTATACAAAATAACCAGCTTGGATAATTTGCAGTGAGTGTAAAAAAACTGTGGCCACAACTACCTGATGAACTCTATTTGTATATCCTCTATTATTTGCGTTCAGTCTCGCCTGCAAGAAGGTGTCATTCGAGATTTATTTATTACTGAACTTGAAAACTGTGGCAGACCAAGAGAGTGAACCAGGCATGAGCCTCTTTTGCCCAAAACATTATACAAACACAAATAGCTTACAATCTATACATAGAAAAGGCATGTAAGCACTGAAGACGAACTAAGGAAAGATCAACTGGATGGGGAAGGAGAATACTGGAGAAAAATCTACAGCAGCCAGAGAGAGCCCAGTCACAACTATGAGTCCCAAAAGATGCCAATTTCCAGGTCCTCTGGGCTCACTCCCAGCAGCAGTGTTGCAGTAGCTCTTTTCTTTGCTTTCACCTCAGTACTACATGAATTGTGAACCTGTGGTTATCTCACCAGTCAGTCTACCAAACCAGCAGTGCTGTGTCTACTGAGCTTTAGTGAGTCTGTCACCAGCCACAAAGATTTAAAAAATCAACCTCTATCAGACATTTAGTCTTGGTGTCAGATCTGGCTTTGTCATGTAGTAGGAAATACCCTGACCCTCTCATTGCTGTAGACCTCTCCTGGTCTTGCAGCTAATGAACATAAACACTGACACTTCATAAGAGAAACACTTGATACCCATTTTGCAGTGGAGAAAATTGCTGCACTAGTTACAGACAAGTAGACACTTGAGCTTTGCTTTTTGCCATTTTCCCTTCAGAGTGAAATCAATTATTCATGCATGAATATTGCCTTGTAATTTTATTGCAAATTAATGGAAGTCCATTATCAAGAAATGACAAAGCTTTTGCTCTGGGAGTCATTCAGCACCTGGAAAAGGGAAGTTTAAACAGAAGAGCAATTTACCAAATGAACACTTCTTTCAAAAAAACTTTTCCTTTCTTTCAGAAATGTAATTTATGGAACCTTTCAAGTAGAAAACATGATGGGAAGATAAAAACCTCCTGTTTAAAGTTCAGATTTGCAATTAAATCCACTTAGGCCGAAATCTATCAAAAATTTGGCATGCCTGGAAACTGCCATCCCAGGAGGAGATGGTCTGAAATACAACCCCACTAAATACAGTGTAAAAAATAAGTTGTCCACTTTGTTTTGTCTTGTTCATCAGAATTTATGTAATAAATGCTGCAAAAAGAAACAGCATGGATACATGAAATGAAATTAATATGCCCTATGCTTTCTGCAGACTGAACCCCTCCTCGTGTCTCACAGCCAAGAGCATCTCATATTTTAGGCCATATATCCCTCTTGTCCTCACCAGCCTGCTCGGAGCTCTCATGAGTGCTAATTCACGCTAATTAATGTCAAGCCACACCATGTCATTAAACACACTTTCTTTTTGCAGAACTCTTTTCTACCTTTCAATAGTTTGTGCCAAGACTTTTTTCCACTTGAGATTTCTCCCATTTGAGTTCCCATCTGATGCGCAACTGAGTGGCAAGTACTGAAAAATCAAGGTCCCTAGCTGCTCCCCTCCTCCCCTCCGGACTAAAGCCACCGGGTAGGGAAACCAGGGCTTGCCCTCCTTTCAGCCCTTCCCAGAGGAGACGGGGCAGACCGCGCTGCTCTTGCTCTCCCTCCCGTGGTGGATCCCTGCAGTGCCACGGAAGAAGAGAGGTGACCTCCCTGCCCCTGTGGACGCAGCGCAAGCGGTGCCACGGCTCTGTATTTGCAAGAGAATGGACAGGGGGAGAAATGAAGAAATACCTGTATGGACCCTCCCATTTCTGCTTTTTATTTTGCGTCACTTAATTCTTTGATGGCTCTCTTCCAAAAATAAGCCATCCAACACACCAGAGATAATTCACTGAACAAATAAACCTATGGCTAACTCAAAGCCTGATTTAGTTTCTATGTTGACAATCTTTTTCATTTCTGCACCCTCTTGTGGGGACAAAGGTGTCTTTACAATGTGTGCTACCCTCGAGGACATAGTAGCATACTTATTTCAGGACCAGGTTTCACTCACTTGATTTCGTTTCTTTGATAGAAACTTTTACTTTAAAAAGTGACATTTGCCACAGTAATTTTTCACTCTAGAAGACCCATCAGCCCATGTGACAACTGCTCCTTTGACTTGAGCAGTGTTATATGGCACTATAGGTAAAAAAAGGTGATGCACAGTGACCACACCATTAACAAATATAACTTTACAGAGCCAGGGTCAGTTTCACTGACACCCCTTTGTCTGCACTAAGTGGCATCCATGTGGAGGCTACAGTGAATGAGAACTGATTTAAACACGGTGATTAAATGCAATAAATAATTCTTCACCTGCACAAGGGCAAATAAATTAACTGAGACAACTGAACCAGAAACCATTGGTAAGCTGTGTTCAACATGTCCTCCTGCTTCTAAAAGATAATCTCCTTTTAATTTTAAGACCATTAGGTTCACCTCACAGTCCCAAAATGGAACACAGTATGTTTGGATGACGTAGAAAATCAGGATAAAGACAAGTGCACCGAAACCAGCATGGCACACATGTATCAGCCTCACTGAGATTTTCACATTTTAGTATCACCATATTTGTGACATGCTGTCAATGCCATATTTCTACCTTGTATTCTCACAACAGCAGCCCCACACCCTAGATTCTACCATTTGCAGGAAGATGCCACTGTGAAGAGCAGCATCTAGTAAAGAAAAACATTTGGGAAGCGATTGTCCAGATGACATGATTTAGGTCCCCAGCTCACACACTTTGTATTCTGTGATACATCCGGACAGAGATGGTCTGATTTAACAGCATTTCTGTACAAGTAGACATGTTGCAGTTAAAATATGGTTGAAATGGTTTGCATGTCTACTAAAATGTCACTCACTCTTCTCCCCATCCTTCAAAGTAGTAATGAGACTCAATGGCAGATTTTACTCAGACTAAACTCAACCATTCATCCACTTTACTCCAGATAAGAGCAAGAAATAATAATGGAACTGAGGCATTGCCTTCCCACCCTGACATCCAGGGGTCACCTGCAATCTGCAGTTTTTCTCTGTACTGCAGCTTGCTACGTGGATCATAGTGAGTCCATCCTGAATACCAATAAAATTATTCTTTATCTGTCGCTACTTGCATTTCAAAAAAATGTACTGATCTCTCCTGAGCTTTTACATCGTTCACTCACTGACACTACCTTGTTTTAATTCTGAAAAAAGGTCAGAATATTAGTAATTGCATGATAAAGGTAGGCCAAGTAAAAAGACTGTGAGCATGAGACATGGCAGCAATTTTATTCAAAAAATCTGCAAAATACAGTAAGAAGCCATGACTTAATGAGCATTCCAAAGTAAAGGATTTTTTCTTTATTTGCATGTAAGTACTCTTTAGGTCTCTAGGACAGATTCAAAGATTTATAGCACATGTATGACAGCTAATTTGTATACAGTTCAAAAGTGAACACACAAAAGACAAGAAAGTATATTATTACGTCCTCAAAACAAATTTAAGGCAACACAAAAGAAAAAAAAAAATTATCTTTACTCAGTGACTCAGAAGATGACACAACAAGCAGCCTAAAGTAAATTAAGGGAAAAAGCTAGGTTTTGGATAGGTATGATGTAAACTGTCTCGAGCAAGTTTTCTAGCAACCCACTGAGTAAGCCAGGGAGAGAGCTGGAAAGGATTGCCTTCAGGAAATGTTTTCTCTTTCTGTCCTGACCAGAATTCTAGGTTGCATTCTCTATTAGCCTGGATTTTCAACAGCTGATGAAACACTTAGTGGTCATTTTTAAAAGGTAACAAATTAGAGAGGGGAAAAAAATTCACTGAAGGGCAGTTACTAACTCATCAAAGTGATTTCTTCTGCAAGGACTGGCTGAAACTTCCATTTGGGAGACTGACTTCTCGAGTTCTGTGGTAAGATGTAACATTGCATTAGCTTTGCTGCTTGTGGACCACTGATAATTTGGTAAAGTCATATTAAGCAACCCTCTCATACAAAGTGCTACCACACCAATCTAAAAACTAGTCCATATTCTTCTAGGTAGTTTTCACTTCCCCATAATCAACGTTTGTATCTCTGTATCTCATGCACACCACTGCACTACAGCAATGGCTGTAATTCAGACCAATTCCCTATGTACATGCGGCAGCTAGGCAAAGACTAGAAAAATTGCAGGAAAAACATGCAGGTATTTATGCTATACCTTCTCTTCTCTGCTTAGTTTATCTGCTTATGGACAATATCGTGTTACATCTCACTATCCCTCCTTTTCTTTTGACATAAATTATTATGCGTGAGATTAGCATATTGCAATTTTTTTCTGAATTATTTCCTCTTTCCAGGTTTGCCTCCAGTGTTGCATTGTTGCACTACCACTGTAGATAATATTAAGGCAGTGATTAGCAATTAATAACCAGAAGTGGATAAAGAAATGTCAGCAGAAGCATATCCTGTGAAAATACACAGGGCCGTTGAGACCAAATGACTGGCATCACCAGAATTTCGCTGTAGAAGACAGTAGAGAGGCAGAGGATGCAGTATTCATGAAGTCAAAAACTGCTTCGATTATATTAATTTGGAAGAAAGGACTACAAATTAATTGTGAAATGGCCTTCATCATGAATCTACAATGTCAACTCTTTAAAAATCTTCCTCAGAGCACAATACTAAATCAAACAGAGAATTAGGATCCATCTGGGTTTTGAGTCTAAGGAAAACACAAAATTTTTGGAAATCCCTAAGTCCTTTGCAAGATGTAACCTCCTTTCACTCGCAGATTGCCCAAGAATGTTTGAATTTGTTCAGATAAAAAATGTCACTCCTGAACCAAACTCGGACCTTCATTGCTGTTCAAAAATAGGTCTTTGATTCCAACTCTTTCTTACTCAGTTTTTAATTTTCAGGCGCCTCTGCACTTCCTGGTCTCAGGCCTGACAGGAAATGAAGCACCAAAATACCATGAAAATGGCTGCGCCTGTGGTGAGGCTGGTCTGGCTGAAGAAATGGAAATATGAGCAAAGTCCCGAGCAAGCCAGATCTTGAAAAGATCTGTAGCCTGGTTTCCAGACCAACAGGGTTCAGATAGGTTTTGGATAGCAGCTAAACCTTTGGAGGCTTTTCAGAATGAACTAAACCTTGAAGTTTGCCCACTGTCAAGAAATACAGCTGTTCCTTGAGGTATTCAGTAGGCAACAGGGGGCCAATGGCAGCACCAAAAGTGGACACAATATGCAGGATCTTCTTTTTGTTTGCTCTGTCCTGCTCTTCCCTCCCCACTCACATTCATTTCTAGTTTTCAATTCTAGTTTTAAAAATCTTATGGGCATGCAGTCAACTGGCCATCTCCAATAATGTCTTACACATTGTAAGGTGCAGTTTATGTTGGCTGCTTGCACAAAAAGTACTTCTGACCCCCAATGAAAAATTTGCTGATGCTTTTGCTGATGCACCAAAAACTCCCACAGTTTTTGGTGTTGTTTCTTTAATAAGAAGTGTCTTGAGAGTTTATTACAAGGAAGCATTGTTGAAAGTGTTTTGTTTTCAGAGCTGATGTACCCTTGGTTGTACTAATGCCCATTTGCAGTAACAATGTTGTTAGGATCTGGAGCCACTTACTATTTTATTTATGGTCTTGGTTTTTCAGTCACAATTAGAGTAACTTTTCCAAATGTTTTGGTTTGCAGGCGCCATCCAAAAGGGTCCTTAACTTGGAAAGCTTTGATTGTGTTTAGCTTCCCTTTACTGAACTACCTTAGTGGTCCATCTTATATTGGTCAGTGTTGTGGAACCTATCCAGCACACTAAATGCTATTGAATACTCACAAAGCATGTGCCAAGGGAGAAAAAGAAAACAATTGTTCCCCGAAATATTCAGCTGCTGATGAAAGAAACTATTACCAGGCAGAGGTGTTCATTTCAAGAAGTAATTTCAAGCAAACTTTCTTCCTTTGTACGATCTATCAATTGTATTGAGAAAAGCACATGGTATAGCAAGGCTTTGAAAATATAAATAGTTTGTGGTATGTTGCAAGTCATCAAGATTTTAAAATAAGAAACACTTGTATCCTATTGTTTGTAGAAGTACATCCACACACACAACACTGAAACTGAGATAAAAGCGAAGTTGATGGTTTCAAAAATGCAGTATAAACAATGACAAAGTGTGTTGGTAAATGCAGTGATCATAAACTTACTTATTTGAGGAACAAAATGAGCTTTCTTCAAAGCACTGTGTTTCAAAACAAAAGTACCAATATCCTCAAGATATGCCTAATTTCCCTAAAACAAGAAGTCAGCAAGGCTCAGATCTCCTCAGTTTCATACATCCAGAAAGAACGGCTACATCTCACGGAGCAGAATAAAAATGCAGCATTGCAAAAATGTTCCAACAGTGTGTTACAAAAATTGCAGAGTGCTACCTGGTTTTCTATAAACAAGGTAAAAGGACAAGGCTACTTAAGATATTTTGTAGAATGTAAGAATGTTTTACATTAGTATTTGACACAAGGGGAGAAAAGAACAAGAGTAGCCAAACTGGCTACAGTCCCTCCAGATCTCATGGGTTCTTATGAGATAGCTCTCAGCCTACCTTTCCATAATGAAAGCCATTGTTCTGTTGTCAATATTTGTTCATTTGAAATAACAGTAAATACAATAAAGAACATTATCCTCCTGCATGCATCCCTGAGGCTCAGTTAGCAATTAATAATTGGAATATTACATTTCACCTCACTTTATCTATCATTGCAATATGGTCCTACTCAGGAGACCAGAGTCCAGGAGAAACCTTAGCAAAGAGTAATCCTGGTGACAAGAAGCCAAGACTGGTACAAACTCAAAGTAACTTTGGACTATCTCTAACCCAGTGAACACAGAAACTCTGAAACTCTTAGACACCAGTGTACATCATGGCTTCCCAATAAAGATTCAGGTATGCATCAGCCTATCTCTCATCAGCCCTTCTCTATCTGGCACATAGGCAGCCAAGTAAGCTCTGTCTGGGTCCACAGTTTGGGTAGAAAGGGACAGATTACAACACTCACACTCACTTTAGATATAGCCATGGGGTCCAGGGGACTGGAGTCTAGACAGACTGGAGCATTTCAACTACCTGCTAGCTATTCTGATGCATCTGCCTGCCAGAAATCGTCCTAATAGCTGTCATGTAGTAGGAAGCCATATGCCCATCACTTCTTGCAAACCTGCAGTCACATAAGAGTGTTAGACAATCAGAAATCTCTTGGAGATACTATTTATGTGAAAACTCTGTGATTTATTGCTATTGGACTATTGCAAAGTTCCAACATATGAAAATTGCATATTCACCTGGACTACAGACATGGGTGGTTCTTGTGGGTATTGCTGCCCAAGTGAAATGCAAAAATATTATTCCTAATTAAATGGGGAAACAGGTCTGTAAACTACTGAAAGTCTTTTCCTAAAGTAATACTTGATCCGTTCCTCAAGCTAGTGAGGACATAAAGTTAAAACAGGCCAGAGATCTGTTTATGAAGATGAAAATCTTAAAGACAGATGTTGATATCCTCCCTCCCTGCCATGCCATCACCCAGTTTGTTGCTTAAAGCCCAGGCAAGGAAAAAACCTCCGATCCATGTGTTACCTTTTAGAAAATGGTAGAGTGGCTTTTGCTAGAGGGAACTATAATTTTATTGTCTTGTCTCTGCCAAGGTTCATCTTATGTCAGATTTACGACTGCAGTAGACTGTTCCCCTGATATTGCTACCACCTGGCAAGACGAGTATACCTCTGACAGTATCGTGATCAGGGATGTGCATTCCCTCTCCATGATCATCCCATCGTTTTGATAAAACTCTGCAGTGAAACACGCCCTGTTCCCTTGACCTCTTGTTATTTATGAAAATTTCAGCCTTTATCTGTTATTCTTCAAACCACAAATAAAAATAAAATCTACATATGATGTGTAGAAAAGAATGGCCATTCTCAGTCGCCACACAGTGGCACAGCTGGTGAAAAAAAAACCCCATAGGTTTTCTTGGTCTTTCTACACAGCTTGGGTTTGTTGTTCCTTGTAATTATGCAGATACTATCCATGGATATTTGAGAAAGATACATGTGGAAAGGGGTTATATAGTCTGTGAGCTACAAGCAAAATGACTACAGGAGTTAAGAATGATTAAGCGGTGTGGTATTTGTTGCGGTAATAGCACTGGTTTTTTATTGTTGTTTAAACAGGTAAGTACAGAAATAGTAGAAATAAACCTGCCTCACTCAAAGTTCAGCCTTGTGGGAAGAAGTGCTGTACATCAGTGTGCGCGAGTGTTATTTCGTTCCTACGGGTGTCTGCCTGTCCCTTACTTGTTTTAGGGAAGGATTTCCAATGTTGTCTAGTATTTGTATGGGTGAGCCCCTTCTGGAAGGAGAGTACAGGCAGTGGAAAAACTAACATGAGCTCACTACCTACAGTCCTCTACTAACAAGGCTAGCTACACCTACCAAAATGTTCAAGTTCATTTCAGTCCGAAAGCTAGATGTCTTCAAAACTGTTACCTTTTTGAGGCAGAGGGTGGGAATTCTACCAGAATTGACTTTTCTACT
>JAYDZK010000169.1:39937861-39984982 GCA_034509185.1 Euphonia xanthogaster | reverse complement strand
AGAATTGACTTTTCTACTCATGGTTCATAAAGATGCAGACTACTATAAGGTACAGAAATGAGTCACGCACACTTTGAATTGGTGAAGGAAGGAATAGAGGGTATTATAACATCACTCAGATAGCAGAGAAGTTGAATACATTTGCAGGAGTCTATGGTATTGAATTTTTAAAGAGTTTGACATAGTGACCTTGGCCAGATTTTTCTTCCCTTTTGTGACTCAGACAACCCCTCTGAATGAAAAGTATATTCTGCAGTGATTTATATCCATATTTAAACCGGCTTTAACATCATTTGGGTTATGTATCATCTGAAGATATTGTAAGTCACAATCACTCTTAGTTTACATTTGGACAAACCAAGGTTTGGTAGCATTTCCAGTTTACTTCCACTAATATTTAGAACTCTTTTTATGTACAGAAAAAAAGAATATTACATGTCCTATCTTGCAAATTATGTTTGCACATTTGTTAAAGTGAACTTGAAAGTAAATTGCAATGTTAATCTGTTTAATAGAATAGTATATATCACCTGACCGTGTAAGGGGGCTTCAAATTAGGGTCTTAAAAAGTAAAATATGAGAATCACTTGACTTTATCTATCCCACACTTTAAAATGCCATACACAATAAAACACAGTCCTTTAAGATTTTCAATTAGCAGCTTCTAGTCTACAAATCATTTAAGAGGAAAAAAACCAAAAAACCCAAATTTAGTCAACAAGGCAAAACTTTTCCTGAAGAATTTCAGGTATGAACAGCTCAGCCATCCCCCACAGCCGTTTCACCTTGAGCTGTCCCTATAGCACCTTACTCAATAAGGGGGGAAAGAATGAAAAAGAAAAAAAAAAAGAAAAAAAAAACCTCAACTCTTGGGATTTTACAGAAATTTTCTGACTTAAACAAAATAGGGTCTATTTCACTTTGCAGCTGCCTGTAACTTTACCATAATAAACTTTAAGCACATAGCCTTCACCAAAACACTTAAAAACAGCTTGAAAGAAGTATTTGCTGCCCGTTATGTTTACTCAAGCACTTGTTTAAAAACACATTTAAGGAAAATGTTTTTATTTCTACAGATTGCATTAATTATAGCTTTGCAAACACTGCAAGCTCTACAAGAAGACTGAACTGAGCTATTAGCTGCAAACCTCAGGTCTTGGCTAGAATAGTGGTTATGGCTTATTTAGTAAGCCTAATGAACTGGATCACCCATCTCTATGCGGAGTTCCATGTATAGCATCATGGAGCCTGGAATAGCCAGAAAGGCTTGTTTCATGTTGCTTTATAATTAAAATGAAGTAAAATCGGTCAGCCCGAGTCGGTCCAAAAGTGGACCTCACTGCAGCATTATTCCTCTTCGGGCAAATAAAAGCAGTAACAAGGACATTAACGCTGGACCGAAGCTCTGCGGGGACCCGCAGTAAACCTGCGCTTCGCAGCCGCGGGCCGAGCTTTCCCCGGAGGCGCTCGGCGGGGCGGCGGTGCCGGCGGCTCCCCGGGCGAGCCGCGGCGGAGCTCCCGCCTGGCCGGGGCAGGGCGCAGCGCTCGGGCCGGCAGCCGCGGGCGCCTCTCGCCGCCCCGGAGCCGCATCGCCCGCTCAGGTGCTGTCGGGACCGGCCCGGGAGGCGCCCGGCGCCGGCGGCGAGGTGGCCTTACCGTGAGGGCGGAGAGCTTCTGTGCCGGCACGGCGGGGAGCAGCTCCGGCAGCAGCAGCAGCAGCGGCACCCACATCCTGAGGCGGCGGCGGCGGCGGGCACGCAGCGGCAGCGGGTAGCGGAGGACGGAGACTCTCCTCGGGATGTCGCTCCCCCCGACGCCTGCTTTGGCTCCTTTTCAATCGCTCTGGCTGGGAGGTCCCAGCTCAGGTCCTCAGTTTTCTTTTTCCCCACCCCAGTCCTTAAAATTTGAGGACGGCTGTAAAGCTGAGAGGCGGCACTTTCTCCCTCACTCTGTGTCCCTCCCTCGCTCCTCGGGAGTCAACCCCGGCTAGGAGATGCTCCCCCAGCCTCTCCTCTCCCGGAGCCCTCCCACTGCCGGGGGAATCTGCCGGACGCCGCCGCCTCCCCCGGGGCGCCGCGCCTGCCTCCGCCTCGGGCGAGCTGCTGTCTAGCCCTGAGGGTCCGTTTCTCTCCCTCCCAGCCCTGAGCCCTCGGTGACAGGGATAGCGGGAGGAAACGACTGGGACGGGAAGGGAGGACCCACCACCACCACCGGGAGCACGCGGGAAGGCACTGCCGCGGCTGCGGAGGCTGGCGGTGTGCGACCTCTCCCAGCCGCTCTGCCCCTTTTCCTTTTATCCTTCCCCCTCCCCAGCCCGGCCTCCGCTTTCTCCTCCCAGACCCACAGATCCTCGCTGATTAACCCTCCCCGGTGCTCCCGGGGGGTCGCCGCTTGCTTCCCCCGCAGGGCTTACTCTTCCCCCACGCCTCCGCCACATGCTGAATCAACATGTACGGATACCGGCAGCCCCCGGCAGGCGGGGAAGGTGGTCCCGACCCCCGCCCCGGTGAGCCCCGACCTCTACCGGAGCGCCCCTGCCCTGGCCCCGCCGCGCCTCCCGCCGGGCACCGCACGGAGCGGGAGCCAGGACTGTGGCATCCAGGTTTCTGAGCTGGGACAAAAGCCAAGGTGGCAGCTCCCCGTGGGGCAGCCGGGCGTCGCTGGGGGCTGCCAGGCGCTCCAGCACGGCGGGGAGCGGGCACTGCTGGCCCCGGGCGGGATACCCCGGTGAGATGCGGACTCTGCGGGGCCGCCGCTACGCGCGCAGTTAATGCCAGGTGAAACTTTCCACCTCAGAGCTGCGCTTTTCTTTCTCATCTTTTAAGAGCCAAATAGAGGTCTGTTTATATTTCCTTACTGTGAAGGATCTCCTCGTCCCTGCTGCCTGAAAGAAACCCTTTCATTACAATTTTGTCACTGGAGTTCCCTGCTCCTGCCGGGGACCCAACAGCTCACTGCTAGCCTGCAGAGATCCCCACAGGTAAGAGGTACTACAAGGGACGCGGAAGCTACCAGGGCTTGCTTTCTTCTCTGTGTGTGCGTGTTTGTGGGACGGAACACAAAAGGGCTTTAGGAAGGCTACAAAGTGGCACACTCCCAACACACAAATAACAATTTCTTCAAGCATTAAATCTGACATCCTTGGAGGCTTTGTCACACGTGGCTCAGTGAGGGGCTCAGGGTAGAGCATGCTCTCTAAAGCAGTAGCTGCATGCATGGTGAACCAAGGCAGAGAGAAGTAGGTATTAATTACAGAGAGATTTGGGTGCCTTACTTGGGACACCTACTGCTGACTTCTCCAGATCCTACAGTGTTCAATGGATGCAGCCAGCAAGGTAGTTGCAGCATTCCCAGGTCTCAATGAGCACCTATAGTCACAAAAATTTAAAAAGCACCCTTTTTGAAAGGTTTTGTTTTATATTAGTGCAATACAACATTATATGATGCAATTTTTAACAAAGTATTTGCACACATCTCTGTGTAAATGGCCTGTAATATCTCCTGCACTTTTTAAATGGGGAAAAACCTCCAAAGATACCATATCCGATCACCCAGGTTGGAGCATGTTTGAGGCCCTTCACTGCACCAGACCTCTATTGCTCTCAAACTAACAGCATCTCTCATAGCAATAGCAAGTTGCCAGTTGCTGCATTAGGCACTGCAGTACAATTTTCCAGCCTGGGCTTCATAGCCCTTTCCTCTTAGCTGGGTGAAACTTGGCAATGTTGATGTGTCTGTCAGAGACAAAAGGATTTTTTTCCTGTGACCATGACTAGCCTCTTTCATACCACAAAATCATTCACCACATGTACAAAGTCCTGTTTGCCCCATCTTTCTAGTTCTCTTCCCTGTTCTCCAGTCCATCCCAGTTTAGGTCCGTGTCCTCTTCATCACAAGACCATGCCTGCTCTCCCTTCTCTTTCACCTTGATCCTTCTATATTGCAAACCCACCAGCTCCTTCACCTTCAGTGCTGTGTGCACTGCTGGCATGTAGCTGGGTAAAGGCAATTCATGGCCAACAGTCCCTTTGCTCTTGGCTTGTCTGTCAGGACATGCTGAATGACACAGCACACAGTTTGGATCTGACATTGCAGAAAAAAATACATTCTCAGAATTGATGAGATATACATCTAATAAAAACAAACTGCAGGTTTTTGAGGGTTTATAACTTAGTCAAATGTGAGTGGATTTGCAATATTTGCAATATTTGCAAATTTGCAATTTGCAAATTTGACAATAGCCAAAAGGACAAAATTCTGTAAAAAAGGCAAGTTTAGAGTCCAGAAGGTGTTTTCATTATCATTTTAAAATAAAGATGATTTGCCAAAATATATTAAACTGACCTTTTAGGGAGGGGACAGAATATAGAGATCAAGTCAAAACTGTGGAGGCACAGACCAGTGTGTGTGGCTGGCTGTCCTTGGAAAACAGACAGCTTTGAAAAGCATCATCCTTCAGTTGGACTTTTGAGTTTCAGCATGTTGCATTTTTCATTACTAGAGCTTACTATGTGGAGATTTATCACATTTTAGTGAGTAGTCAGTATGAGGAAGAGGACTTAAACCTCTGCAGGGCAAAAACAATGGCAAAAAAAATCCCACTCTCATTGTGACGTGAGAGCAGTGCTAGTAGCATTCCCGCCTGCTAGAGACAGAGTTCTTTTATGCTCTCCCCATCACCCCACGCAGCACGCCCTTTGGACTTCTCAGAAGATTGCTTATGGCAGTGCAGAGAGAGGCATCACTGTTGATTCACTCACCTTGCATTAAATCAGAGGTTTAGTAAGGAGCCACAGGTGCTGCTCTTTCAGTCAAGTGTGGAGCCTGGGATGGCATGGCTGGGGTGAGAACCAAACCCTGAAAAACCATCTGGTGGCTGAGTTAAAGGAGCATCATTGTTGGCAAGAAGGATGTGAACACCAACAGAGGCAAGAAAGAAAAAGAGAGAAAAAAGCCTTGGAAGTGTTGCTAACAAACCTGGTTTCCTGCTTGATTGTCTGGAAACAACCATGGGATTCTGCATGATTCTTGGAGCCTTGGACACTGTGAAGAATGTCAGCAGGAGGAGTTCTGTCTGGCGAGGGTAAATGCATCCCTAATTCTTGCATCCAGATTTGCACCAACCATTAAAATCATACAGGAAAAGAGCTATTGTGTGAAGTGAAATAGTGGCTGTAAAATACTTCTCTGAGAGCCAGGGGAATAGCTGACGTAGGATGCAGCAGAAAATAAGAACACAAAATAATACCAGAGGTTTTAAGACATCAAAATTCTTGGGCACAGAAGTAGTATGTGTTTATCTATTATTATTGATGATAATAATAACATTAATATTGATATTGATATTGATATTTATATTTATATTGATTCCCTTCCCTGGCTGGACTTGTTTTGCTATCATTACCTGTTTACTGTGTGGTTCATCATCTTTTGGAGGAAATAAGCTTTATTTTCAAATTAAAGAAGGAATAAGCAGTTTAAATGTAGGAAATGAAGGTATAGGAAATCTTCTTATTGGGAAGATCCTGACCAGATCTCAGAGACGTACCATTTCAGCATCCATATGCACTGCTTCTCAGAAGAATAGGAAGAGGTTCTATTCTTCTAATCCTAAGAGGTTAAATGCTTTCTCAGGAAAAGTGTGGTATTTTACCAGTGGAAATTTCATGCAGTCCTACATGTGGAATAAAAAGCTAGGTTTAGTGTCTGTATATTTTTTATTTCCAATCCCTAGCACTGACATTTGTATTGTGTACCAGTTTGCTATTTCAGATTTTTAAAACTGTTGTAACCCAAACTCCTTTAAACTGTTACTCCTCTTCCTCAGCCCTGTGTAAGGGGAGCTCCACGGTCCCAAGCCAGCTGTCTGCGGGCACGAGGTGTTTCCAAAGCCTTCACCACACCCAGCAGTCTTGGCCGAAATGGCAAGGTGAAATGGGCCCAGTACCAGAGCCACCCATCACCACTGGCAGAGATCAATCTAGGACAGGATGGAGGCAAAGTTGCCTGAGCATGCAGGGCAGCCATCCTTGTCCCTTCACACATTGTCCCTGCCTTCTGCATGAACAGGGCTTTCCTCTTCAGGGCACCTCGCACAGAGACTAATGCCCATTAAGACATTAGGAGGTAGAAAACAAACAGGCATAAGCTAGTCATTCCTTAGCCCTTCTGCCCTTCACTCCTGTCCCCTCCTTGTGATGGGCACACAGCAAAGAGAAGTCCATTTGCTCCTTTCTGCCCTCCATGACTGTCCAGGAAAAGTAAGAACAAATGTTCTGTGCAAGATAAGAAAACATAACTCATGACTACAAACAACAGCTTCATCTCCAGGGGTGAAATACTGAAAATATAAGCAAGGGCAGGGATATGACTCTGAAATTGGGTGAGAGCAGGAATATCTACCCAGAAGGCCTTGCAGAGGCTGCAGATCTGCAGTAGATTCCTGCAGCCAGTTTTTGACTGATCCTGAGGACAATTGCAGAGAGGCAGGCACTTCTGGGGGGAAAGTGATATTATCAGCATGCAGTGGTCTGTGCAAAAATTGCTACACGTGACCTAGCAAAATTTTAATTTGCAATGGGTAGCAGTGGCCTTTAATCTACGGAGAGTCATCTTTTCTTACCAAGTTTTCTTCAGAAAAAAGTAAAAAATTGACAAATAATGCAAGAAGCTCATTTAAATCTTAAAGAAAAGAAAAAAAGAAAAAAACATATTTGGAGGGAAATGCCCATTTTTCTTCATGCTTTAGATTTTCACTAATAGACACTGTGGTAACAGTAAAACAGCAGGTTAACATGGCAATGGGCATGACTACCTCTCAGCTGTTAATCAGCTTTTTTCTTTACAATTTATTCAGTATTTCAGGAGCTGTGATTTCATGTACTTCCCATTGCCTACCAAAAGCCGGTGGTTGCACCTGCTGCCACCAGTTTGTTTGTTTTTACTTATGCTGACTACTAAACTAATTAACAACCATACATTTTGGAGAATGTGTTATAAGTGCCAAGGTTTCTTCTAAACCATTAAAAATCCTGTAATGTCAAGAACTCATTTGGGCATGTGTTGCTTTACCACTTTAGAGAAAAGACAATATTATTTTTTTGTTTTAAACTGAGGCAAAAAGCAGCAAGTTTTATGGGTTTTGGCAGGCTGGTCCTTGTTGCTAGCACTTCTCCTTAAGCTGAGTTAGTGGTGAGCTGCTGGCTCACCATGTCTCGGGGGCACACTGAGGTACAGTGTAAAGAGTGTGGCAAAGAGACAAATTTATAGCAAGAATTAAATGGAGAGACATCGTGAACAATTGAATAAGGAGCTGTTGGCTTAGACAAACAAACTATTAAGGCTTTTTCAGTGTAGGGCTGACATTAGACCAAAAGTTCTTTTCTCAGACCTGAAGAAAATCTTTCTTTCTCATTGTGGTTTTAAACCTCTGACAGGCTTCATAAACATTAATCCATACGGTGTTTAAAATTTTGTGTGTCAGCAAAGATTTGTGCAGGTTCTGTGGCTTGTATTTATTTCTATGTAGTGACTATGGCATAAGAAAAAAGATTCTTGCTTATGATATGTAAACACAGGCCCACTTGAGAGACAGTGATAGGAATTACAGTAAGTATTTAGTAAATGATTGGTTTCCACTGGGACAGCAAAGCATTTTGCATTGGAAGAGATACAGAAAAAAAAAGGGGGGGGGGAAGAAAATCCAGTAGTTTCATAACTATTTTGCTAAGAAAGAATGTGAAACAGTATCTGTAACTGGCACCTTATAACCCTTAGGTCATTTGGCCTTTCCTGAGCTCATAAGAGACGACCAGAAGTTCTTCAGGGAAACAAAATGTACGTGTGTTTGTGCAAGTACACACCAAGTTTTACAAAACTATGCATTTTACATTGGGGGCACATCAACTGCAATAATATCTATCCCCAGGAAAGATTCCTTGGGCCCCCAGCAAGTGTTTCTGCTAACAAGCAGACAGAACTTTGCCCCTCAGCCAAAAGGCTGCTGCTTGAGATGTCTGGAGATAGAGGACACCCTTCTTTGAGCTCTTGTATTGCCTGGATGACACCCAGCTCTCCTACATCCCATCCTAACCACCGGTTGATCAAACTGTTCTGGAACAGTTCTTACAGATGAGCTCAGAAGGACAGAAGGATCTTTTGGTAGTCACCAGGGCCAGGACTGAGGTGACTTTTCACTAGGAAAGGGGTTAAGATTTGATACAGCAGATTTGAGCAGAGCGGGGTTGCCCACCTTTGTCTCCTGTGTGCCAGATGAGCATCCCAAGCAGACAACTAATGTGTCTGAGAAACCTGATTAGTTTCTCAGGAGAAGTTTTTGCTGGTATTCTGTCTCAGAAAAAAGGAAAAACAAAAAAAAAAAAAAGCATTGCAGCTCTGCTGGCAAAATCCAGTTGGGTTGCCAGGATGTGTTATTTCATCCTTGGAACCGGTGCAGTGTCAGGAGTTGCACCACCCCTCTGGGGTTTATTGATATAAAAATTCCAGCACACTTGTACTTGCAAGGTCCTTCTAGTGTACCCTGTGTCTGTGAAATAGAGTATTAGAGAACTTTTGGCATTAACAGATTATTTCTTTTTAACACATTTTTACAGAAATGTGGGATAAACAGTGAAAATAAGTTAGGCTAACAAATTCAGTGCCTAAGCAAATATTACTGGGTGCTTTGTTAGACTGGGGCTGACATTAGAGTTAGGGAAGAAAAACAAACAACAGTGTTACTTTTCTTTGAGTTTTATTCTGTGGCCAGTCCTATTAGCTACAGCTAGAATCTACAAGTCATCTCAAAAAATACCCAAGCCATGTACTGTCATTTATTCCTGTAAATCACATTGACTTCAGTTGCATTCCTCCGGTGTAACTGAGAACAGAATTTGGCTAAGAAGTATTGGGCCTGCTCATTTGCCCACAGTTTTACATATGTCATGTGAAGAGATCTAACTTAATATCAGATAGCTCATCAACTGCCACCTTGGCAGTCAGCATGAATCTTCTAGGGCAGACTTGTTAATCTCAGTACAACAAATTGACAGAAAATGCCCAGGGATAATCTGAAGAGAGTAACAGAGGACAGGCTTTCCAGGTCTTGTTACAGCAGGTCTTGTCTATATAGATAACCCCTGGCAGCATGGTCAGTTTGTCTTCAGCCAGAGAAACCATGTTTGCCCCATGTTTCAGTACATCAATACCTAATCCGCACCATTAGGATGGGTCCAGAGAACAAACTTGGGTCCAAGACTATCTGCTGTGTTTGACACATCATTTATGTCCCAGCCATAATAATTTTTTTTTCTGTTTCAGTCCCATGCAGCTCTGAGCTATTGCCTTTTCTCAACTGTGCTTTCTTCTGTTGGGAGGCAGGACTTGGCTTTTCTCTCTGAGATGCCTTGCTACTACAGGTGCCATTACAAATATTTTATTTGCTCATTTTCAGAAACCTGGAAAGCGAAAGAACCTGAGGTAGAGCTGAATGCTACTTTGCAAATACTCTGGAAGGTATGTCCAGCTTGGCGCTGAGCTAAGTCATCCCAGTTGGCAGGAGAGCAGAAAGTCCTTTTCTCTCTCAAAGATGAAATCTGAATGTCTGCCAGCTCCCTGTAATTACAAGCCCCAAAGAGTGTCTACTCTGGTGTAACTAGAGATCTATGGGTTTTGGCATTTCATGTATCCATTACCACTTAGTGCTACATCGCCAGGCCAAGATGGGAATTTCCTTTGTGGCGAGACCTCTTTTATTAATAAAATACGAACCACATTTGTTCTCCAACATCAATCTCAGCTGGCTAATTTCTTTTCGTCCCCCAATACAGACCTTCATTTTGAATGCTCCTGGGGAGTATCCCTTCTCTCTTGTTTGTCTCTGCCTGTGTTTAATTCTGCATCAGTATGCACAGTAATAATTCCCACTCCAATACAATGAATACGTACACTATCTGAACAGCCTGTTAAGGTCACTATGGGTTGAATCAAGGTTCAGGCTCCTCAGATTTGTCATGCCTGCCCATGAGTAGCAGCACCTCAAAGCCACACCCCGCCATACATTGTCACACCCATTGTATGTAGGGGAGATTGTAGGGGAGTCCTGACTGCTGACCAGCTGGAGTGAGAAGTTAGGAGGAATATCACTGGCTGCAGATATTCTTTATACCAGAATCTGTATAAAGTTTTCAAAACTTGCTGAAAAGCTTTTAAATACTCAGATGACTTCCCAGTGCTGAATGTGATCCTGTTTGCACCTGCTTCTGCACCATACATCAGGCGGCAACAAAAGCACCTTTATATTGGAGTGTCGGTGACATAGATGTACAGATTGTGTCTGAAAATTGATTCACTAAGAATTATAGGGTAACTTTGAGTTCCAAGGGTCCTTATGGAAGAATCTTCAGATGCTTGTACAATGCAAGTTATTCCTGCCTTTTATGTATTCACATTTCTCCATGCCTGCCACTGTCAGGTATGGATCCACTGCTGGAAGACAGGTCTTTTCCTGCCTATGACTGAAGTGTTATCACAGCAGGTTAAGAGAGAGGTAGATTTTGAAGAACATTTTCCCAAGAACCTTCTTGTCCCCAGGAGGAATCTTGGGAAGGGTTCTGTCTTACATGATACCATTTGAGCAGTGGCTGTTGCAGACACAGGGAATATATTTTGTTGGTGGGAACACTGTGGAATAAGGAATTCCCTTAAGGTGAAGGAGAAAGCAATATAGCAGCTGTTACGAAACCGTCTGACTACCCACATGCTTGTGCACATAGGGACATTTGCTCAACTTCAGTTCTTTAACTTTTAAGATGAAGCCAAAGGAGAGAAAAGTGAAAAAAATCCACGCCCCCCCCCAAAAAAAAAACAACCAACAAACAAACAAAAACAAACAAAAAAAAAAACCTCCTTAAAACTAACAATGTAGAAGGAGAGTGAAGAATGAGCAGAGGTTCCTTCCCCAAATAAGAGACCAAACCTGTTCAGTGAGTAGCAGACTTTGCCTCTGGCCTCAATTCTGCTGAAACACCTCCCATCTAGTAAACTGTGAGCTGCAGCTACAGCTTTCCCTACTGCCAGTGCATGCACCATAGATCTCACCTCTTCAGTGTTCCTGGCAGCAGGTGATGCAGTTGTTCTCCTGTCACAGCTCTTCTGTGCCTCTGAGCCTCTCTCCAGTACCTGGGTAGCGACATTCAAAGGGTATTTAGGACCACAATCACTCCAAGCCTCTAGTGCTCTGTTAACTTCAGCTGGAGTTATCCAGCAGGGATCAGAGAGATTAAAAGGGCTGAGAAACACAATGTTATATAAATCTTGTTTCCTTACAAAAAATTGTATTTGAATAAGCCAAAAGCATGGAGAAACAGCCTTCATGTATTTGCCACTTGCCAGTTAGAAACCTCTGTGTACAGTGATTTATAGTTTATTGCCAACCACACTGCCGTTGAAACTTGAAATTATTTTATACCAGAAGGTTTTTGCAGATTTTGAAAACATTTGGTTTTGGTCTGATGGGACTTCTGAATCTTTTGAGGGGATTTGCTTTTTGTTCTTTGCTTTAGAATTGCAAGATCCATCCCTTCCATTGACCTCCCTCACCACTTGTTATCATCATTTATGCAAATATGAATGCAATTTTCCATGCTTATAAACAGTTTTTCTTTTTATGGACCATATTCAGAAGGGATTTCTCTGTCCTTCAAGGTGTCAGCCTAAGTGGATTTTGGATCTCTCTACTGGAGCCTGAGGTCCCCAGCTAATTTTGAACAGTTCAAATTTAGAAGGAAAGTGCAGCTAAAGTTTCAGTTGGTTTGGGCATTTAACCAATCACATATAGGCTCAAAAACCTAGTAAGGCAATTCCTTTACTTGTTTTGACTGTTCAAAGGCAAACTTACTTATAGTTACCTTGTTCACTCACAGCTTCAGTGTCTATCCATGAGATAGACTATGTGAGACCTATGTGAGTTTGTCTCCAAAAAGAAAAGCTTCAGAAAACTTTCATTAATGTCGAAGAATATAGCAGGAAATGGAGTTGCTTGGATTGTGCACTGTGAATAAAGTAATATGTGCCTTGATGGAGTTTTGTATGAATGTATGTGAAAATGGTAACTTCTGGCATAATACAATTATCTTTTGACTTTTAGGCTCCTAAAACCCCTGAACAGAAACAATTCCACATGACAATAATTTTGCTATGAAAACATATTATTTGCTAAATAATATTTTTAAAGTTTGAAGATAGACACCAAATACAACATGAAACAACCTTTTTTTAAAGAAAACCTGATTGCCACTAGTTTTGTCACTGGAATAAGTATTTTCTTGTTACTGCTGTAACGCAGAAAAGCATTTTGCTTTTTACATTACTTGTAGCTCAGTCACTCACTCATGTTAATCAATGACAAATCTTCTGCTAATAAGACCAGGCAAAAATAAGAATTATTCTTAGAAGTATAGACATGCACTTTCTGTAAAACATATCTCATTTTCAGTGATAAGACTTACAAACATGATTGTATTGCGATTCCCCTTTTTTGGGGGGGTGGGGGGGAGAGGGTTGGGTTTTTTTTTTATTCTTTTTAAACACAGAATCCCCCAGGAACTTTCAGTGGAGTTGCAAAGTTTGCAGTAAAATGTTTGATTTGGTCAAAAAGCCTCTTCAAGATTAGATTAAACTATTTCAAGCAGTTTTGCTGTAGACTCAAAATTGTGTCTTTAATCCAATATAAACTCTGTTTAATGAAAGCCATCTGCAAGTCATATCATTGTTACTCCTTATCCCATTCCTATTGCTGCTTGAAGCATCTCTGTGTTGGCAGTTATTGCAACTGGCCGCTGGTTTCCAGCAGAAGCATGGTAGTTAAAACATCAGTCCAGCAGTTGGGACTTTCTAATTCTTGCTGCCTCTCCTGTTGGCTCGAGCTGCATGGCTGAGCCAGTCATGATCGCTGTGCAGCTCATTTTGCCCATCTGATAAGAGGATATTGTATCTGCCTGCCAGGTGTGTTGTAGGGACACAGTACTTAATGTTTGCAAAGAGCCGCTGTGCGACTTGGTCAGAAATCCTGCAGAAGGGCAAAATTTCACAATGGAGTTGGAGCACAGACTTATAGAACAACATTTTATGCTTCTTAAGTCTAAAATGTTTTGCTCAGGCTACAGTGAAATGAAATGATGACTAAACTAATTTAAGATCACCCAAAGTCTTTGTTTCCACCCCTGTGCTGTCTCACAGCCGTTGTGAGATCTTACTTGTGCTAAAATCTGTTGATGGGACCACATCCTTATCTATGCATTGGCCTGAATGAGAAATTATCTTGGTGAGAGGAGGCTTACTTTTAAGTAGGTAAGTTCCCTGATCTGCTTTCAGCATCTTCCAGAAAAATTCAGAGTGGAACAACTGACAGGGCAGTGAATTGCAGTACACAGACAGGTACAAGGAGATGAAATGGGCAGGAATCCTTAGATTTACTTTACCATTAGACCCTACAGCTGAACAGCACCTCAGAGAGCCTTCCCATTGTTGTTGCTTTCACTGTGCTTCATGCTCCCAGCACACTAATAAAATGCCATGCTGCAAAATACGCAAGATAGAAGAAAGGAGCCATAGTGATTCTTTCTGTGGAGCTGGGAACTGGTCACTGGAAGTAAGTGGTAATCACAAGTAGATTGGACAGCAGTAAGAGAGCAAATCTGAATACAAGTGTGCTGCACATTGATTAGAAAGCCCATTCTTCTTCTGTGCTGCAATATGCATTTTAGATACCTATCCACTCTTTCGGTATCTAAAACACACCTCTGACTCCATTTTAATTGAAATTTCCCATGAAGTGCTGTGGGTGCCCCAGAGAAAACTGTTTTATAAAGACTGGGGAGTCACACATGGTACAGGAGTATAAAACTAAAGTAGGGAAGCTTAACTGGAAAATAAATTTTTTTTGTGTGCACTTGAACTCCCACAAATAATTTCTGAAATAACTGTCTCCACATATGTTGCTATTATTACAAAATACTCACATTAAAAAAAACTACGGAAACATCTGAGAGTAGGTTTATGGTGAGCTTGTCATTACTGTATCTTGTGAAGGGAGCGTCAGATGTGTCCCTAAGGGATTCTCTGAAAGAGTGAGGATCTGAGCTGCATGTCTTTTTAAAGATACTCCTCCAAACATTTAGAAAATCTTTTTCATGTTGCTGGCGATCTGAAGGAACAGATCTTGTCCTTCAATTTGTTGCACTTCAAATTTTCTGAATATAATTTTTGAATATTTATTTTTAATTTTTCTTTAAATTCAGGTAAGTCTCCACATGCCTGAAAAGGTGACTCTAGGGTCACTTTTGTGTGTTTAAGTGGTTATGCATAGTTGTCTACCTCTCAACAGCATTTTCTAAGAGTTTTTTAAACACAGAAGGGTCCATATAGCAGCAACATCAGGCAATTCTCCTCTTTTTCCTTATTCCCTCTCTCAAGGGAAAAGGAAAAAAAAAATTAATTAACCAAAGAGACAAATGTTAAATTCTTCATAATCACTACAGTATGCTGTTGACAGGGAGGTGTACTCTTCTCAGGGAAGGGGAGTGCCTTCCCCTGACAATAAAATGACAGCTCTAATTACCCCATACGTTTGTGATTTGCTTTGGAAACTTATGTTGACACATGCAGAGCTAGAAATTGGAATAGCTTAAGGGAGAAGGGAAAGCTGTCACAGATTTGAGTGGCAGAGCAAGAACAAAAGACTGGGAATTTCCTCTTTGCCACTACAGATCTCCGAGTTGCCATCTTTTCTTCACAGCAAGCTAGGGAAGAAGAAATTCCTGAAAGCAAAGCTTTGTCTTATCAAGTGTGATAACATCTGACAAAGTGTACAGATCTTCCCCACTCCCTTCCCCTCTCTTTTGCAAAGGTTGGGGCTGGGCTAAGGACAGAGTAGCAGGTCATTGACCTATTAGCCTCCGTGATCATTTTACCGCAGGCCCTGAATGATGTTTGCAGACAGGTCCATTGGGAAAGAGAGGCAATAAGGTCACCACTTCCCCATTTCCTTTTCACCGCTATCTCTGCACCAGCAGCTTCTCTGGGCTTGACTTCTCCATGAGTAATTGATGTGTTGAAAGTTAAGCATGTGCTTAAGTGCTTTGCTGGAGTGGGGCCAGCATCTGCTGCACCTGGAAAGGTCTAGCCCCGGGCAAAGGAGGCTCAGGGCAGCTGCCCCTCTCCCCATGAAGCTGCTGAGAAGGCAGGCTTGCAAACCACCTTTTACCTTGGGCATCTCGCTGCCAGCCCAGCGCAAGGAGCTGTATGCTTCCCATGCAAAATGTGCAGAAATACAAGCTCTTCTAGAATATAACATGATAGATGATTTTGTCTCTGATGTCTTAGAGAAATGAGACTTTTATCATGATCTGCATATGTCTGGATGTGCCTCACCACTCCTCCTGCCCCATCTCCCAGTGAATTCATTGATCAATTTTATGTAGGAATAACAATCTCTGAGAAGTTAAGATCCTCCAAATCTTATTAAAGTAAGCAGCCAGAAATAGCTGCTGAGGCAGAGAAAGAGCCAAAGTATCTTCCAGCTGCTGAAATATCAGAATCATCTTCAATGATATGACATGTTATTGGGAAGCCATTCATTCTCAGTGCTTCTAGAACAGCTTCTGGGTCCTGTTTGCCTTAATCAGAATGTTTTATATATTGACCTGACTGTTAGAGTTGGCACTCCTGGAAAGAAAAATAAGGAAAAGATACCTCTTCAATTCCCCTGTATCCCAAATAAAGCTGAAAAGTACCACCAGTATTAATAATCAAACCAAAACAAAAGGGGGAAAAGTGTATAAATCCTCCTTGTTTGACCAGTACTCAGCAATATTGTGCAAACCAGGGTAGTTCTTTGTATTAAGTTAATTGAATATTAATTCAGATTTTCTGAATTTGAGTAAGAATTATATACAAAGTTTGTGTTAAGGAAACAAACCAACTAAAATATTCCTTTAAGAACTTTAAAATTTTAACCCTAAGTGATTCATTCAGGTGCTCTTCTGGGATGCTGAAAAACACCAAGAGTAATAACAGGAAGATTAAAGTTACTTCTCCTGTAAAGAAGACTTGAAAATAGCTTCACTGACCTTTTAGTTATGGAAAATGCTATACAACACAGATTCCTTGATGCTGCTGAAAAAAAAATGTTTTAAACCTCTCTGAACAGATCAAATGCAAACTCAAACTCTGCATTACTAGAAACTGATAGTCAAGTACTTATATTGTTTTCATATTGTCTCTTTTCAGAGAGAAGATACTCAGGGTGGTTTTGCCAACCTCGTAACTTAGGCTTCCATGGAAGTGCAGTAACCTTTAATAGCATTAACGGTAAACAAAGAGTCTAAAGAAGTTTTGGCAGTTTCAAAAGCTGGAGAAGTGAGAGGTGATGCTTTTGCTGTCTCATGTGGAGCACAACATTACGCCAACCCTCCCTGTTAAATAAAACCACCAGCAGTATCACTGTGTTTTGGTACATTTCTGTGAAAGGCCAAGTGCAAGGCTTCAAAGGCCCTGGAAGACTCCAATGCTCCTGCAGACACCAAATACAGTCCAAGGGCCAGTGCTGTGCTTCAGCAACATCTGTGTAACATTATCTATACCGTAGCAAACAAATTCAACCACTTGTACTGTGGAGCAAAAAGTTGCAAAAGCAAAAAGCATCGGTTTTTCTAGGGTTTGCTGAACATAAAGCATGTTTGAAATAGACTGTAACATATAGCTGGTTTTATTAACTTTAATTGCAGAGGTGCTGAAATGAGCAGCTACTTCTGGGTAAGTAAAGGGAGGCAGAAGTGGAAGCAAACATAATAGTGTTTTCTTTTAATGTTACTTCTGTATTCTTCATATATATAGATAAGCCAGGTTCAGTCTTTGATTTCATGTATAGGAGTCAAGGAAACCAGAGTTCTAAGGGAGATACTGGCTTGATCCAAAGTCCACTGAAGTCATTGGCAGCATTTCTACTGCCCACAGTGAATTTTAGATCAGGCTGCATAGCTGTAAATAAGAAGATTCACTTGAAGATGAAACATGAAAATTCATGCGAAGTAAGTAAGCACAAAAGAATAAAAGTGGAAGTAATTGACATTATCATTATTTCATAAAGTATTTTTAGGAACTTATATTTTTTTAAAGCACTGGGGTTTTTTTTTCCTAGTTTCTCCATCTGTTGTGTTGCCCTGCAGAGCACACATGGCATGCTGCAGTGATGATGTGTCTTAAACCTCTGGTACCACTCACTGACTGATAAAGAGGTCAGAGGGGGAGTCTGGGTGATGATAGTGGAGAGAAATGTTCCAGAAGAAGACTTACAAAGGGCTGTGAACTGTGGAAATTCACTCTCTCACTGTCACCAGCTATTAGCAGGGCCATTAATAATACAACTTCCAATGTATAGGTGCATTAGCTGTTGTCATGCTCTAGTAATGAACCTTCCATAGGAAGGTTCAGAGTGATCAGTGTCTTTGTACTAAAAGATAGTAATATTGTACAGGGCCTGTACAAGCTCTCTCTTCCCTTCACTCCGACTTGCAGCGGGAAAAGAGATAGTTCACACACACTTTTCTGAAGCAATCACTCCTGAGAGATTTGTTAACTCTTTTATGCATCAGACTTTCATATTGTTTCGGGCAAGTGCTGTACCCAGGGATTTTAATAGTTCTGCTTTCATTGTTAACATACTACATATTCTCCACTTAGGAGTTGTAAATACTCACTCTTGGGTTACTTTTGTTTGAAACAGTCATCTGATACTATTTTTATTCTCAATGACATTATTTCAGTCCCAGAAGAAATTGTATAATTTTCACTTACACAGACAGTGGATGCTTCTCAATATGTTGGTAATATGTGGATAATTCAGCTTATGGTTTGCAAATGGGTCAATTTCAAGCTTCACAGCAGGACACCAACTTTTGAAACTTTAAAGCTTAAATTATGTGAGCTGGCAACACTTCAAGTGTCTCATGTGTTGACCTGGGTAGAAAATTGCTGTCAAATTCAAGTGAACCTTTAAAACATATTTTATTATTTATTTTCATTTATAATTCAGTACATATCCTGTTCACAGAGTACATTCTCTAACCAAAGCAGGTATTATTTAATTGTCATTATAATGCTTTTTTGAAATAGATGTTAAAAGGTTCTGATGAGAAGTATGCTTTCCTTACAAGAGAAAATTGTCATTTCACCCCTACAAAGAAGGAGAAATAAGCAACTTGGAATGAGGAAATGATAAAATGCAAATTTGTGGTTGAAATAGAGAGATGTTTGGCATATTTCTTTGTACATTTAGTGAACTCAGCAGAAAATCAGTTATTAAAAAAAACCATGACATTCCTATTTCTGTCCTACAGATCCTGGTGTTGATAACCTGAGCTGAAATACAAAGCTCCAATGAAATCTATGAAGATATATTACAGTTCTGTGAGCAACGCAAATGATATCAATTTATGAATCTATTTAAAGTTCCAGAAAATCAGAACTGAAAAAATAATCCAAGAATCTTCTATAACTGCAATGAAATAAATATGCTTATGCCATTTGCTATTTCCCTTTGACATTTCAGTCTTTCCTTAACCATTGAAGTGACTATATTTCACTGGCATGAATGCCCAGAGAAAAGGAATTAATAAAGTTGATTGAATGTTCTTCCATGAGACTATTCCAAAAAATGCATGCGCAACAGTTCTTGCAGGAAATGCTTTCCTGTTTCTCAAACTCAGATAACATCAATGACATCATATGATGCCAGGAGCCTGCCACAACCAGGCTCAAATTTTTGAAGATAGGCAATTTATTGTAAACAAGTTTTGCAGCAAGTATATTCAGGGGAAAATGTCAGTGTGAAAATGTCAGTATTTCTGTGGGTTGTCTAAGAATCAGAAAAGATGACTAGAAAAATTAATACTTTATACCTTGAAGTTTTAGCAAAGGTCTAAAAGCACATGACAATGGAAATACTTAGCTGGAAGTTTTTCAGAACCTTTCCATGATGCTTGTACAGGCATGCCTGGAGCACATGTCTGTACTTCTTGTCACTGTAGTTTCTGTCCATCGTAAACACTGGGAATGTCATGTTTGGCCACGGCAGAATCGTGGAGCTGGCACATCAAGACAAGAGAGTAGATGGAATTTCTGTGACTAAAAGCAGAGGAAGCCTTATGGCACAGCATTTAAGACAAATAAAGCTTTTGTGTTTCTAACGGGGGATTAGGACTTGATGAGTAGGGGAAGATAAACACTTCCTCTCATATTTTTATTAGATGTTGACCAAACACCTGGGAAGAAACCTTCCATGTGTTATTTTAAATGGATCTAAATAACCCCGAAAAATATTAGGTCCAGTGACCTGATGGTTAAAGAAAACAAGAAACAGGGATCCCCCTGAAAGGAGGCTTCTCCTGACAGGAAGTCAGGAAAGATGGTACGTATATGTGCTTGTGCCTGCTTTCTTTGGGTTCTTTAGCCCCTCTCCAATATGGAAAGCCACAGAGAAGAATCTGCTGATACTGCAATTTTATTTTCTCTTAGTTTTGGCTCAAGCACTTGATACCAATGACACTGTCTATTTTTCTTAGTTAGCAAGGCAGGGTCTGTTCAATCCTCCTTTCATAGAAGCAGCCATTAGAAGACAAAACCATTCCTGTCTCACCCTGCTTGATCTAGATCTTCTCTTAACTGCTGTGCTATATGTTATTGAAAAGGGATGGGTTACATACTCTGCCATATACAGT
The DNA here is from genome assembly GCA_034509185.1 of Euphonia xanthogaster. Lineage (NCBI taxonomy): Eukaryota > Metazoa > Chordata > Aves > Passeriformes > Fringillidae > Euphonia > Euphonia xanthogaster. The sequence continues at coordinate 39,965,207 of JAYDZK010000169.1, read as the reverse complement.
ACATGATAGTGCTCAGTGACTGCTGGCCAAGGGCTAGAAAGAGACTATGTGCTACTTTTTAACCAAAAGCAAGCTCCATATTTTGATTCATCATATGATCCCCCTACTTAGTAAGAAATGAGAGAGCTCTGCTGTGCTCCAAGCTAGAGGAAAGAAGACAAATATTTTCCCTGTTATCCTGAAAGAAAAGTAGACTGTCTTTCCACATGCTCTATTTAACCTTTGCTGTTCACCTTTTGGTCCCTAAGCTTATTATAACAGCTCAATTCCTCTTATGAAATCACTGTCTTATGTCTTCTGTTTGTCTGGGCCTGTGTAATGTCAGATGCTTCAGACTTTCAGGCTGGCCAGGATGAAATCAAATCACAGCTTTCTCAAGCTACTAGCTCAGACTCTCTGGCTTGCACAGCAGCCATTAAATAACTGTTCTTTGTGAAGCTGCTAGTCCAGTACCAGTGGCTGGGGAAAATCAAAACAAAATAACACTGTCTTGTGGTCGTGGAATGACATCACATGTGTTTGGTGTCACACTGGGCACGTTGAGTTGCAGTTTGTTTCCATTCAAGCGGCTTCTTTGGCAGTCATGATGTGCTGATGTGCTGTTGGAAATGATTGTTCAAGAGAAGTCTGTGGGGATGATGTTAATGAGTGATTCAGCAAGACTCAGACATTTAAGAGCTGGCCCTGGTGAAGGAGAGCTTATGTTTAAGGAGAGAAGAAAAATGAGGAAAGAACATGTAGTTTATGGAAAAGACATCAACATGACCATATGAAGGAAAATAAACTGAGACGAGAGGAAGTACAGGACAGAAGAAGAAAGGAGAATGATGGGATGGCACCAAACACACCAAGAGCACACTGAAGCATTAGATCTTGTTATCACTGAGATTGTTAGAAGAAAGCAGCATAATGTCAGTAGGAGAATTAAGAAAAAATTCTCTGTTTTAAGTGGTCTATGAGACATTCATCTTGTTTAGGGGCCTGGGCCCTGATTGTAGGACTTGACATAAAACAATACAATTTATTATGGAAAACATTGTTTTAAGCTCATCTTAACTACATTAATTTATCTCTCACTAATTATAAATTAAATAGTAATTAAACCCCAAAAAATTCCAACTACCCAAAACTTTCCAGTTTAGCTCAGATCACCTTTAATTTTATTATTTTTTTTAATACAACATCTTATTTTAGCTGTGTGTCATAGATCTCAATATTCTCATCTTATGAAAAATTGCATGTCATCTGCTGGCTTACCTCAGTTATGGTCTGGACACCTACAGAGTTGACAGATGGTCCTGTTGGCAGCCCATGTGGCCTGTAAGTGCCTCTCATCAAGCATGATTGAGGAGATCTGCATTTATCAGTCTGCAGCTCTTTAACCTGTTAACACCCATTCGTAACAGGATAATTTCACACTTGAAGTAACCGGGTGAAAAACGTTCCTAAACTAAACTACAGCAAATTTTGTAGGCCACCATGAGGTCACATTCTTTTCAGGGAGTGCTTTGATCCTTCTACATCTTTGAACTCTCTGGTTTTTCCTTCTCTGCAATTCTGGTGTAAACCAGAATTTCAATTTTGCTATCACTTCTCTGTAGTACAATCTATGAACCTGGGAACTAGAAATGGAAAAAACTTTCAGGTGGGAAGGGGAGCTCTAGATGTCTCTGGTTCAGCCTCCCTTCTCAAAGCAGGGTCAAGAGCAGCTCACTTAGCACCATGAATCTGTATCCTTTCCTTGCATCTGCAAAATGAACAGCCAATCCTGTGAGTCACCTCCTCCAGAAACCTTTCTGGATCCATAATTACCCACCCATTTCAGTGGAAAGTACTCCTACCAGTGGGTGAATGTAGAGCTCAGCTTTGAGCCCACAGCTGGGAGAAGGCAAGACAGATACCAAATTACCTCTCAGTCCTCCTCTCTTCCTTTGCAGAAGACCAGCAGGGATAATCTTTCACCTGTCATTCTTAGCAGGGACATTTCATCATGGAAATGCTTCCTACCTACTCACCAGTAAGAGGTCTGCCTGTGAGTATCATTTCCTCCACTGGTCTGCCAGTATCCCAGCCTGTTGATTTTTTGGGGCAGGATGCATGGTTCATCTATTTGCTCAGGTCCTTGCCTGGGGATGTGGTGGTGAACATGTCTAGTTTATCCTGGAGGGGACTCTGAGCTGAGCTGACACAGATCAATAAGCCATTTGTTTTATTTGCAAATTTCAAATGGTAGCCAGAGGCTGTCTGAACACATTTAATAAATAATAATAATTTTTTTTAAAAAGTAAATGAAAAGCCACTCCATTTCATTTGAACTTAATTGGTATAAAAAGAGTTCACAAGGGAGCTATGTTTTATGGGGGGTTATTTTGACAGAAGCCATCATTTGTCAAAAGACAGAAAAAACCCCAAACCCATTGCCAGAACTTTGTTTCCTATTCACACTGCTCTTCTACATTAAAAATCAGCAAATGATGAAATCCAGACATAAAGAAATAAAAGGATTCATTTCCTCTGAATATAAATTTGTATTTCTTACTTTTCACTTTAATTTTTCCAACTTGCATAATTTGCAATTATTTCAGAACACATTTATACTGAAAGAGTAGAGGAAATAAGGCTATCTAGGATGCAGGGGGAAAGGTTAAAAAGTTTAAGAAAGATGAGTGAACAATTTGAGGTGTTGGAGAGGTGTATATAGCTGGTTTCTCATAGGCTTGTTTCTGGTTTGGTATGCTCTATATTTACATATAATGTTTCTTATTCTCTTGTGTCTTAAGGTATATCAGTTATCTAAATTTTGCAGCTAATTAGGGAAATAACACTGAGCAGTTTCAATACAGCAGATCTTTTTCAATATGGGAGTCTCCAGCTGAAACAAGATGAGAGTTCTATCACTGTGCTAAGGTGATCCAAGCATAGAGAGCAATTTACTGTTTGCCTTCTGAACAAAAGATGCTATTCACATAAAATCCATATATCTATACTTGCGTCTATATTTATAACATAGTTGTCTTTTATTTTTTTGCCAGCAGCAGAATCAACTTTTCCTGAAATGCAAAATATTTTCCCCCGGCAGTTTCTGGGAGCCTTGGAATGCTGCCTGTTCCTTGGGCTGCAGTGACACCTAGCGCTCACACCCTCAAGGCCGGAGCAGCCCGTGCTTTTTGGCTCACCGGGTTTCGGGTATTTCGGTTGTTAGGCAGCGCCGAACAACAGTGTCAGCTTCGTCAGTGCAGTCACACCAGTGTACTTACAGCAGCTTGGGTCTGCGGGGCGGGGGCTGGGAGTACCTGCAATGGGAACTTGTGTAGGACAGACTCTGTTGAAGGAGTGCTGGACTAACGAGGTCAAGGCAACAGCAGCTTTGTCTCACAGTTAGGATGGTGCAGCATCTCAGCTCAATATGAAAGTGACATTTGGATTTCTGGCTTTAATAATAATGAAAAAAAAAAAAAAGAAGAAGAAGAATATGGAGTATCTCTAATTCAGTTTATCATGTAGTTTACAAAGTTCTTGGTCATGATTTTTCTGCCACTGCATATGTCCAACACTGGCTAGCCAGAAGGATCCTCAGAAAAAGCAGGGCACCACTAACCAGCTATTATCTTCCATCTAACATCCATATAATGCACAGGTGCTGCTAAGCTGGCAACCGGAGTCATCAGTGCAGTAAAACCAATGTTTTCCCCTCTCCAGCCCAGGGCATATATTTTTATAATTTCCCTTCAGTCTGTCTCCACCACACAATGCTGTTCAAGTCACCAAGAATCTGCCTAGAGCAGGCAAAAACCAACAGGGTGTCTACTCTTCCTCCAAAAAAGACCACAAACAAAATCAGGACCCCTACCTTGCCATCATTGTTTCCTGCTATTAACAGCTGGCTGCTATGCTAAAGATGAGGAAGGCAGGAGAACTGTAGCCTGTATAAAAAAATGTCATATAATCACAGGTCTCCCATAGAAAGCATCTTCCATCTGACAGAGCAGGAAAGTCACACTGCAGGGTGCTTTCAGTGGTACCCACAGGAATTTACCTAACCAATTTACCTGTTTCTACTCTTCTGTCAAAACCAATCTCAATGCAATATGTTATCTCCCATGGTTAGGTGCCATTTCTTCTGATCCTGTTGTTTTTTGGAATTACAATCACATTCTTCCTATGAAATTCCCTCAAAGCATTGTTATTTCATTAGTATTTCTTGATAATACAGTAGTGTTTAGAAACTGGGTAGTTAACCTACAAGAAGACTGTGAACCTAGTGTCTGCTCTTGCATTACCTGCCCAAATGTCAGAGAAGCAACAGTTCCTGCCTGTTGATAGTTTTTGTAAACTTCAACTGAGCTCAGACCATTTGCTCACACCCCTAAAACTCTGAGAAAGGCGCTGACCCACATCCAAAACAGGGCTCAGCCTTTCAGAAGGGATTCTTTTGCCCAATACTCCTTGACTACTGGCTCCAGAAACCTGTTCTGGGTTTGTGATCACCTTCTCTTCTCAGCTTGTGTGAGATAATGCCATTTGCCACTGGTGGGGCTGAGAAGGACCTGGGCAGCTCTTGGCCAATCATGGCAATTCTGGAATCTCAAGAGGGCCCTGGAGCCCAGCCACCGCATCCATGATCCTCCTAGTCTTGACTGTAGGACCTCTAACCCCCACTGCCCATTTTCCCACCATACAAGTGTGGAGATGTATCTCAATTCAGAAATACTCACTGCTCTGCTCCACTGCTTGCAGCAAGCATGAAAATGAATGGCTGTGTGAAGCACACACTCCACATCTTTCACCTTCAACTGACAAACCACCTCCATAGATCCATGGGGTCACTCGTTCCCATGCAGAAAACCAACACATCTTTTCTTACACTACTTCAGGTGTCAAAAGTTTCAAAACCAATTTGAAAGCCCTTTTACTATAATGACACTTCTACAAAATCTGTTTCTTTTTAACAGCTTCAAAGCTCAGCCTAGGGTCTGGAAGCCAAAGCTACTTTTCTCTGGGCTTGGGACTCCCCTTCTTAAATGTGTGGCAGGGTACTTGCTCCTTTTGTGTTAACCACTGCTGCTCAGTGCCTGATTGCCTCTCTGCATCTCCAGGCAACAGCAAAGGCTGCACAGTTGTGATCAGCTACAACTTCTAACAAGGAGCAGCACCAATTGCTTCAACAAAGTCTTGTAAACTACATCTAAATGGTGGTACTGCAAAACCTAGGATGTTGTGAATGGAGTCCCCAGGACCTGTCAGAGGGAACCTTTTCTTCCAGCCATCAGTGACCCCTGACATTGCAGTGTCTGCCAGGACCAGGAGGAATGCCATGTACATGGAATACCATGTAAGTGGAAGATCTTTCCAGCTTGACCAGTCAGCAAGCCAGACCTCTGACACCTGCATCGAACATCCCAGCTGGAAATATTTACAGCTGTGTGATCTGAAAGCAGCAGAAAGATCCTGTTTACTTTCCATGTTGTCCATGAAGAGATAGGGATGTTTTAAAACTTTATTCTGCTAACCAAGGGAAGCAAAAGTTGCCTTTTCCAGAAAACCCTAGTTCCTTTCTCAAAGGGATTTCAGCTCTCATTCTCAAAAGTAGCAATGCTTTCAGTGGTTGTGGAGGAGAGCTAAAAATATTTTTTAATTGTATCATACAGGATCAAAATTGGAAGGCAAAATATACAATACCTTTTTAAAAAGAAGGGCACAGTCTAAAACAATCTCCTTCTTTTTGAAGCCTGAATAATTAATTACATGAATTTATGCTTTTCGTTATTGGAATTGTGAATTGCCGTTAGATACCTATAAGAAAGAGATCTGAGAAGAAATGTATTTCCCCTCTCTTTTTATTGCTGTAAAGCAAAACACCTCTTTGTAACCTTGAACTGTTGTTTGCCATCTCCTCCAAATTAGAAACAGTATTGTGTTATGGAAAATAAGATATGGGTGGGTTTACTGCTTGACTTGCTTGAGTTCTGCTTCCCTCTAGGGCATAAAATATTTTTGTTTCCAAAGGGCTAACTGCTTATCTTTTCTGTGCCAATCTCCCTAGCCATAAACCATGTATAGAACTTCATCAATATTGTGAAGCTAAGTACAAGTTCCAGCCTTAATGATTTTATGATTCTATGATTAATAGAACTCCATGAGCACCACAGATGTTCAAATCTGTGTAAAATGCATTGAACACTTTTCATACAATTGGCAGCATTCTTTTAGATTGTCCTGCTTTGGCCTCAAAGGGCCTCATGTCAGCTGTGGCAAGGACTTGTCACAGAGAACATCTGGAGATGAAATAACATCCATGATGTACTTTTTCGGCTCTTGGCTGAACGAGCTGTACAAATGGCAGGCTTCATCCATGGGGTGAGAGCTACCAGCTGCCAAGGATACAAGTGCGACTTGGAGAAAACTGGTTTCACCCCTAGAAAAAGCTCTGTTTAAGCATTTTAGACTTATAAAGCACTGCATTTTCTGTTATCTAATGCTATATACAATAATCAGATATGGCCACAATATTTACTCACATATGCCCTCCACTGTAGGATTGAAAACTCAGATCCACCATGACTGAAATGTAACATTTTCCATTGCCAGCAGAATCAGTTTTTCTTGGTGACAATAATAGCACAGAAGAATATTCTTGGTCCTTCTGGCACAGAAAATCCTGCCCACATGTTGCACTGTGATGCCTAAGACAATGAGAGAATATATCCAAAAGCCTCTCCAAGGTTTTTGTTTTTGTTTTTTGCAGAGTACCCAAAAGTGTGAGTAGCTATGCTGTCTGCTCACAGCTGTCTTGGAAAAAAAATTGAAAAAAAGGCATGTAAATACTTAGTAAAAATAGTACAATCTGTGATTGCTACCCTTGTCAAAATTTCAAAGAGAAACTGTACTGCTTATTTCATTTTTTTTTTCTGGTACAGCTATTTAAAGCTGCCTGATTATTTATCAAGATGTATCTAACAAGTCTTTTCATAGATGTATGACTCCTTTGCCACAGAACCACATTTATCATGCCACTTTTTGTATTTTGCATTTTTAACATTTTGGATGCATTACTCTTGCACTAAATGAAGGAAAAAATATTTGTTCACTTTGGGAGGTACCATCTGGTTTGAGTTTAGTCACAAGGAGGAGGAGAACGGGTCTCCAGTAGAGAAGCAACTCAGAGTGCCAGGCTGGAAGAGGTCCGTCCGTGCAAAACCACCCCACAGGCCCCATCACATCACCCAAACACAGCTGGCACATGGCAGAGGGGCATGGAGGGCTCTGCACTTCCACTCCTGCCAGCCTGGCTCTGGAAAGCAGTCAAACACTCCTGCCATCTAGTGTGCTTTTATCAAGCATTGCAGTGAATGATTCGGGAGCACAGGATAGCTCCTAAAAGCACTGGCAGATGTGCAGGTTATATTGCTTCTGCCAGAGCTCAGAGAAATCAAGCCCTTGCTGAAATCAAAATGCCACCAGGTTAACAAAGAATCTGGAAGAGACACTAAAGGCCTTTGTCTTTCCCTTTTGAAAGTAATGCCAGTCCCTAAGACACGAATAAGAGTTGTCTGTTGGTAGGGTAGAACAAGAGTCACACCTTCTGGAATCACTATCACCTGACTGGAATCTTGGCCATTTCTGTGGGCTTGTTTCCCCAGCATGCTTGTGTCTTCCCCTTACCATCAGTGCTGATGGGAGTTGTATGTGCACAGCACAGCTCTTTTACTTTTTTCGTTTTCTCTCTAACTTAAGAATGTCCTTTTTTTTTTTTTTCTGCAAGCATTTCATAGGAAATTGTTGTTGCTAAAGAATTCAATAGAGAATTCAATAAAGAATTCAATTCAACTTTTTAAAAAACAGTTAAAGACTCCATAGAGGATGTATTTTCTTCTGATTTTTCAGTAACTCCTATGATTCTCTGGTTTAGTTTATGGAATCCTTTCAGTTTCATCTCTATAAAATTCTAGGAACACCTTCTATATTCAGTGACTACTACCATCTTTTAAAACTGGGATAAAATGAAAACTGCATTGCCTACATATACTATCCATCCTTGCTAATAAAAATCATAGTGGATTTATTAATACCATGGAAACTCTCATCTGGCAAGCTTAGTTATACCACCAACAAGAACTTGCTGCACTATCAGGGGAGACTAGAAGTTGGCTCAACCAATCTAAAATCCGACTCACCCTTTTATACTCAGGGGGATTTATTGATTTCCAGTAACTACAGAGAGGGCTTATAATGCTGCCCCAAGTGCATGCTAATCAGATAATCTTTAAATGGGATGAAACTGGAACTCCTGTGTGGAACTGCCCGGCTCTTCTCAGCATGCCAGACAAGCAGCATCTGAAGAATTGTGCTCAGACATAATGCTGTGTAAAACATAGTCTGGCTTTCATAAGTAGCCTTCAAATTAAGTTTCTGTGGGAAGTCTATAAAATTCTGGTAAAAGAAACTATTAGAAATAGGAATTCAGTTTTTTAAATCCATGAATATTTTTTACAGAGAAATAATTATGCTGTGCTATATTAACCAACACATATGCACTATTTCATATGTCTTTAGTTTTTAAATGTCTTCCCCAGAGTGCCCTAGTCTCCTGCCAATGTTTCCCTTCAGGCCACCTGAAGGGAAATATTGAAGCAAAAGATCCTGCTTCCCAGGTTGGCACATTTCTCCTCAGACCAGTGCCAAGAATTTCGACCCAGGTTGCAATTACCAGAAGAGCTGTGCTGAGCCTTTCGGCCTCCAAGTAATTCTGAGGTGAAGAAAGCATTTTAAAAGTGACAGGCTAAATAAGCAATTTTAGTAAAACCAAGATTGTTCTTCTGGGCTTGTGTAGGCAGATCAGAATTAGCAAGCATTTTATTGTAGTGAATGCTATTCTGGTGAATCAACACTACATGCTTTGCAAAAGTTTTGTAAAAATTATTAGCATTTTCATCTGTTTCCATCTGGAGAGGTCTAGATGGAGACTTATATTCCAAAAGTGCTGAGTATGAGGGAAAAATGAGATCTAACTAGGGAGTTCAAATGGGCTGTACATGATTTCAAGAAGCCCCAGGGTTCTGAGCCTGTTAAGACAGAAGAGTTCTTGGCTATGTCTTGAAGCAGAGTTTGGGTGTATAGAGACCTTTAAGACAAAAATTGAGTTTTTTCACCTCTGGAGTTAGGCAGCACCTGAGCTGTGGTTTACAGGATGAAAAACATTACACTTGTGTACTTTAATTCCTGCTTAAACACAATTCAATTAAGTATCTCTTCTCATCCAGTAAGTCACATGCAGCTTCATCTAAAAGCAACCATAACATTCATGGAGTTAATGGAATTTCTCAACAGGATACAAAAATCCAGCTGATTATTTTTTTCTTCACAGAAACTTTGTGTTGTATGTACCAGTACACAGAATTGTAAGAATCCAGCTCATTCCACCAAGGTCAAGTAGAGCAGTTCACTTTTGCGTGGCCTTGGTAAGGAAAACCTGGAATTAGTATCATGAGGAGTGTGCAGTAACTGATTTGTATTGCTCAGCTGACAAGCTATGATTCACAACATTTGTGGGGTTTTTTAAATATGCCCCATTTTCCCATAACATAACTCTTTAATAGAGTACTTCTGAATAAGTAGTAAATAAATTGTATTTTTGGATGAGATTTCCTCAGCGGACAAAGCAGTCTTAGGGAAGAATACCCCCCACAAGATAATTCACCAAGACTCACATCTAGCAATAAATGAACTTTCTGCTGCAAGCACTTATCTGTCTGCATTAGGAAGATACCAGGATACTAGATAACTGTGCCTAGGTAAGGTCAATGATTCTTGGTGCTATTCTGTAAATGCATCCACATATTCTTCCATAAAGCAAGAGCTATATATTTGTGAGAGTTGTTATTAGTAGTAAGAACTAGAATAGAATTTTTTACAGGTGCCTACAAAAAATTATCAGCTCACCCTTTCTGAAAAATTATTCCCAAATGTTCTTGGGATTCTGAGGGTTTCTCTTTCATAGCTTGGAAACTGGGCTTCTTGGCAGATGCTTCAATTTTCACTAGTCAAGGAGACCCAGGGAATTCAGCTACCCTTCTCATTCCCAGCATCTGATAGTGATTCAGAATTTATACAGAATTATATTTTGGCTGTATCTTTGGCAGTGTTCCAGCACTGCAACTGTACGCTTCATAATTTTCCTTTAGGGGGCTTGCTGTGAACAGGCATTGGGTCCTGGCTCCACTGAGAAAATCTAAGAGGCAGAGTAGGAAGGGAAGCAGTGGGCAGAGGTTTCTCCTCATGCAAGGCTATTTTGTCCGTACAAAATGATGTAAGTGGGAAACACTGTACTATCAATAACTTCCAGGAAACTCTGGTAGATTCATTGACATGGCTTATGATTCTGTATTTGTAAGAATAAGTGTTCTGGGAAGATACAGGGCCAAGAGCCAAAAATCTGTTTCCCAGGGAATAGATCCCAGTGGACAGGGAGAGACTGAACTAAAGAAGCAGGATGTCTGATGATGGGGTAGCATTCCTAACATGCCCATGTACTTCAGACTTTTTGAAGAAGACACTTAGAAGACATTTTTAATCTGTAGTAAGGCCAATAAGAGAGAACACGTGCAAGCAGTAGTTAAAAACTTTTGCTAAATGCATAATATTTCATGTTATTGCAATGAGGTTTTCAATTCCATCTATAGGATCCATATTTCATAGTTAACTCTTCATTTCAGTCTTGTAATTTAAATTCCATTACAATATGTTGATTATTTTTAAAAAATAATGCCATATTGGGCAAAATTTCTTTCCAACACACCTTATGTATATTTACATAAGATACATCAGCTGGTCTGATTTTAAGGGCTATTTCATGGTATCACCATCTACTGATACACATAAAATGGGTAGAAAATAAATGCTCTGTAATTCTGAAAATTAGGTCACTGATGATTCATACATATTCCAGACAATTTGGAAACCAAGTGAACCTCTAAGACCTGTCCTGATTCTGTCAACAGACTGAGGATGTGTAGATGTGCATACTTTGTGTGTCAAGAATCATTATGGACAGCAGTGGACACACGGTTTGTAATACAGTGTGCTTTTATTTTTAAAGCCCATCTTCTTTAGTACCTTACTTGCTTGAAATTGGAAAAATTGCTCCTTTGCCAAAGAATTTAATTAGAATTATGTCATATCCAAACCCAATTTTGAGTGTTTCTAAAAGCATTTCAATGTATATGTTAAGAGCTCCTGCCAAAATACTTTCCAAGAAAAAAGGCTTTGTGACTAATAGATATTTTATGCAAAATTTCCCTTTTTTTTTTTCAAAAATGTGTTTTAATATTTCAGGTTTCAATAAAAGCTAGTAACTATATTACGTAAATATGGAGTATTTTAATGTCACTTGCAGGAACAGCAATTTCCTGACAATTTCTGTTTTGAGGCATCATTGAACTGATCTTAGTGGGTCATTATGACCTGCAATACATGATTTCAGCAGTACTCTGACTAAAAGCTGAAATATGTTTTACTTTCAACAGCATTAACCCCACCTCTTTTGATTCCTGATAGCTTAGATATTGACTTTAGATATTGATCACTAAAATGCCTGTTTTACTCAACTGCACAGGCAAGTCAATTCCCAAGCCAGCGCTGACGAGAAAAAAGTATTCAGCAGCAGTAAAAGCATAGATGTGTTAGGTAGAGGAGAAAGGGTTTCTTCTTCACCACTACCTTCCTTTCATAACTTTAGATTTATATTCAGCTGGGGGACTTGGACTATGAAACAAGGGCTAAGAAAGAGAAGAGCAATGAAGTATCATATCCAGAACTAGCTGGGATAAATAACTGATTGAATTCTGACTTGTTCCCAGCTCCTGGGCTGTATTTAATTTTCTTTACAGTAAACTGTCTTTAGAGGACTAAGATGAAAGAAAGACTTTCTATATTAGCAGGAGGGTAATCAGAGGTGCTTTATTAGGTTTCAACTCTGGAAGAACCTTCTGGCTGAGTTCTTCAACTATTTTAGCATGCATGTCTGTGGCATAATGAATATGATCTATGTCTCTAAGTTTATGTCCTCTCAAGACTTTGATGTCTGTATTTTTGAATGTGAGTTTTTTCATGATAACAGTATTTCTCACTGTCATGTAATACCCTTCTACCCTCAAAAAAATTGCCACTCAAAAATTTTACTGCTTCATTTAATGCAGGTTGTAGTACTCAACAAGTCTTTTCTTTGAAATATTTACAAATAGCAACCACAAAGCCTCAAATATAAGTAATCAATATTTTTTGCAACCAAGGAGAATGAATGAAACTGTCCATACTGATGCATACAGTCTCAGTGAAAATTTTTCTTTTGATTCCAGGACTTTAGTAAACTCTTATTGAATCATACACAACAAGCACATTTTCATGGGGTTTTGTTTTATTAATATAAGCAAATCTTCAGGCAATAACACCAATCTGATTGCTCTGATGTTGTGCTTTGCACAGTTTGTAAACAATTACATGCCTTCAAAAAAAAATAAGGCCTAGAAAACCCTGTCCAACAGTAAGTCTGGGGACTATATCCAATCCGTCCTGATGTTTCAGGCCATCCTTCCCTTTTCCTTAGGACTCCAGACAGAGAAGTTCTCTCATAAATGAACGTTGCTCAGGCACCCCAGATCTGCTTCTTATCAGCCATCAGAAAGTTGGAAGTGGGTAGGAAAGCACATGGGAATCACTGAAGAGGGTACAATGGCTTCCCTCCACATTTCCCCTCATCATGTTCCAGCTGCAGCAGCCAATGTGCATTAGCTGGAAAGAAGCCAAATGCACAAAACCACCCCCTGTCATTAACCACTGGTTCAGTCTCTTGCTAGGAAAGGTTCAATGCAGAACCACATCTGTGTCATTGGAACCTTAAAAACAATACATGACAATTATTTCAAGAGTGGGGGAAGTCAGGGCTAAGGTTTTTGAGTACTTTTCTGGTGGAAAGACCTAAATAACACAGTGTCAGAAAATGCAGTTTCTGCCAAACACAAGTTCAAATTCTGATTTTCTGTTCATTGCCGAAAAGCTAGGCTCACTTTGGCTACAACTATTTTTTACGTGTACACGCTGATAATCAGAACATCTTTCTAGAGAATGGCAAGTACCTTTCCCATTCATAAAGATGTGAAGTCCTGATCCTGGAGAACAAGTAAAAGTTGAAGTAAATAGCTTTATCTTTGATGTTCTGGATCTAATATGAAAAAACCTCATAAGTGTGCAACTGAGCGGCTAAGAAAAAGATGTTAAATACTCAGAAAATATATATGTTTAACATTTCAAAAATTTTCAATATTTTTTTTTTAAATAATGAATGCACACTTCCTTAGTAAGCTGTTTCTGGACAGAAAATATATAAATTCTGTATTTTTCAAATAAGGAATGACTTTCTTGGTAAAACAACCAGAGGGAATACAATAAACCTGAAATGATCACCACTGAATTGAGGTCCAAAGTTCTCCTCACAGAAAGAAGTCCAATTTCCACCACCCCCAGCCCAAAAGACTGTGACTTCCAGCATATCTATACCCACTGCTGTCCCTGTCTGGGGGTGAGGGAGAGGGATGCTAAATACCAGTGCATGCACAGAATGCTGTGTCTACCCTGTTCCCTTTCAGTGGCCAGCCAGGGGGTTGCCCTTTTGCCTTTCTGTGCCTGCCATGCCTTGGCTGAAGGGGAAAGTCTTCTGGAGCATGAGGGCATGACCCAGTGGGGAGGAAGCCTGCAGCAAGGGCAGATGTTAGCAGATGACTGAAAGAAGCAGAAAATGACAGAGCCAAGTCTTTGAAGCAAGAAATTCTTTCTTAGTGACCCAGAGACACCAAGGGTGAGATTGTGCAAGACAGCTGGGTCAATCAGACAGCTTGCTGCCACCAAAAGTGAGTGCTTTGTGCTGTTTCAGAAAGCTGGGGGTGTCTAACAAACAGAAGAGCTTATGCAAAAGAAGGAGCAGACAACTGCAGTCACAAGCGGGAAGTAAACCTAGCCTTTGGGGCAGCCATGAGCTCAGATTTCGCAGGAATATTCAGCCTGTGTGGGGCCTGCTGCAAACCAAAATGCCACAAAATGTTGCTGGACTGAGACAAAGAATGTGAAGAGAAAGATCTGTTATATTTTTATGTTCTCACTCAAAAGAAACTGAGTTTCTAGATTTTAAACATTGACTGTCTGAGTTTAGATAAATGTAAATGTAGCCTTTAGAAATTTACAGTCCTCTCAGTGATTATGGTCTGTCCACTGTAAAAAAAAGGTCTAGTTAGGATCACCTCTAAGCTTTGGACGACTGAAGATCCTTTCAGTTTGTTTAAAGGCATCCTAGTCTGAATTACTTGGGATAAAAGAGGCCAGGGAGCAGATCTGCAAGGAAATTGGAGGGAACATTTGTCATTTGCAGGGATGAGGGAAGGCAAAAGTAGCCCATGGAGCCATGACTGAAAAAGAATATGCGTCCTGAGTCTTTGTGAATGGCACTTTATCACTTCACGTTCAGAAATGTATAATCACTCCTTTAAACCCTACATACAGTCTCAGAAAAGACATTTTACACAAGAAATTAAAAACTAATCTGTATGAAAATGCTATATAGTTTCAGATAAAATCAAAAAGATTTAGCCTTACTTCAAAAAGGCACAAGCGGGGCAAGACATGAGACTGAATTATCTTCTGAAAGATAATTTTTTTACTATCTTTAACAGGACCAGAAACAAATACAAAGTAAGCATTTTGCTAGAAAAAGATAGTTTGATGAACTATAGATGAAACTAAATAAAACAAAGGAAAAAGATTTGAAACTGCATGCCTTAAGAAGGGACTTTCATTACAGACAAGGTTTCCAGCCTGTACACTCATAAGCATACATAGACTGAGAGATCAGAAGAAGGAAATCCTTTAAATAGGGTAACATCAGACAAGAAACTATAAGATTTCACAAATCAGCAAAGACTGATGACTGCATTTCTAGAAGTAAATCCAAAACAGCCTGGAATGAAAACTTTGTGAAAAGGGAATACAATTGATAAATTTTTTGGAAAGATGTTTTTTTTTTTAATTAGACAAATCAGTTAAAAGTAACAGTCTTCACAGACTAAAATGACTTCAGTTTCATCCAAGGCTTTCATTAGTTCTCAGAAGAGTTTCTGTGCAACCATTACCTTGTCTACTAATAACCAAATCCAGTTTCAGGCTTTTAATCATCAAGAGAGTCTGAGCTCATCTCCCAAATAATTTTGCAATAATTTCTGTGAAAAATGTTGTTTGGAAGCCAAAAGTCCTTTCCCTCTGTAGACCTGAAAGTTTGGCTGCACCCCTCTCAGCTTACCCATAATTCACCACCACATCATCTAATTGAGTTGAATCTTGAGCATATTATATTTAGAATAAGTCACATAAAGCATTTTCTAACACAGTTTTTTTAAGATTGTTTGGGAATTTGAGATGCTACAACTCAGACATCAAATTATCACTAAATTACCTATGATATTTACATAAGACAATTTTATACCTTTTCTGTCTGAGGAAAAAAAAGAATTCAAGTGGAGCATTTAAGGAGATGTAATCCAGATCAAATATCAACTCTGGGTTTTTTTCCCCCTCAAATGACCTGTTGTTTCTCTAAGTGATTTGGAGAAATTTTGAAAGAAACCAGTAAACCCAAATGCTGGGACTGAAAGGCATGGGGAGAGGAAAAGGGTCCAAGAGTCTGGGTGGCAGGCAAGCCTGTAGTTCCACCCAGCACCAAGAAATTACCTACATCCTGCAATGAAGAAAGCCTATGGAAGCACCCTCTGACTTCCCCTGCTCCTGTTCCTCCACAGAAATCTGAATTTACCTTGGGCATTGTTGCTGTGTTATGCGGAGCCACACAATTCCGTACTGCAGCAATGGACACTTCATCAAGCAAAAAAGACTCACCCATGTTAGGAAATCTGGTGAGAATCACATCATCACTCCTGGCTTACAAGAACTTCAGAGTTTCCAAAGTTTCTGGACTGCTAAGGGCCCTTAGGCTGCAAAAAATCTCCGCAGAAGAAAAAACCAAACCAACAGACCTTAAGATGTCACCTCTTTATCTTAATTAATGCCTTTTGAATATTTTGGTGATTTTTTTTCTATTTCTGATCAGGCTTGATCTTCCCTTCTTTAACTCCTTGTTCAACTTCTTGCAGACATTGAGATTACACTGTGTTTTCTGTTGTCTAGATAGCTTTTGATATCACCATATAGTAAATTGTATAGGGTCTGTACTAAGTAACAGGTAAAATGTTGATAGTTCCAAAAATTATGGGTCATGGTCACTTGCCTCTTTTCATCCATGGAAGCCCAGAATAAGTCCTACTCTTCTGGAAATGGAAACCTACAAACCCAGAATCATCAGGTTCAAACAAACATTCCTGTCCACGCAGATCTTTTTAACATGTGCAGCTCTCGCACACACATCTAGAAAATCTGCCTGGAAAGCAGGCTTTGAGTGACCCTTCAGAGCTGAATCTGCATCACTTCCCATTATCCCTGTCACACAGGGGATGCAGGGCATGGCAGTCAGAGCACATCCCACCGTCCAGCCAGGTGCACAGCAGCCAGGAACACTTGGGCAGCCCCAGCCCAGGCATCGGACGCTCTCCTGGGGAAGGTGATGGGTTGAGGATTGGACAGGATGTGGGTCTGTGGATGGGTCCAGCTTGGCAGGGCCAGTGGCCAGCCAGGGCAGACTGTGAGGAGCAGAAGCCTGACCCTGCTGCACCATCACTGGAGTAGGGGCTGAGAGCCTGGAGCAGGGGGTGGCATGGAGCCCTGGGCCATGGGCAAGGTAGGGGTAGTCCCAAGGAGTTGCGCAGGTGCAGTCAGCACTTTGGCAGGGACTTGAAGAATTTCCCAGTTTTGCTAATTACATTTGTGGTTTCTGGTTGCTCAGTATTTAATCTTAGTTCAGTGTAAGAGTCCTGCTGGCAAATCTACATAGGAATATGGCAGAGGAATCCCTCATCCACAGAACCAAATTCCATTTGCCAGACATTCACCTCCTTGGCTTTTCCGTTTCCTACGAGACTGGCTGTGACAAAAGGTCATGCAACACATTCTGCATAGATGTAGCAAGGACATCGACATCAGCAAGGAGGGGGGTGGAAAAAATACCTATGTAGCATAAGTGTATTTATTTATTAATAAATGCAACTCTCATAGTTTAGCTAGTTTAGCTCAGGGCCATCAAGGGCCTTCTTTCCTTCAGTCCTCCCATTTGAATGTTGTGGCTCTTCCTACTTGCCACTTACCTTCCCAGAAAGTCCAACACAAGCAAAACACTCCAAAAAGCATATAGCTGTTTGTTACTTAAGAGTTCATGGCTCTTGGATCTTTAGAAGTTCCACCCTTCGCCATAACAATGTATGAAGTTTGCTGAAGGGTCAAAGGCCTTTCTGACCTGCCAACACCATGGCAGGTATGATGGATCCAAACCCAGGCTAACATATTCTACCTATTCTATAGACATTTGGTGGTTCCGACCCACACCATATATCCATGTCAAGTCCACTCTGTGCCAGAGGAGACGCTCTGTGCTGATTCTTCTGTCTCACCAACAAAACCTGCAGGGGCATCATTCATCATTTCAGGCCAAGAAGCAAAGGCAGGGATGCTACAAGATTGGCGCCATGATGTCTGTGCACCATCTCCCTCCTGAAAGGATTCTAGGCATTCACTTGAGGTATACACACATTTTATTTGGCTACATCAATCAAAGCACAAGGTCTAGACCCCAGACACACCTAAGAATTACCTACCAAATTCTTGGAGGTAGCAGGTAGTTCTCAGAGGGGTTTCTCTCTCCTCTCATAGGAAGGAAAAATGGGGACTATCCCCATACCTTTGGAGAATCACCTCTGGAACATGACTTGCTGTCATGCTATTCATCTGCTTATTTTCAGGCCTTGCAGTACACATCATATTTTATCTTTGCTGCCATCTTTGTTCCTCCTAGGGAATCTTGAAATTTCCGGTCCATTTCTTCATTCTGAGCCTTAGAAAAGACGTCTCTCCAGTTTCCAACAACCCCTGTGTATGAGTACCAAAAACTGAAGGGAGATGCTCCTGAGAGAAAATAATATCTAGGCGGCAGTGGGGCAGAGTCATTGTCTACACAAGGCAGGAAGGATCACATTAAATGACCTGAGAGGTCTGATTGCCTGCGAGAGGAAAGGTATCAAAGATCAGAAGCAAAGGCTGTAGCCAGATAACAGGGAGCATTTCTGGTTAGCAGCCTGCAAGTGCTCCCTCCCCAGAAGGGGATTTCCAAGGTGACTTCATGAAGCTTTTACATAGAAAAAAGGGAATCTGGTTTTGTCACAAGGGAAAGCTCATTCATGAATTACTTCCTCTGAAGGGAGAAATTTTTTTGGGGTAGGTGGTATAGAGGATATTGGCTAAATCACTCTTCCTCCAAGGAGTGGTGAAAGAAATGGATTTTAAAAAGCCCATGTTTGCAGTACTCAGAAACCAAAGACTCTTGAGGTCATGGGGAGCAGCAAGGCTGCCAGAGCTCTGACCCAGGCCTGTGAGAGACCATCTTTGGGACCACCACTGACATGTCCATTGAGAGAAGACATATAAAGCTCTCGCTGAGTGGGTAACAGGAAGATGCCAGTGCCAGCCCTCACCTTGGCACCTCACTTACCTAACTAAGCAGGGCTGCTACAGAAAAAGACAGCAACACAAAAGCAATGACTGAGGACATTAAGACTGGCACTCTGATAAAGTTTCTCACAAACAGCCCCCAAATCCTGTCAACAGCAGAAGCTTTCTGTACAGGTGGCACCACAGGAGAGAACTCACCCAGACAGTCCATTGAATTCATGGCTAAGTAACATACTCAAAACTCCTTCTGGAGTTCTCCTTCAGAAGGTAGGTCTGCTTTTGCAGAGACTTACCTTTCCGGAAGAGGATGTCCCCAAACTTTCCATGCGTTTCACTGGATTTCTCTTTCATAGCTTTGAAACTAGTCTTCTTGGCAATTCTGGAAAAATCTTCCTCACACAGGGAAAATCCAAAGAAGGAAGCAATCTTTTTCATCCCCAGTATTGGGTCCTGTCCAAAGGAACATAGCATAGAGGTGAAACCAAGAGATTTGATACTCTGGCTGTGGCACGGAGCCAGCACCCTGTGGGAAGCCCACCAGGGGAAGCTGTCTCCCACAATGCCACCAAGGAATTCCAAGACCTCTAACAGAAAACCCTTCAGACCAGGAAACCGACACATTTTGGCCTCAGATTCAAGGTCTTTTCTTCTTTCCCAAAATCTGTGCCTCTGCCAGATAAAACTCCTTTCGCAAATAGGCAAGGCTATCCTCCTCCTAACATCCATGGGCTTGCCCCAAACATAAATGAGTAACTCAGAAAGGCACATCCTTCTAAAGATAGATTTGCCCAAAGAGTTTCCACTTTCCTACACCCATACATATCAGGAGGGATGCAGAACACACTCATCAAGGAAGAGCTGAGTGAAATGCCACACCTCTTTGAGTTCCTCATAGCTTATTGTCATGATCCTCTCATTGTCAATGTATTTGTTCCATTCCACTAGGTGGTCAAAGTAGGATCCCCAGGCCACTGCAAACAAAGAAGAGGCATAACTGTCTAGAGTACTCCCCAATACAGGCCCTTAACCAAATCAGAGGAGTCAGCCCAGACAGCTTTCTAAGCGTGGCTTTAGAATGGTGAATGGGTGACCAGCTCAATATGTCTGTTCTTTCTTCTGAGGTCAGTTCAGCATGGCCCAGGTCTGTCCACTTGATATGGCAAACCACAGGCTCCATTGTGGGAATGGAAAAGTCAGGCTAAAGCTTTCTTATGATCTCTTCATTCTAAGTGAGAGACAAAACTCTGATTTTCTGGTACTCTGTTTCTGCCATAACAGGGGCCTGTCTGCCTGTTCTGGGAGTGCCTTGGTAAGGTATGTCACAAAAGGATTCCCATGTACAAGGCCCTGTGTATACCACTCATGTTAGGAGAAATGCCAGAGGATGTAGGGCAAAGTACATTTTCCATTCATGAAGTCTGCAAAGTACTCATCCCAGGAGGCAAAGGACGGCATCAGTGGTAGGTTGTTGCAGAAGTGGTAATAGGAGACAGCCGTGTCCTTGGGGTTCCGAACTAGCACAAGGATCTAGAGGAAGAAAATACATCTTTTGACTGACCAAAAAGCCATCTTCTGGACACACAGAGTCATTGAATCACAGAATTGTTTAGGTCATCAAGTCCAAGCATTAACCAAGCGCTACCAAGTCCATCACTAAATCATGTCCATAAGTACCAGATCCATATTTTTTAAAAATAACTTCAGGAACAGTAACTCAAACACTTCCTCGGCAGCCAGTTCTAATGCTTGGCAACATTTTCTATGAAAAGATTTTTTCTCATACCCAGATCCAAACCTCCCTCAGTGCAACTTGAGGCTATTTCCTTTTGTCCTGTCACTCATTACTCAAAGAAGAGACCAAGGTCCACCTAACTACAACCTCCCTTCAGGTGGCAAGGTCCCCTCTGAGTCTCCTTTTCTCCAGGCTAAACAACTCCAGCTCCCTCAGCTGCTTATGACTTATGCTCCAAACCCTTCACCAGCTCCAGTGCCTTTCTCTGGACATACTCCAGGACCTCAGTGTCCTCCTTGTAGTAAGAGGCCCAAAACTGGACACAGTGCTCAAGGTGTGTCACTTACCAGTGCCAGGTACAGGGGGACAATCACTGCCCTGGTCCTGCTGACCATGCTATTATTGATCCATGCTAGGATGCCACTGGCTTTCTTGTCCACTCGGGCACAGTTCTGGCTCATGTTCAGCCACAGCCAAACAGCACTCCCAAGTCCTTTTCCACAGGGCAGCATTCTAGCCACTCTGCCCCCAGTCTTTAGGTGTTGCATGAGGCTGTTGTGACTCCCATTTTGTAGGACCCAATACATACCTTATTTAACCTCATACAATTGGCCTCAGCCCATTATCTGTTCAAATCCCTCTGCAGAGCCTCCTACCCTCCAGCAAATCAACACTCCCACCCAACTTGGTGTTGTCTGCAAGCTTACTTGTCCACTAAAATGCACCAGACCATCCAATTCTGGTCTAATTCCTTTTCTTGAGTAAGAAATCAGAGCTTTGGCAGATCACTTGCTGCTAATCTAAGCTTCAGGCTGAAAACAAGAATATTTTCAGTGATTGCTCAAGACAGTTCTGACCTAGTTCCAATCCAGACAAATGAGGTCATTATCTACTGAACAAAAGAGCAGCAAACAGTCTCTAGATGTACCCTAGCTTCTCTCTGCAGTAATTCCCATCTAAGATTATTTTAGCCACAGCCTGTGGTGGGCTTTCCACAGATACCCTGGTTTTGAAGGCAAGACAGAATTACTCCTTGCCTTGCTCAAGTTTCTACCACCAACTTGGAAGCATCTTTCTGAAGGAGATCTGAAAGGACAGTGAAACTCAGCAACAAGCCCACTAATAGTCAGCAAAGTTTCAGCTGGAAGAGGATGTTTGTTCACAGCTTTGGCACACAGAGCTGTCACTTCAACCTTGGAAATGTGGCTGTGTATTGACCAGCTCAGGTGAAAATGCAGAGAAGACATCCCACAGAGAGGAAAGCTAATTTAGGGTGGAAAGCTTTTGCAGCATGATGCAAAGAGAAGACTCACCTTAGCCTTGCTTTGGAAAATGGATGGAGGCAGGAGACCAGGTCTCAGATGGGTTACTATAATTCTTCTAGAAGGAAGCTGCTTCATCCTCTTCAAAGAAAGTGAGAAGAAATGTAACAGGATGTAGCTTATTCAGTGAGTTGTGCCTGTTCAGTTATTGTAGGTTATAAGAAAAGGTGAGACCAGAGATATATCTTATCCCTGGGAAAACCCACAGGGATGCACTGGCGGTGTAGGCTTCTGCCAATCTCTGCCACCAAGCACCATTTCACATGACACAGGCCTAAAAACAGGACGCCCTGGAAAAAGGTCTTACTAGTAAAACTCTTTGGGTCTACGGCAGGAGGACACTGTGCCTTCTCAGCCCTGTCTCCCATCTGAGGCTCTTTGTATTGAGACACCAGAAGCACTAGCGCATGCTACTTCTGCAGAGCGTAGCTGCTGTTAAGGCTCTAGGTTCTCCATTACCTCTGAGATCAGCTATTTTCTTTCAGCTATTATTCCCTCTAGGAAGAGCAGGGACAGTATTTTCAGTTCCTGCTTACCTCATATATCCCAGGATCCCCAAATTCCAGACGCTGAAATGTCTCCAGCTTCTTTTCAGCATTTATTCTCTCTTTCATTTCCTCTTCTGTATATTTGGCATCTGCCAACTCCTTCACCATTTGTTCAAGCCAATTGGTTCCTGAAGGGATAAAGACACCAGCAGGACATCCATTCAACTTCATGTTTTCATGCAAACCTGGCTGATGTAAATCCTGTCAAATTGGTTTCAAGTGAACCAGTTTGTACTTTAACCTTTCAACAAGTGTGTGTGCTAGTTTGTGCTGCAATGGAATTAATTTCCCCCTTAGTAGCTGGTATGGAGCTATGTGTTGAATTTGTGCTGAAAACAATGTTGGTAACACAGAGATGTTTTAGTCATTGCTAGACAGTAAATACACGGTGTCAGGGCCTCCTCTGATTCTCACACTGA
The DNA here is from genome assembly GCA_034509185.1 of Euphonia xanthogaster. NCBI lineage: Eukaryota > Metazoa > Chordata > Aves > Passeriformes > Fringillidae > Euphonia > Euphonia xanthogaster. The sequence goes on along the minus strand of JAYDZK010000169.1, from coordinate 39,942,538 downwards.
ACTGCCAGAGAGTAGCTTGCAGGTGCACAAGAAATTCAAAGGGGGCACAGATGGGACAGCTGACCCCAACTGTTCCAAGGGCGACTCTATTCCATATGGAGTCATGCTCAGCAATAAAATTTGAGGGAAGAAGAAGGAAAGGGAGATGATGAGAGCCAAGGCACTTGCCTTACAATTTCACCATCATGGGTGATGGAGCCCTAGCTGAACGTTTGACTGCTGGAAGGATAGAATGAAGTCCTTACTTTGCTTTCCTTGCACACATAGCTCTTGGTTTACATATTCAACTGTCTTTATTTCCACCCATGACTGCTCTCACTCTGTTTCCCTCCTCCATCCCCTAGCGCGTGAAAGAGTGAGTGGCCCTGTGGGGCCACTGATATGAGCTGTGACTTACCAGCTGAAGGTAAATCACGGCCCTGGTTAATAATCAACAAGGGTGTGTCCAAGGTCAACAGGGGCAGAGCTGTTCAGCAGATACTGTGGAGTGCTACCCTGCTTGCTTCAGGGTCACATCATGTTCCTTGGTAGAAGCAGAAGCAGGCCTCTATTGCTCTTTTAAATTCCTTTCAACTTCTCTATTTTTGGTTACCACACACTACTGCCTGTGGAAATTACTCAAGAGCTGTGTGGCTCCCAGCACTGGGCCAACTGAGTTACCTCTTTTCTGTTTCTGCTTTCCTTCCACAGTGCTGTCTTTGGGAACACTCTGTTCCCTCTTCCCAATCAGCTTCAATTTATGGTCTCTTCATAATTGACACAGTTTGGTCTCATTCACAATTCCCAGCTAGGCTTCTGTAACTGGCAGCACAAGGGTCATTAGCCAAGCCATTAGACCATCACGCTCCTGACACCCTCTTTGCACTGGACTTGGTTGTCTTGGCTTCTGCAGCCTGGGAGAAATTGTGTGTGAGGATCTGTGTTCGGAGAGCAAAATCTCATTTTTCAACTAACAGCTCCTGCAGTGTTTAGGTTTATCCTCATACATATAAACCAGTACTGCTTATGTACAGCTCTAGAGGCTGCACACAAAGGTGATGTGATAAGAATCAACTTCCCCTTTTTCTGCAAGTTACATATTAAGATATTTCTGTAAAGCCAATAGGAAAAAAAAAATAAGAATTCTGAAAGTCCCAGAGTAAAAGAGAGAGAAAATATGTAAAAATCCTTGTGGTATTCATGTCTTTTCCTCCATTTAGATACAAAAGAAAGGATGTGATTATCCTTCTTCAGCTGGCACTGGTGTGTTCTACATTTGAATACTGTGTGCCATTCCTAGACTGAAGCACAAAAGATTTAGAGAACCTGGGGAAAGTCTTGTCGAATTTCCATGAAACTACTGGGAGCTGGAGCAAATGAACTGCGTAGAAAGGCTTGGTTTTCTCAGGCTGGAGATAGAAGAAAAAGGCATTGGACACTCTCACTGCAGTCTTCCACTACTACAGGGAGTAATGAAGACGGAGACTCTCACAACAAGGGGATGTCTGATTGCATTGATGTAAAAACAAAGAAAAACCCAACCCAAAAAAAAAACTTTTTGGGAAAACACTGCAAAAGATTTCAATGGGTGGTGAACCTCCATCCTCAAAAGTTTAAAAACCCTTCTGGACAAGGCCTTGAGCAACAAAACCTAATTTGGGATGTTAGGTCTTTCCCCTGCTTTGAGCAGGGGATTGCATTATTTGAACTCCAGATATGCCTTACAACTTAAATTCATTATTCTTTGAAATCTGATGTCATCATAAGCTTTTCTCAGGAATTTTTGCTGTGTTAAGTGATTAAATGATCAACTTCAGGATTGTAACCCTGTGTACTTGACTACTGATCAAGAAAACACTTACCTGATTTAGGGTAACCCACTAGAATCACATCATCGCTCCTGGCTTCAAAGGATTTAAGAGCTTCCAAAGTCTGCGGGCTGCTAATTGTAACTGGGTATAAAATACCTCTGTAGGAAAACAGCAGGTCTTCTGGGGCCATCTTGTCACCCTCTGAAAAACATTTGTCTACTATTTCAATGATTCTTTCACTGTTTCTGGTCATGTCCGTATCCCTGTGTAAATCTACCCAAAAAGATACAGGTTGTCTTTCTACAATGCAGAAAAGCTTTATGCAACATTTGAGTAAATAGGACAGGGTGTTCACTCAGGGGTGAAGGTGCAAGTGACTGATTAACTCTGTACTCTGATAATCCCTTTTAACATTACAGAACTCCACAGAGACTGACAAGACTGACCTATGGTCTTTGCTGCAACTACTACTAGGTACGGGAATTATTGGGGCAACAACTAGTAGGAATAAAAATGTTAAATTAAACCAAAGAAACACCTGTAAAGGATATTTCCTGAAATAATTTTGATTTGGAAATGGACTAGGGAAAGCACATGAGGTGGAACATGGGTTAATATAATTTTTCTGGTTTGTTCATTCTCTTTAAGGGAAACAATATAATTACAAAAAATGCAATATAGACATAATTTTCAGTGGAAATTTCCCTTTTTAGGCATCATAGGCAACAAAAGAGACTAGATCAAAAAGAAAGATACTTTTTTTTTTTTTTGACAATTGGTTAGTAGAAGTAATTACCTCAAAGTAATAAATTTTGAGAGCTCTGCTACTGTGTCAGTCAATTATGTCTTACCTTCAAAACAGATTCCCAAGTTTTTCTGAATTGATTCTCACAATCACTGGCCACATCTCTGCTTACTTTTAAATCCCTAAAAATGTCACTCATCCATCAAGTTTTCTTGCCTACATTCATTTTGGCATGCTTGCCTTTTCTATCTTCCCTTCTTCCACCTCCTTACCCCCCTGAATGCAAGGGCCCACAGAGTATCTCTAATATAGAAAAAGCACATGAGGTTTTACTGCTCTGAATAGCTCTGTCCTTCAGAGTGAGATTGTTAAGGGCACAAGGGAATGAATTCAAGCCTTGGGATGACACAGGAGAGGATAAAATTGCAAAAATGGGTCATGGTCTGGTTTTCTACCAGATCCGCAAGACCAGAATAAGATCTGAGCCTTTTTGTTCTAGCATTGTCATCAGGTTAGTACTTTCTAAGTGGTTCATCAGGTACTCTTATGCCAGCTGCTGCCTGACTGATTTACCCCCATCAAGTACCTGCTCCTTTGGCTTCCCTTTTCTAAATATAGAGTTTTACATTTCCCTTACTAAATTTTGTGTTCCCTAATCTTCTCAGTTTTTCATATTTCAAATGGCTTTGCCATTTGACCTAGTAATTTCAGCCCTCTCTTCTGATCCCCAGACTTACAAGTCAGTAATTTATGATACGCTGTATGCTATTAGTCTGCCCACCAGTGTTAAAACCAATATTGACAATGATCAGAACTCACCACTAAAGGGCGTTGCTTTAACTGGCCTCCCAATTTTGCTGTCAACCAGTATATGCAGTGTCACCATAAGCAAACCATTGCAACCAAGTTCATCATATCCATGGAAATAAGTGGATATTCCTGAAAGTATTGCTGCTACTGACAGTGCTTCTGAATGCCTTTTATTGCTGTTGTATGAATTTCTAAGAACCACAGTCTACTGAGGTTCCGGTACTTTCATATCCATAAGCAATGTCTGTACATTGCCATGTCCACATATATTTGTGTCTCTTAAGTCACATATTTCAGGCCCTCCCCAGTGCTCTCATCTCTTGTATTTTCTGTCAGTGGCTTTTTCAAGAGGTAAGTTATCTTAAGGAGGATCACAACTTCTTTAACATAATTTTTATTTACTATTTCATTTTCTTCAAAATGTTCCATGGTCGGATGCTTTGTCATTTTTGCTACTACATTTCCCTGTATGAAGTTAAGGTGACTGTTCTATTCTGATTCTTCCTTCGAAAGTTTTTAAACACTGCTGTTTCGTATGTTCTCCTTTAGGAATCTGGTACCTCTCTGGCTGCGTACAGATAACTTGTAGTTGTTCAAAGATGCCTTGCTGCAGAAGTTTCTGCTTCTCTGCTTTTGAATCCATTCATTTCTTTTCTAAATATTCTATGTATTACTTCTAGCATTCCGATTTCTTTACAAAACTCTGCATGTCCACTTATGTCCAAGGAGAATCAACCAGCTTTAGAAGAGTGAAACAAAAAAGTCTTTGAATATTTCATTCTTTTGATTTGTGGAAAAAAACTCTGCAACTTCTAAATGTTGTAAAGGCGATATGATTTATTTCAGCGTGGGACGTATGCTCCCCAAGGACATGTGCACCCCTGAAAATTCCCGAGTCTACTTTATCTGCTAACCTGTTGCACGTGCAGAAAAGACATATGCATATGTATTGAACTATCTTATCCATTTTTATGAGCCTGTGCAGTTATTCAGTCATGCAACCAAGATTCAGTTTTCTGTCTGCTTCTGCCTCCAGGTCGGTGGAGCCTCTTCTTAGATCTCTTTAACTTGGATGCTTGCATTCCTTTGTAAGTAGCCTTGAACCTCCTTTGTTCTCTCTGCAGGCCTTTTTGTGAGCACAGAAGTTTACAGACTGAACAGGCAGACTTCAGCTAAATCCAAAATTGATTTCTATACTGAGTTAAATTTCCAACCCCCTGTCTCACATTTCAACAGTATCTTTTATTTTTACATTTTATCAGCTTAGGTGATTGATCTATAAAATGGGGGGGGGGGGGGGGGGGGGGGGGGGTTTTTGTTTTCCTTCCCCCC
>JAYDZK010000169.1:39893657-39920230 GCA_034509185.1 Euphonia xanthogaster | reverse complement strand
TGTGTGTTCAATTGAATCCTGGATCCTTTCAAAATTTGCATAAAGAGGGAATGCATGGACCTACAAGTGGCTCCCCTCTTCCACATCTGTCCAAGACAGGAAAGTTATGGTGAGTGGGAGCAGCAGCAGAATGGATTGAAGTCCTGGGTAACACAATGGGGGTGTTAGCAGGGTGGCCTTTTGGGGCAGAGAAGCAGAGTCTGGCCTGTCCTATTTCTGTTCCAACTTTGACAAAAACATGTTTCTCATCTCAGGAAGCCAGTGAAGAATTTGCCTCTGGGAATCACAGAAGCTCCAGCTGGAAGAGGGCTCAGACAGGATTAGAGGCAGAACAAAAAGGTCAGGCTTTCATCTGTGTGCAGTGGCACTTTCTGGTCTGAAGTATAAAAAGCAATTTTGCAATGGAAGGTTTCTGGAATGTCCATGACAAAAATTGACTGAAGCCTATGGTCTGCTCTGGAGGTGCCCTCTGTGCTTTAAACAAATTGCACTTGCATATCTCTGGCAATATCTCAGCTCACCAATCCCACACAGTGGCCTCACTAGCTGACACAACAGACTCAGTTGTTTTCTCTTGGGCACAGCACACAGGCAGTCAGTCACCCACAAGACAACTGCTTGTTTGGAGAGCTCTAATTCTGACCTCCTCATAAAGATTCCCTCTTCCTTCTCTATGGAAAATTCAGGTTTACAAGACACCTGTATTCATATTCCACTCCTGCAGTGCTTTGATCACTTCATCTCCCAGCATCCTCACACTCTTGTGGGTCTGTTTTGGAGCAAAACTATTAGCCAGACCCAGTGAAAGTCAGAGGCAATAACAAAGCATCAAGCAACAAGTGTATCAGAGCTGAGGAGGGAGAGAAACTGCATCAACAAGCACTTGTGCTTTCTATTTCTCTAAAAGCAAATGTCAGGTCAGCAAGGCTTTTCTAATGGTTCCTAATCAAGCAGAAATCCTGCAGCCACTTTGGATCAGCAAAAGAAGCCAAGATGGGACAGTGTGTGTCAGCTGGGGTTGTGCTAATGTCCTTTGTAAGAAGTGCAAGATTAGCTTTCTTTTGTTTCCTTGGACATCAGGAAGCTCTCACAGTGTTTATGCAAGGAGCAGATACATGAGGCATTTAATTTTTTATTTCATCTTATTTCTGCCCATTATCATAATCAGAAATTTTACAGGAAGATGCAAGAACCCACATGTTGGGCAATTACAGAGCAGCTGGCCTGAGGAGCAAAATCTCATCCGAAGGATCTAGAAGTGAGTCTGCAGACCTCCTGGAAAGGCTGCACCTCTGCTGAAATGGTTTTATTTGGACATTAAAATTCTGAACTGTTAAAAGATATAAAAGAGGAGGGGAAGTTGCCACCTCAGCCAGCTAAGACTGCACTAATGCTCTGAATGTCTAAAAATTTTAGATTTACTCTAAAATCTACTGCTTATGTACCTATGGATATTTTAATTAACCATAGATTTTCCTCTCAAAATCCTATTAATAAACTGGCCTCCCTAACCCTGGAGTTAGAACACATTGCCTGTAAAAACAACCACCCTGTGTCAATTTTACACAGACTCTCACCATTACTTAATGTCCTTTCACTTGCCCACTATGAATAAACAGAGGAGTGAGTTTTTACTTACACATTCTGCAGATTTCATTTCACCCCACCCTCAGACATCCCATTTCTAAAAGAACAGCAGTGGATTTTACAACATTAATAGTGCAGAGAACCCAGTATCCAGAGAGAAGAGGATTAGATGCTTAACTAATTAATTTGCTAAAATACTGTCTAAATTAAGAAATAATGCAATGATAGAGTTACCCCCTACAACTTCTGGGGGTGTAGTAGGACTTGTGGCAGCCAGGGCTACCTTCTAGGGAGTTACCTTCCCTGAACTTCTATAAACTCACCCATTTTGAACAGCCTTTTCACATTCTGGATCTCTCATGCTCTCATGTTATTTAAGTGCCAGAACTAGTCACCAAGAGGGCTCCAGTCCAACAGGCAATAATTGCTGGAAATTCTTCTCATTTCCTAGCCCTCTCCTACACCCCTTCAAGACAGAACTGAGGGAAGCCTCTCCTTCTCTCCCCAACCTTTCCTGGCTGAAACCTGTTTCAATTTCACCCTGTAAATACCTGATAGGAACAGATGAACTGGGAGGGGCCAGCAAGCTCTTCATAGTTTCAGGGGGGTGGAGGTAAACAGAAAAATAGTATATAAGATGCTTTGAGACAGACTTCCAAAGTGCATAGACTCTGACAGGAGGTGTCTGAAAAAAAGCCACTTCCTCAGGCTCCACCTTCAGAGGCACTTCATTGGAAGCAAGGAAGGTACCAGGCTGCTGCAGGGAATTTTATACCTATCCCAGCTGCATTCAGCCTACTGCAGTCAGCTGGAAGGTTTCTGTTGCTGTAAGCAAAAATGCCAGCAAGACCCAGGGTTCAGCTGGCATGGCTCTGCATTGTCACTGTGTCTGTGGTGATCTACCCAGCTCTGCTGCACAGACCTCCCAAGAGGAGAATGAGCAATGGGAATGCACAGCTGAAGATGCCAGGCTGCTGTGAGGAGATCAAGGAGCTCAAGCTGCAGGTAGCCAACCTGAGCAGAATGCTGCAGGAGCTGAGCAAGAAGCAGGAAGGGGACTGGGTGGACGTGGTGATGCAGGTGATGGAGCTGGAAGGCAGCACCAAGCGGATGGAGGCGCGCCTCGTCGACGCCGAGAGCAAATACTCCCAAATGAACAACCAGATAGACATCATGCAACTGCAGGCAGCTCAGATGGTCACACAGACATCAGCTGGTAAGGAGGGAGTCAGCGAGCTCCCAGCTACACCTCTCAATGCACCATTACTGTCTGGTTCCTGGGCTGGCACGTCCTGCTAACGGGGTCAGCAGCATGCACGCTGCAAACTGCTGCTTGGCAGCGACCCTGAGAAAACTAGCTTCCATTCCTTCACCTGTATTTTTATATCTATGTCTGTTTTTAAGGAGTGCAGAAAATGAACAGGTACTGCATTTCTCTAGTGAGGAATTCAGTCTAATATTTCATTTTCTGAGCACTATACTAGCAATGCCTAAAGAAGGGGAGCTGGCTTGCTTAGGGAATGGCTCTGGCAGTAATAACCTCTGAGCTCACAGTGCTGACAGGAGACTAGAAATTGTTAAAACAATTAGAAATGTTCTACAGGAATTACTAAAGATTTGTAATTGTATCTTTATGACTATCTCTGAACCAGAGTAAAAAAAAGTGATCCATTATTTTTGAATGATAATTCTTAAAAACTCAAGGCTGTAGGTTGAATGCTAACTGTGATATAGAATACAAACTGTGATTTATACCTAGCCAGACCACAGTTAAATTCTTCAAAATTCTCTTCCCTGAGGGAAAATGTCACTGCACACAGTGATTGCACAGGCCTGTACTCAATGTGGAATGCAGGTGCATTTTTAGGTCAGCTACCTGTAAAGGCACTCCTAAAAGAAAGCATTCTCTTTGCTGACTTTTCTCTTCAAATGAAATTCACTGCAAAGAGCTTAAATTGTCTCAGTCTCAACTGGGTTTGCCAAAAGACTTCATTTGGATTTTTTTTGTAACACTAAGGAAGAACTTTTAAATCTATTTACTTAATTCTTCCTCTAAAATAGCTCCATCTGGTTAGGTTAGACACATCACTATTTACAGTAGGCTTTAAAAAAAGTTACACTATAACAAGTCTCTTTGAAGCTGAAGAAAAAACAGTTACATGCAACAGGAACTGGCCCAGAAGGTCTTTAAGACAGATGTTTCTCACCTCAGCAGGAAAGAGACATTTTTGAAAACTGTCAGACATTATAAAGCCTTGCTTCAGCTCATTTATCCTCCTCAAAATAGCTATGCATTTTACCATCTTCAAGTCAGCTTCTGCACCAGGAGGAAAAGAGGCTTTCACAGACTGAGAGACTGCAGTTAAAAGGCACTTTCTTGTCACAGATGCCAGTGCAGAAAGGGCTGAACAAATACCCCTCAAGCACAAACTTGGCCAACCTGCTCACACACTAAAACAGGCACCTCACAGCAGGCTTGGCCACGTCACTGGGTGAGTCTGTATTACTTACTAGGGGGTCAGCAAATCTGCTTTCCAGCACAGACACACACTGTGAGAAAGCAGAGATGTCTTTTTGCAAAGCAGAGGTTAAAAATTTTTTTAAAAAATTAATTAATAAAAATCAGAGAATCCCAGTGTTACAACACCTTTGGCAATGCAGACACTCCTCATAACGAAGCCATTTCAGGAAAACATTAGACTTGTGGAAAGCCTTCTTCATCACTCCTTGTACTACAGACTAAACTTTGCAGAAAGCACCTTCACAGAAGAGGAGTTCTTGCTGCTCAGATTCTCACTTTCTGGTTCTGATTCAAGTAGATGCTGTTTATGACTGCTCATCACTTTACCAGAGGAACTACAGAATTTCTGGTGTTTACAAGTTACCTCCTGATGAATTTTTGGGAATTCCAGATCTGGAGGTAAGGCTATTCAGTACACAACATATATTACATGTCTTTTAAAATATAATCAAGAAATACCTCTCTACAGAGATGAAAAAAAGCACACACTAAGTTTTGGTACCCTGCACTTGTCATCAGCATCTTTATGTAAGCAAACTTCAAAGGATGGAAAGAGTCTATGTACATTTAAGAGAGAAAATAGGAAAAGGGTTTATCTAATAATTTTTTGCCATAGAAGTTTCTTCAGGTTGTGAAATCTGGAACAATGTCTTGTGTTAAGAGAACTGAACCTTCCTAAGTCTGCTGACAAGTAACCACTGCCTTTTTTTCCTATTCCAGGTGTTCTGTGACATGGAGACAGATGGAGGGGGCTGGACTGTCATCCAAAGACGTAAAGTTGGTTTGACATCGTTCAATAGGGACTGGAAACAATACAAGGAGGGATTTGGCAATATTAAGGGAGACTTTTGGCTGGGAAATGAAAATATCTACAGACTTTCAAGACGCCCCACTGTTCTGCGAGTAGAGTTGGAGGTAATTAATCAGCTCTTAATTTCAGCAGCAAAAGGCTTTTTTATTCCCCAGTACCAGATACCATCTCCCATCCTTTTAGGGAGCCCAAAGAATTTGCATGCTTTAATTACAGGAGAAGGAAGTAGGATCAACCCAGGAATACATTCAAACACAAGACAGAAGCATGTTCTCCCCTGTGCAAAGTCAGGGGCACAACCTTCTGTCTGCACACACATTGTGTCTGCAGAATGTGTGGGGTTCTTTGCAGAAGCCACTGCAGACAGAGATCAAACTGCTGATCATCTCAGATTTAAAAATTCAAAAAGAGATGTCCCATTAAGTTTCCAAGCCTCTGAGTCTTTTCATTTTGCAGCCTGGGTACAAGAGTTTGCATTGTGTTACCCTCAATTTCTTCAGTCTGTTAAAGGCTTGGATTTGACTTAGACTAGTTTATAGTTGGTACAGTAGCTTTGAGGGATGGGATATGTATAAACTGAAAGGCTCAATTGTTGAGTTTGTGAGGTCCCCAGGATGAGGTGAGAGATGAGGAATCTGACTCCATGTTCTCAGAAGGCTATTATATTATATTATATTATATTATATTATATTATATTATATTATATTATATTATATTATATTATACTAAAGAATACAGAAAGGATACTTACAGAAGGCTAAAAAGATAAATAATGAAAACTCGTGACTCTCTCTCCAGAGTCCAGACACAGCTTGACCCTGATTGACCATTGAGTCAAAACACCCACCAGAAATCCAATGAAACAATCACCTGTGGTAAACAATCTCCAAACACATTCCACATGTGACCACAACACAGGAGAAGCAAATGAGATAAGAATTTTTTTTTTTTTTTTTTTTTTCTCTGAGGCTTCTTAGCTTCCCAGGAGAAAATCCTGGGCGAAGGGATTTTTCAGAAAATATGAATGCCACAGGCGGCCAATAGCTCTGGCATCCCAATAAAGTAGTTTCGGGGTTTGGGAGTCTTGCGTCGAGGGGGGTGGGCTCTCCCGCTTGGGTTTTTTTTCGGGAATTGCAGCACAACGCCATGAGAGCGACTGGGGCTAACCCCAGACTTGACAGGGGAGTGAGGGCCGGCTTCCTGCCTTTTTCCGATCGGCGCTGGAAGAGAGCGCTCGCGTGTGTTGCGGAGGGCACGTGCCTGCTCCCAGCACATCGCGGCGCTCCGGCTGCCTGCCCGGCTCTGCCCGCTTCCAGCGCTCTGCCGGCTGCTGCGGAGGAGCTGCGTCTGCTCCCGGGATACTGCCGTGTCGTGACTTGCTGCCAGTGGTGGTACCAAGGCCAGCTGCTACCTGTGAGTTTTACAAAAAGCAGAAATCTGCTGTCCTCGCCTTTGGCAGAGCCCCCACCGCCGCCGGAGGAGGCGCAGGCTCGCACCGGAGAGCCCCTGCAGCCGCGGGGGAATCAGCGCAGCCCCTCCGCCTCGCTTGAGCCGCCACCACCTCCTGCCGGCTCCGGGCGTGACTGCAGCGAAGGGGAAACTGGGTGGGGAATTTCTGTTATTGATTTGGTGGTGGTGGTTCTTCCTTGTTGTTGGTTGTATATACATATTTTATTTTTTTCCCCAGTAAAGAACTATTATTACTTCTCCCTTATTTTTGCCTGGAAGCTGCATAGGTTTGAAGTTATAATAATTTGGAGGGAAGGGTCACTTACCAGGAGGGTTCCTGCCTTCCTTGCAGACATCTGTCTTTTAAACTGAGACGTCTCAGCATCTTCCATTCACAGTCCTCAGCAATGTTACCTGACCTGTCCATCACTGTCCCAGCTCCTCCTGCCCAAGAAACTGACACAAAGGAAAGATAAACAGGTCCAGCAGCCAGAGAAAAACCTTCCTGACATGGCCCTGGCACATGACAGGGAGGCCAGTCCAAGTCTGTTTTGGGCACATTAACTTTTTATTGCTTATTTTCTAGTTGGTGCTAGCTTAATTATGTATTAAAGAAAATATATTATCCGAACTCACATACACAATTTCAATGCACTTACTTATTAGCATTCACTTATTAGTAGATTAAAATTTTTTAAAAATTTTATTTCTTATTTCACTCCTTTCCATTCAATTGCATTTCAAATATTTGCTGATAGTAGTACACTTCATAGTACTTCCATTTGAGACTGAGAAAAAATATTCACCAGATTTAGCATATTCTGCTAATAACTTATCACCATTCCTGACTTCAAAAGTTTAAAGAGCTTTAAAAATTTCTGGATGCTTATCAGAACAGGGGACAAAACTCCCTGGAAGGATAACATCAAACTCTGTGGTACAGATTAGCAGGGGCAGTTATTACCTTGACTACACATCAATGAACTTCTGGTTGGCCATTTTTTATGTAAACTCGTGCAAGCTGTGATATAAAGAGGCACCTGGGTTATTTGTTTCTCAGAAATTAAGTAAAAATTACATGTTCATTTAAGATAGCATTAATAAATTGTGGATAGTTTTGATGAGTTGCAATAAATTAATGTGATTTTGACCACTTTATCAGGAGTGCTGGCAATTACACAACTCATATCCTTGTACTGTTTGCAGGTGGCCATGCAAGCAGCTGTCAGCAAATGCTGTGCAAGACATCTATCTCTCTTAATGGAGCAGGGTGCAGTATACAGGGAGCAGCTGACCAGCTGTACAAGCAGGAAACCCAAAAATTTATTACCTCAGATATGATCCAGGACTAATGATTTGGCTACGGTCTTGTCTCTGCACAGCACCACACTATCAGGTGGATGCAGTAGCTTGGGTTAGAGCTAGTTGGTTGCTAGACAGCACAGCTGTCCAACAGCCATAAATTCTGGAATCTTTAGCTCTCCTCTAGGAGGGCTAGAAAGAAAACACCTGCATTTTACCCACAGCTAGTTGAAATGAACACGTTATTATAAAATGTTTCCACTGGAAAATTTGCTGGTTTTCAAATATAATTTGTTTCAACAAACGATCTCTCTGATTGCTTCTGACAGTTACCCAGCTCCTCTGTCAGTGCACTGGGCAGATACCTTCTTCTTCAAGTCCCCCTCCGTCCCATGTCTGTCTGCATCTTGTACTGTTTCTCCCCTGTCATTTAGTCCTGGGTATTCTCTATCCTTAAAGCTCATTTTCTCACTCCCAACTAGTTCCTGATGCCCAGACACAGTATTTTCAATATCTGGTCTCTTTTTCATTGTCTCTTTTAAAGATGCCACCACCTTAAAATGCCCCCACTGTTCAGCATGCAAGCAACATCCCTAGCACATCTAGTCATCCTTCCATAACTGCTATTAACTGCCAAGATCACACCTTCCTCTGTAAGGAGCTTGTCTTTACAGGTTTTCACAGCCATACTCACATCTGATCCCTACCTTGGCTCCATTTTGAACACTGCAAAAATCTCTGCAGGTGCCTTTTCTGGAAGCACTTCCATCTATCCCTGAGCAGTGCCTACCCTTTGCTTTCCATAGTAAGCAACTTACCAAAGTTTTTTCTCTCCACCTTGTCCAACCAAGCTGGCTTCCTGATTTCCTTCCTGTCTTTGTTCCTGATTTCTACCAGTCACCATGATCATATCTGGCCTCTCCATTCTTCCTTCCTGATCTCCAGAAAAGCCCTTGACGTAGTACAGCTACTCCCCTGCAGCTCACTGGAAGTCTCCCACCTCCGAGCAGTAACATAAGCAGCTGTTGCCAACTCCTCAGAGTAGAGAATAAGTTATTTCAGAGTGTGAAGAAGTGCTGGATCAATTTGGGGAGAATGTTTTGATTCAGAGTAGAAGATTTTTTGTTCCCTTCATTTGAGCTGTTTTCCAGCCACACAGTGGTGAGAGGTCATTTGGGGAGTCTGGTGAGTCCTTCAGACTGACTTGTGTCTAAGGCTGTGAGATGGCAGCAGCTGTGTGGAGAGCTATAGATATGCCAAAAATATTTGGCAAACTCACCAGCTCCATGTACTTGAGACAATGAGTAGAGCCTGTGTGACTTCTGCTTACCCCCAGGCCAACAATCTAGAGACAGGGTCTGGAACAGGGCTGGAGTGCTGACTCCCATGTCCCAAAAAAGGAGGGGAATACCACATTGTTATGAAAGTTGTCAGAGGTGGCTTTGTCAGGAAGTGCTTGGTCACCATTACTTCTCATAGGGATTCATTTGCTCCACCAAAATACACCTAATTTTTTTCAGGTGAAGTTTCTCAGCTCCAGAATTAAAATTTTGATGGGGAGAGACAGAAACGGACTAGTCCACCCCAAATAGAATAATAACTAGGACATCCGAGATCTTTCTGAGAAGATTCAGAGAAGAATATGGACTATACATAGAGAAAATATAGAATAAGGATTTAGGGAAGATCAGAAGGAAAGGAATTAAACACGCCTTTCCTATAACTTGGGTGTGGGAAAGCACTACATAGCAATGTATTAATTATCTTGGAAAGTTCTCAAGGCTTCGTTTCCTCTCAAGGCAGAGGGGGAAAATTCAAACCTGAAGGATACAACAGCTTAAAATAAACACAGTGGGAAAAGCTACTAAGGTGTAGGTGGGGTTATAATGTTTGTTATGTTTGTAAAACACTGTAATCAAAGAATTTTAAAAGATAGCATTTGCATACAATTCACTTTAAAGCTGCTATAAGTGGCACCCATATCTTTGATTTCCTTTCACACATTAGGATCCTTTTCTTCTTGTCATGTCACCCTAAAATCTTCTGGAATTTGATCCCTAGCCCAGACCTGAAAAAATGGGAGGTTATCTGATGTCTTTGCGCCATCTGCAGATCCTATCAGTCAACTTGCATCTTTTTTATTTTTTTTTAATTGCACAGGGCACCGACTAGATGTTTGCATAGAAAGATTGATTATAATTGTATTGTCTTGTTCCTGAGAAGTAATATTGGCTCAGAATCCCAACTCACTATTTTCCTTTTCCTTTTTTTTATCCCTACTGTTATCACAGTCAGACTGACTTCCAACATCGTATTCAGAATTTCGCTAAATGATTTCCAACCGTTTAACAAGTCACCTCCTTTTGGTTTTAAAATGTTACAATACCTAATTATCCCAGCTCCAAAAAAGTGTATCTTGTTTCTGATGACTTTTATCCCCAAATGTAGTTTTTTCCTCTGAGATGGAGAGGGGTCTTTTAAGAAGGCAGCACAATGGCAAGATAACATTCTTTGTCTTTCCACAAAGAGAGCCTAAAGAGTAGTATGTGAATTGCCAGGCTATTTCCCGGATGTGAAACTATATATAATTAAACACCTTCTTCAGAGGCGAAGAAAGGGCTACAGTCTAAAAATGTCACCTCCAGCAGCTGGATACCAAACTCTTTGTGAGGGAAAGGCTCGTTGCCTGAAGGCTGGAGATGTTCAGCTGAAAGCTTCTTTGGAGAGCAATCAATAAGCAGTAAAAGGCAGCTTGAGGGTACCCAAAACATTACTTTTCCAGATATGCCAGTTTAATAACTATCTGAGATACTGGATATTAGGTTGAGGTGACATCGTCACAAACAGTAACTCATTTACAGCCCATTCATACTTTCATTAAGATAAGGAAATGTTTTTCCAGTCTGAGTAACACACTTGATATTTCAAGAAGAAAAAAACCCTCAAACTAGCTTATGTTCAGCTTGCTGCTTCTGGTGGAATTAAAAAAAAAAAGAAAAAAGAAAAAAAAAAAAAAAAAAAGAAAAGCTATTACTGGGCTTTCATGTAGGAAAAGTCAGCCATTAGCACAGCCATAGGGGTGGGAGCAAAAGTGCAGCTAGAGAAGTAAATTTCTGACAGTAACTAATACTGGATGGTAAGGGAAATAATTTATGTAATGGCGCAGTCAGAGAGTATTCCTTTCTCCCATTTATACACTCATTTTTTAACAGTCAGCACCTGTGAAGTCCTGAGGTCTTGAGCTGATGGATGTACTCCAACTACATTTAACCGTCACCAGTGAACCAATCCTTCATGTTTTTTCCAGATCTTCTTTTGTCTAGCTATGAACTTTAATTTCCACAGAATCCTGTAGCAATAAGTTCCGCAACTGAGTTCAGTGTTGTACAAAAAGGATTTTTCTTGTACTGTTTCTCCCCTATCATAAGTATCAAAATATTTTCCCTATAATCATAATGATAATATATATCACCCTATAAAGACTTTTAGGCAAAAAAAGTAATTAGAAACTCTATTTCCTAGTGTAAAACCTGCAAAGAAAAGAATCCTTTGAAAAAAAAAAGTATATATGCCTTTTAGAAACCTCCTTTAAAGAGAAAAATTAATTCCTTTTTTCTTGATAAATTATACTTATGTATTTGCAAGTCTAAAGGATTGCAGGAGGAAAGCCACTCTCTCCCTGAGTTCTCCATACACTGCTCAGCCTTAAAGTCAGAACCAATAGTCATTCATATGTCTAAGTGAAAGTAAGCATTGTTTTGCTTTGTGAATTCATATTAGGGATAAAAAACCTACCTAAAAACTGTGTGTGTGCTAATGCTGACACTCTTTAAGTGTACTATGCCCAACCTACTTACTGCAACCAACACACCACACACGTATATAGACAAAATACAGTTAGATTTTTCCTTTTAATCTGGCAATTCTGAAACTAATTTAAATGGAATACCATTCAATGTCCATTACTGCAAATAAAGCACCATCAATTTAAGGAAAACAGGGAAACATCTGTTTTCCTAAACAGTTGTCTTCATTAATGTCAAAGGTTTTCTATCATATGGGATGGCATATTTTATATGTCACATATGTCACTTTATATGTCACTCTTACACTTGAACACAGCACATAAAGTATTTTTTTGCAACATTAATTAATGGTGCCTTTACTGGTACCTAAAAGGGACTGGACAGATTTCTGATCTAAAATTTGCACAGTTCAAAAAATGATGTCACAACACACAAGTGGTTGAAAATATTTCATAGAGCATATTTTATTAGAATATGGTATTTTTTGCAAAACATTTTCATTGAGTCTTTTGTAGTTTTTTTAGTAGAGGGAGATGTATATGAAAGTGGTGCATCACATCAAACTCAAAATAGAATATTTGGGTTTGACTCCTTTCTGGAACATTGTCCTGATTTCTTCCTTTAATACTGTTTAGACCTACTGATAGTTCATTAACCTAACATAGTATGTGAAATATTTTACATTTTAAGAAGCAGCTTAACAATACTTTTAGACTATTTCCCAGCTTTATTCGGGTAATATATATCATAGTATAGCTGCAAATAGTGTTTAGTTTAATACAGCATATATGGGTTTTCACCCCTTACAGAATTTACCTTGCCCTGTCAAATGATAAATGTTTGGCAATCCCAGTTTTTTCTCCACTTAGCTCTCTCTCCCCAGACGTGGTGCAGTCTGGTGCCAGGCCATTAGATGTCACTGTGGACCATGCAAAAGAAGACCAAAGCACGAACTAGCATCTTCCCGTCTGCAAACAGTAACCCCAGTTTCAAAACAGGTCTGCATCTTCAGTGACTGCATCATACCCATGTGCCTTCTCCCATACGTGCACCTTGGCCTCCAACACCACGTTCCTCTGCAGCTGCTGTTTGGACACAACAGCACACAGTGGAAAGCAGGTGAGGCTCCATACAGCAACAACTTTCTCCTGTCCTCCTTTCGTTTCATGATGGAGCAATTTCCAGGGTCCATAGCACCATGACAAACAGCTGTGGGGTCCCTCCCAGAGGGCCAAAAGGCCATGCTGAGCATGGTCTGAGTTTAGAGCAAATAAGTCACCAAATGAGATGTACAGTGGATTGGATCTGAAGCCAACTGACTAACATTCCATTGCTGCACTGGATTTTTATGGTTGGTTTGCAGTTTTTTCCTGAGTTGCTCCCAGTGAAGCATTGCATCAGTTTGTTGCAACTACCCCAGGGGAAGCAGGGAGGGACCTTGATCTCTGGAGTGGCAAGGAGAGGTGTTCCCACAGCTGTGGGATTGGAGGTGGATTCTACTGATGCTGAAATCCCGGGAGGGGCAAAAAAACACTTATTGACTTCTTGTGGCAGCAGGATCACAGTCCAACTGCAGTTATGGTCTTTGTTACATTCCCAGCTTTCTAGGCTTGGGCATCACAGTATTTTATGCATGAACTGCAGGGAGTAGAGCTGCCACATCATAACTGGAAATATTTTAAAGGTTGCCAGTCTTCCTGCTGACATGACTGTACTGCACACACTAGCTGGAGTTTTGGGCGCATCCTGGAGTTTCAACCAAAGGGAAAGTACTGCTTGGGGTAAGACTTTTGCCCATTGCCACATAGTTCCACTAATTCTAAGCATCTCAGAATTCTAAGCAGCTCAGAAACAGCCAAAGGTGGGGCATCTTTGAAGTACCTTGTAATCGAATCAGATTTATGTCTTTTTAGGCAGAGCACCTCATATGTCACAGCAAGACAGGGTTGGATTAATTTAAAAGGAAATTAAAGAAAGGATTATAAAACCGTAGAGGTTATTAAAGATTATTCTTTCTGATGGCAAAGGCATTATTCCCTCTTAGAAATCACACTGCATACACACACAGGTGGAAAGCCAAAGGAACAGGGGTTGTGGTTATAAGATCTGATAGTTTTGTAAGTAAAATTCGAACCAAGTGAGAAGCATAGCACTGTCAGGGCAAGAGCTCACATACTAGAAATTACAGCCCTCACTGGAGAACTTAGCCCAGAAACTAGTTGCATAGAGAAGAAATTCTTATCCATGCTCCAGATATGAGGACCCAGAGCACAAGCTCCTAAGGTCATATCACATGGCTGTGCTGCTTCAGGGGGTTCCCACTGTGACTGAGACAGACAAACTGACAAGCCTGAACTCAAAAACCAAGGAAGCAGGAGTGCTGCAAAAATTACTGGAGAGTTCCAAGTCCAAACTGGTGTGTAAATATTGATATCAGCATCAGGTGGGGAGTGTACTTTGGCTAGCAGTAAAGCATTTCAAACCAAGGTGGCAGGAAACCAATACCTTTTATCTTCTGACTGTCACCATAACCTTTGCCATTACAGGGGACAAGCTGCTGCTCTAATTGGTGGAAAAGGGGACTGTTAAGTTTGCAAAGCAACTGTTTTTCAGAAAACCTTCTGCAGAATTCACATGGTGTTCTTAAAGGCTCAGAGGTTTTGTCTAAGACAGTTACTTCTCAACCTGGAAGACAGCAAATTGTGTCTTTTTGTCTCACTTTCATTCTCTTCAGCAATGTGAGAAAGGGAAGTGAGCATTTTCTCCTTCTTTACATCTTCTCAAGTCTCAGCTTCTTTTCTCATTTTCCCACATTCATCTAGGACAATCAGAAACATATCCCAAATCTTGTCATAGGATAACAAAGCCTGCAATCTCCTCTGCACTTCACCTTAGGTGGTGGAGAGATGTCATGCATTCTAATATTGCTTCCAAAGGACTAAAAATACAAAGACTTCCTGTTGCTACCATAATTTAATGTCCTGAGAGGGCTGGATTGCTGTCTTCTAGACGGGGTTGCTGTCTTCTAGCCAGACTGGCAACAGAATATGCTGATTAGCAAATGAAAAATTTACACAAAGCAAATCTAGACCTCTGAATTCTCTCTAGAAAAGTTTTACAGTATTTGCACAAGAATTTGCTTGCAGTAAAGGAGATTTGAGTGTCTAATTTTAAATACCCTTTTCTGTGAAGATAAAATATTTCTTTGGGTACCCACACATGTGGAGATGCTTTGGTTCTTTGCAAGTGTTTCTCCCTAATCTGTACTACAGCTGGTGCATCAGTGTTATTTTACAGGTATTAAAAATATTCAGGAGGGTAGCTGTTAGCTAAGGTTTCACACTCTAGATAACAGATGGCAGATGTTCTTCATTGTAGCAATGAGGATAGCAGCTGCCCCTGTGACAGGAGAGAGAATGAAGAACTTGATCCACACTAGTGTTTGGAGAGAGCTGATCTTAGTGTTTCTGGCATTCCTAGCAAGGTTTAAAAAACCACTGATGTCTCACTTAAGGTCAGAAGAAGATGGAAAAAAATATCTACCTTGCTGCTAATATGGGTCTGGGCACTTTTGCAAGGAAAATTTCAGGGTAAGGATTTCTGCCATGTATCTATACTCTGTTGAGAAACAGCTGTTGAAGAACTACGTGTACACAGAAGAGAGAGGAAATTTATTGGTGCAGCAGGGAAGAGGAATCTGGGAAGCAGGACTGGAAACAACCTGATGGATAATTTCAGCTCAGTAAAAGAGAAGACAAGAGTTTGTGCTACTTGATTCTACTTTTCTCATGCTGCTGCAGCAGGCATGGATGTGAGAAAGCACTGGTGTCTCTCAGGCAGGCTTGTACGAGATTCCCAGGGGATGCTTAAGCCATGGCATGGAGCCATGAGCTAGCACTGGAATTACAGACTGGCCATGCCAGAGCAGTGCTGAGGCCCAAAAGATCTAAGGGACTCCAACACAAGGACAACCACACAGCCCTGCTAGGACCTGAAAGAGTATCCCTGGACACATGCCACACTACTGTAGCAGCTCACTCCAGATCTCCAAAACAGTGCAGTGCTCCCATGGTTAGTGAGAACAGAAACAGCAGCAGCTTCCTGAGAGTGAAGACTGTCAGATCTGAGAGATGAAAAGCAAAAGTACAAATAGGAGAAGGACAAGCTACAAAATCCAAACTTGAGCTGAATAAATTTTGGAGGCTCAGTTAATCACTTAAGTGACTTCAGATTTCCTTTCTTCCTCTCCATGTCATTCAGGATTCCTGACAGTGTTACTGATATTTTTTCTATGATCATTGATAAATATCTAGCTATGGAAACACTTTCAATTAGACACTGCAACTGCGAATCCCTTCTCCAAGATCTAGGTTTAATTAATGTAGGAGGGCAGGCAGTCAAAGCTTTGGCTGAGGTCTAGAAATGCCTGTCCCTTGCTGACCTAAAAGTCATGGTTGCCTTGTAGCAGTGCTTTATTTTTCTGGTTCTCACACCAATGTATGTGGCAGTAACTGTGTACCAGTGCACCATGGCCTACAGTGTTTTATAAACATAGCAATAACCAAAAAACCCTTGTGAGGGTAAATGCTCCTCTGAAATTCTTTTTCCAACTCTTTGGTACTGGTATTTGAGGGAGCACATATGCCCACAATACCAAAGCACACTTGCCATAGCCAGTGGAAAAAAAAGAGCAGTGGAAAAAAAGAGAAAAAAAAATGTGCTGCACCCATTCTCAATGGCAACGTGTCTGTTATCCAGAGAACTTATTACCAGGTGTATTGAATGTACATGGCAAGCTTTTGGAGGTTGGGGAAGGGGGCTATAGGAGTGGCTTTTCTGAGAAGATTCAATCTTCCCCTATATTTGACACAGGCAATGCCAACCAGATCCAAGACAGATGCACTGCTGCCAAAGGCTGAGACCATCAGAAATGGTAATTAATGCCTCTGTAGGAGGGATTAATTATTTAGGAAGGGGGGAAAAAATGTATCTGCAGCCAGAGAAGAGAGTAGTGAAAATATGTGAAACAACTCTGCAGACACCAAAGTCAGTGAAGAAGGAGGGAGAGGAGGTACTTCAGGCACAGAAGCAGAGATTCTCACACAGCCCATGGTGCAGACCATAATAGGCAGCCGTGCCCCTGCTGCCCATGGAGGGCCCCAGGGCAGCAGAGACCTACCTGCAGATATGAAGGAGCCTAAAAGAAGGCTGTAACCCCCTGGGAGTGCCTCAGTGGTGCAGGATCGTGGTAAGAAATTTATTTCCTCAAATTGAGGCTGTTTTTACAGTAAGTGGGGAGTGATGTCCCTGTCCTTATTCCAACTCAGGAACCTTCCATTATATTTTCTCTCCCCTGTCCATCTGAGAAGCGGAGAGAAGCTTTGTTGGACACTTGGCATCCACAGGGTAAAACCTCCACACCAGGAGAGTCACATGTTGTAGGTCAAGCTCAGACCAAACTTAATTTTTCACACTGGATTCAGGTATGCTTAAAGTGGATCTGTCCCAATAACTTTAATGGACAGATAATTTCTATGCAGGGAGTAAAGAGTCATTGCCATGTGAAATTTTCTAGTAGTGCTATAACTGAAGTAGATTCCAGTATAGCCTGTGCTTCTCCAGGAATTAGGGAATTTCTCTGCTGTCTTAGCCTTGATGCAGCTTTGACTCAGCACACTCTTGACATAGGCCACTGTCAATTCCTGTCCATTGAAGTAAACTCTGCACAATACCCTCTGTGGATGAGTATAAGAATATTCAGCAGTAGGTGAGACTCAAGATGCTTCTTTTATAGCTGACA
The DNA here is from genome assembly GCA_034509185.1 of Euphonia xanthogaster. NCBI lineage: Eukaryota > Metazoa > Chordata > Aves > Passeriformes > Fringillidae > Euphonia > Euphonia xanthogaster. The sequence continues at coordinate 39,902,954 of JAYDZK010000169.1, read as the reverse complement.
TAGGTGGGAAGAGTACCTTGTATTACTGCAGCCAAAAAAAACAGCAAGACAAGTAAGAGAGGCCTTGTATGTTCACATTCTTACATCAGAAAAACATATGGAAAAAGAATGAGGCCCTGTGAGTTTCCTATGGTGGGGGATAAGATGTTACACATGGTAGTATGTAGAGAATATAGTAGTATATATTTTGCACAATACCAAAATCTCTCATGCCCAGTTAACTCTGTTATATGTCTTTTTGCAATCAAATTATGATTCAGGATTACTGGGGCATGCAATGCTTATATTAATTTATAATACTTACAGTGACTTTAAGAACTAAGTATTTGATTAAAAAAATTAGTTACAATTTCCTGGTCCCTGTCTTTCCCAGGTATTCACATGGCAACATACTTTGCAATCAAATTAGTTTAATAAAAAAATACAATTAAGAATCTAACCAAGGGATCTTCATAGGCATCTGACAAATTTGCTGAAGAGAAGTCAATTTGAAAGACAGTGACATGGCAAAGTCAGGCCATAGATAATGTATATGTGTGTTTGCATGTGTTTGTTCACAGCCTATTCACATTAAAAAAAAAATGTGAACAGAAATGTTAAACAAAGCACTAACTCCACAGCCTCAGTGGCTGAGGAATTAGGGACCAGCTATGCATCTCCCATTCATCTTCCCCATCCTGGAATGTGCAATATGTGCTTTAGCCCATCCCATTGCTGAGCACACAGTCAGCGTCTCAGTGTGCTTACATGTTTTCCATTTGTTTTTCCACAGCTCGCTAATGACTTGTAACTGCCCTGTCACCACCCTGCTGCAAAGGCGATGATGAATTCAGCAGACCCAACATGCAAATGGAAAAGCACGGAAAATATTAACTGTTGGTACTGATATGCGACTGGAGTTTTGCAAACCTGCTGGTGTTGCATAACGTGGTGAAAATATAGTCTCAGAAAATAAGCACCATCTTCCTGCCAGCACAACTCTTCTGCAACATGCCTAAGAGCAAAGAACCATTGTGAAGTAATTCAGTTTTATTCAGTAGCTAGCTTTGTTAACCTTTGCAGGAAAGAAGGAAGTGAAAAGGAAATAAATATCAATATTTTAATTTGCCACTGCTCTTTTTAGACATGACAAAATGAAGCAAAGACTTTACTGGTGAGAGAAGTTTGAGATCACATTGATCCACAGATGCATTTAGCAATACTGCAGTGTTTTGATGTACACTAGTAAATTTTGCCAATTTATAATGCTGAAGCAATCTCTGCTGTGGTTTTCTTAATGACCTAGCTATGGGGCCAAGATAGGCCCCAGCTTTGGGAAATGGAGACATAACTGTAGCTCCGTGAATAATTCTTTCAGGGTAGGCTCAGCAGGAAAGCACACTCTCAAGGCATGTTTTGCATATATCCGCTCCTTCTTATAAACAGGAGCAAAGCTATGACAGAAACACAGGCTTCAGTATACAGGTTTTCATATACATCCATCATAGTGAAAGGAAAAGGATTTAACATTATCTGAATGAAACAAGAATTTGATACAGTTTCTTCTCCCATCTCAGATGTTGCTGACACTGATGTGCTTTCGTGGAGGAATGCACATCAGCACTTTCTAAAACAAGTCGTTTAAGTGAAAACATTTCCCAGTCACCACAGCACTGCGTGATTTTTATGCACCATCATATAAATATTCTTAGCTCACAAAGATCATAAAAATATTCCACCTAACCATTCAGGTCAGGGGTCAAAACTGGATCAGCCCCATTTTATTTTTGCTAGAAAAGAGAATGCATTTTAAAGCATGCCAAATAAAACCACAGTCCTTGCAAGCCAGCATGTTTTTGCCTTGATTTTTAGTGAAAGAATGCAAAAGGAGCATGTCTATGAGCATCCAGGGAATAAGGCTGCAGTATCTGAATGCATTAAATGCCTGTTAGTCAATAAAAGTACATTACCATGCCATCCTCTGCATTGCAGTCTAACCCTCACTACCTGCACAGATCTCCAATGCAAATAAAGATGCACACTAGCTAAATCGGCATGCTGTAAAAACTTAGGAAGAATTGATCTTTCTTTCTTTTTTCTCCTGATATCCTTAAGCTAACCTGTTGACCCAGAAATTAGAGGTATACTTGGCAAGATTGAAATTAGTGGGTCTTTAGGCTTCACTTTAGCAAGCTATTAAAGCCTGTGTAAAAGTTTAAGCATGGAAATAGTGCTTTAGACTTCAGTGGGACAACTCACCTATTTAGAGTTAGGTGAGTGTTTACACATCTTGCTGAATAGGTGCCTTGGGGCCCTCTAACCTTATGTCCTGAAAACTTTTGCCATCCTTAACTAAGTTTGTTATAGTGCCATGAAAGGACCCTTTTTTCTTCCTTTTTTTTTTTTTTTTTCTGGAATTGTGTTTTGTTCTCATTGCACAAAGACTCTTTGGGGTTTTTTGCACTAACTAAACTTAAAGTTATATCTGTCCAGGAAAAAAGATAGTGCCCTTCCTTTATAAGGCCTCAAAGTTGCAGTAGAATTCTGCAGCAGGGCAGGATTTATAGTTTACACTCTGGAACTGCACACTGGCATGTAACTGTTTCTGTTGAAAACACGCTCCTTTTTCAAAGTAGACTCAGATCTCACATGCACCAGGATTTGCTTTATTTTTCAGAGAAGTGTGAAATTTTGAAAACAGAAATATCAGAGAGTATTATATACAAAAAGAATGATGAAAAGACATATAAATGCTGGTTTAAAACCTGATGTTAAATGTACAGTGTTAAAAAAGCAATGTAACAACAATTATCTAACTGGTGTAGCTAGGGCTTTGAAGGATTAATTTCTTCCTAATGCCAGGCAAGTGAAAGAAGAAAATTATGATCTATGACTACAGGAAAATTAAAATTATAAATGGTAAAATCAACCAAACAGCACTGTGATTCAGAATATTTTTAGAAGTCAGCTGTGCAATCCAAAAATATGTCCAATAATAGCAGAAAAGGCCACAAGTAAAAATAAACTGCATATGTAAGAATGAGAGCAGACTCCGGAATGAAGGATTACAAATGACTTGGTGTAACCTGGCATACAAACAGAAAAAGTGGCTGCTTGGATCTGCAAACATGATCAGCTATATTAAAAAGCTGTTGAAGAGAATGAAGGAAAAGATAAGCAATAATGAAGACCAAGAACCAAACTGGGAGGAGGATCTGCAACTCTACTGCAACACTGATGGAATTCACATTTAATATTAACAGTCAAGAAGAGAGTTTTAAGCGAGATTATAATTAAATCTCCGCGTGATGTGAACTTGCTGAGCATTATGAGTTATAATGACGGCAGAAAATGATTGCTGCAGAGCCAGCAGGAAATCAGGAGGACTGGAAGAAAGTGAGGTTTTCTGGGGAAAAAACGCAAGCTGCAGCTGGTGGGAAGAAACAAGGAGAGTGGGGCAGGTGTGAGAGAGAAGTAGGTACTAGTATCAGGACTGACTAGTAGGCAGTTCCGAATTTTCATCAGTGTGCCAATGAGTGAGATCCATAGTTTCATTTACTTCCAAAGAGTCTTACACCAGCTTTGTGTCCCTGAACACGTGGAGGTGCAGTGACTCTCTGAGCACTGGTCCCAGGACAATCACACCCAGACCATGTGCCCCCCAGACACCTCTAGCTATGCTCTGTTGTAAACTTTGATCTTTTGCAATTCAAATTATTTCCTAATGCTTCACCTTCTTCCCTGCTAATTAGGATGTCAAGCCTTTACAATAATACCAAATTGTATGACTTTTTTTCTTCCCATTTTCTATTAGTCTTCCACATCCTCCTTTCTTTCTATATAACTGACACCCTTGACCCTGTTTTCTGGCTTAACCCCTAGAATTCTGTCCCCAGACTTATTCTGACTACTGTGTGCCACTCTTTCTGCCTGCCTGATTCCTTCCATTCTCCTGCATATTCTGTGCTTCTTGAGGACCCCGTCTGTTCCACACTTGCTCATGTGCTTCCCCAGTTTGCCTATCTATCCACCAATTTATGGATAAGCACAAATTTTTAAGTGGTCCAAAATAAAGACTTTTAGCTACAAAGATTTCAGCTGGAGGGCAAAAACTGGAGAGAGACAAGAATAAGCACTTTCATGCTAAGCTTGTGACAGTCCTTAGCAACGCCTCCTCCCTCCTCCCTTCCCTGCAACCCCCACCACTTTGCTAGGAGTGTCACAAGAGAATCAATCTGCAACCCCATGAAAAATAAACAGAAATAAGCACAAAAACAGATGGGCATCTCTTAATCCCTTGTAGCTGAAGACAGGATTTTACTCATGTTTTTAGAAGATTCCCTCTTCTAAAGATTTCCATCAACTCAAATCTGGTTTTGTCGTAGAAGCTGTATCCATGAGAGCTACACTCTTACATCCTTTTCCCTCTCCACTACCATGTAAGCTATAGTTCAAAAAGTCATTTTTTTCAATTCAAAACAAATCCTCTGAATTCAACAAAGAGCCATTTACACATCAGATTTGCTTCTTCCTAATTAAATAATCCTCAAGACATCAGACCTTAAGAAGAATGTTTTCAAAGGCAGCTGTTCTGCTAATTAGACAAAACGCCTGAATGACGGCAATTTACTTAGAGTCACCTCACAGAGGGACACACACACTATGATGTATTCTCAGGCACAGAACTAACTCTACTGTGTGCATGCAACCTAAGGGTTTACTATAGTTTCAGGATATTCTTAATGATTGAATTTAACATTTCCAAAAACTGACAGAAGGCTCCAACCCACATTTTAACAGAACCCTGTACTGCTAAGCAGTTCCTCAGTCTTTTTACATAAAAGGATATGCTCAGTACATGTCTTGGGCATACAAGGAACAAGAGTGACAGATACAAAAAATGCACTTTGCCTCATCTTGAGTAAGATAATGGCTTGTGTTAGACTTGGTTCAATCCACATGTGACTGTTCTGCATCCTCCAACTAACCTTCTAAATATCCACCAGATGTCCACAGCTCAGAGACCCCCTTAAAAAGTGGGGTGAGATCCCTCACAGGATCAGTGGCAAAAGTTTGGTAAGGTACAACAATAGGACAAGAGGACAGAGAGGCTGGCTAGCAAAGTTAGGATGCTGGTTCATGCACTGAGTTTCTGTCGTGTCACGTAACAGTCTTAAACAAATAGATTCATCCTCACCTCATACATGACAATGTCAATACAGTCTAAAAACACAACTGAAATACAGGGAATGAAGCCTAGGCAGGGAGACTTTATATCCCTACATAAGGAAATGTTACTGAAAACACCCTCTGAATTATTTTTCACAGCAAAACATAAGCAAATGTGGGAAGCAAACTGCAATTTAGCTCTTGAAGTTGTGTGGTACACCAAAGTATTTTGTATACTTTGGACTTCATCCAAAGAAAATATTCAACTGCTTTTCTTTTAAACACATCTCGAGGTCAATAAATATTGTCCTTTCCCTAACATTAGTCCCATGCAAACTGGTTAATATGCATCCACAAAACAGGGAGTAAAGTAATGTCTGTGGTCACATGAATTATCTGGCTTCAATTTCAGTTCCTACCATAGATTTCCTGTTTGATCCTGTGTACAAGGGTTAACCTCTTTGTACATCTCCATCTGCCAATGAGGGTAAATAACACCTGCTTCCTTTCTGGTAGTTTATGAGGCTCTGAGGGCATGTCTCTACCACAGGTGCAGGCACACCCAAGCTGTCTCCATATGAGGTGCATTACTGTATTTCTCATTTTTCTAGAGATTCAAGTTAGAATGCCCAGTATTCAATTTACCAAAGTGCTGAGTGCTCAGAACTGGAAAATAAGTTAAAAGGAACTCTGGAACAATAAGATGGATATATGTTAGCTGTATAATACTAAGTATGCTGGAAAAGAAGGCCAAAGGCATCTCCAGTGGGCACCCAAAATGAACGAGCATTTCTGTAATGAAACTCAGTGCCTCAGGTCTTCCCTTAAACAAAAGCAGCTTTACACCTTTTGGGATGTTGTAAAGACACCATTCATTCATTCATACTGCAAGGCACTTAATAGCTAGAATGCTCAGTATAGTTTTAAAACACAAAAAATTCTATTTGCAAAGCACAGCTTAAATGACCTGCAGTAAATAAGGCATAGGTTGGAGCATGAAGACAGAGAACTTGAGCAGTATCTTTCATTCTATACACTTATTGAGGAATAGACCCATGGAACAACACTGTGTAATAGTATCATATGAATCAGAACTTAAATTAGATTATGTAGACAAATTGCTTTATTTTCTACTGTTTTGGTGTCTGATTTTGTAACCATATATTTCCTTCACTGCAGCTTTTTTTCATTAAATTTCTTTAACTCAGGATCTGAAGGTGGAAAACAGAAATTTTATTCCAAGTCTTACATCAATCAAGAACAATGTTTCTGAAATTAATGAAATTAAAGTAATGTAAATGAAAAGCCAAACCTTTTGGTTCCTGAAATCTGCAAGCAATATATAAGCATTTGGATTCAGTGTGCTAAAGTTAGGCAGCAAAATAAGGTGTTACGTATAGACTGGTAACTTTTTTCAACTAATTCTTAAAGTCTGGGGAAACTTTAGAGTACCAATATTGAACATTCTGCTCTGTAAGTAATTAAGAATAGCAGAAATTTTCTAAGTCCCTGCTATGAAACTTTCACTTTTGCCACTACCCTTCCCCCACATAATCACATGGTTTTAAATCTAGGGGCGATTCACACCTTTTATGCTTTCACCCAGAAATCAGATAACACAAGGTATTTGTTGAGTATTCTGAAAAGATTAAGTGAAATCACAAGGATTCTATGGAAGAAAGTAATCAGTATAACAGAAGGGATAATAAAGAAGCTGATTAGAATAAAGATACTGCTGTGATATAGCCCATTTGGGATTTCATGTATGAAAAGATAAAAAGATGAAAGAAGAGGAAGAACTAAGAGCAAGAGGTAACAGTTCCCCTGGAAGAGAAAGAAGGGGGAAAAAAAAAAGTATGACATAATATCTAATTCTCCTAGCAAGTATATACTAAATGGTAGTCGTGTTGGTGACTCGTTTTTAGTCATGTTAGAACACGGTTTGAATAAAATAAGGAACTGCGCCGTATGTCTGTTTTAACAAGTGCCAAGCCAAGTGATTTGCAAAAATGCTTCACTCCTCATACCTGCAATGGCATTTTGCAAAATTCTTGCCACATGCCGCACAGTGATGGTTGTTTGGTTCTTTGGCCCCTCCATCTGAGACGTGGCAGGATTTCATGCTGTCTTTTGTCAGCACCTTCAAGAGCATCTCAGTGTTGAGCTCAGTTTTTCATTCCACTTTGTAGATGAATAGCTCAGTCATCATGGCACTGAGGCATTGTTCTACGCAGGTGAGCCATGTGAGAAGAATGGCTAAGGAAAAAAGGAAAAGTATTCATTACAGAGAAAAAAAACCCAAAACAACAGCAAGAATAAAAAACATTACTAAGATGATGTCATACAAGTCATACCACATACACACTTTAACTAAGCACTGTATGAACCACCAGTTATTCTTGTTCCATCTGCAGCTGGAGACATTTGTGAATATTCCTACACAATTTGTCAGAGTAGGACCTCTTGGGACCCCTTCTGACAAGCTCAACTTTGCAAGGTAAATACTGCTCTCAAATCTTCAAGTTACAAGAAAACTGTTCAAAGTGACGCAATGAAAGCAAGGCTTGGGCTTTACTGAGACTCTCAAATGTGTTGCACAGGACTGTAAACAAATACGTGAATAATTTGCCCCTCTGTCCCCAGGAGGAGGTGGATTTGGCATTGCTCTAGTACTTCTAACACTCCTAAAGCTGGAGACTGGTACAGGAAAAGATAAACTGGGGGTCTCAGTGGTGGACACAGCCACCCACACATGGTGTTGAGAAGAGACTACGTGACAAAGAGATGACAGAGCAACTGGTTCCTGCTCACCCAACTCCTATCCCATAAAGACAAGTAGCATTCAAATTAGAGGTGCTCGTTTTAAAGACATACCACAGACTGAAAGGAGGATAACCATGGACAGATGGGCTTTGCATGTGATCTCTGCTTCATGGAGAATAATACAACTTCCCTGACATTACATCAATCAAAAGTATGGCACACAGCGATCTTGGGATTTGTAGATGCTTCCTACTTCTGTGTAGGCAGCACAAAAATTACGTCTCCTGTAGCATAGTCTCCACTTTGTTCATCAGACTCTCTTATAGCAGGGCTTCTTGTCCCCTACTGCATCACTACAGATTGTGCATTCTATCTTCGCTGCCGGCTAAGCAGCTACCTCTGAAGGAGCTGCAGCTGCCTGTCTTGGGAGCTTTAAATGCTGGCATTTCTTGGTAGCAACGACACCTCAGTCTTGAATTTCCATGGCCAACTGTGCTTTCATGTCCCATTCAAACCACGCCCTGAGCCCTTCAAATGACTTTAGGGGGGAATGAACTACATCTTAACCTCACAAGACAGAATTCTGCCCTGCTTCCATAGTGAGAATCAACAATTCCGAACAAGACAGCAAACTTGCACAGTGAGATCCCAGTTGGGTCGGTTTCTAGAGAGCAAGTGAGTGTCAGTGCTGTGCCTGTGCCTGGCAAGAGGCACCACCAGCCAGGAGGAGAAGGGATAGAGTCACAAGCGCCACGTTCTTGCGAGGGAAGCGTTGTTATACCCGCGAGCGCTCTTCGCACCATATCCTCGCATCACTTTAATTTACACGCGGCAGCATTAGGACGACCAGCTCGGTTCCGGTCTCCGCAGCATCTCCGGGGACCGCTCCCGGCCGTACCGGGCACTCTCACCCCGGCGCTCTGCTCCGGTTCGCCGGCTCCTGTCTCGGCCGGGAGAGGGCGAGCACCCCATCCCCTGGGGCGGAAGAGGAGGCGAGGGCAGCCCCCCGGGCAGAGGCAGGGACAGGGATGGGGATGGGGCAGGCAGGAGCCGCCCCCGCGCGGGGCGGAGGGAGCGCTGGGTACTGGCTCCTCGCCCCGCGTATCCACCCGAGAGGTGGCCCCGGCGCTGCCTGGAGCCGCAGCCGCTTCCCTTCGCTCCTGCCCTCCCTCTCTCCCTCCCCCGTCCCCACCTCTCCTCCAAAACCGCAGGAGTCGCTACGGCTCCGCTTCACTCTCTCCGGTGCCAGCGGCGGAGGGGGGCGAGGGGCCCTCAGCGCAGGCACGGCCCGGGGCGGGAGCAGCCCCGCATCCTCCCCGCCGCCCCCCTGCCATGGCCAGTGTCGCGGCACAGCGCTGACGATGCTGCTGGGCGCCCCACGGCCGG
>JAYDZK010000169.1:39841951-39893557 GCA_034509185.1 Euphonia xanthogaster | reverse complement strand
CGGCTGGGATCGCGGTCGGGTGGGCGAGAGGCTGCAGGCAGCCCTCGCCGGCCTCCAGGAGCTCCAGGTGCTTCGGGAGAAGCAGCGGGAGCTGGTGCGGGCCGCCCTGGCCATGCCGCAGCGGCCGGCGGCGGGCGGAGAGCAGCAGCCCCTGGCCGCCCACAGCAAGGAGCACCGTCTGGAGGTCACCCTCTCCGCCCTGAAGGAGCAGCTGGTAAGGGACCGCAGTGCACGGGACGCCGCGCTGCCCGCCTCCGTGAGCCCAGCCGCGGTGCCGAGCGCGGGCGGACGGAAGCGCCCCTGGGCTGTCAGACACCCGGCTGCCCCTCGGGAGCCGCGGGCGCCGTGCCGGCACCGAGGGCGGGCAGGGCGCTGCAGCCGCGGGCCCGGCGCTGCTCCCTCCCTCCGCGGGCAGGGGCGAGCGGCCGGGCCGGGGCGGTGGGGCGAGCCCCGCCACAGCCGCTGTAGCGGGCGGGCGCTGCCGCTGCTCAGGCAGGGCTCGCCCGGGCGGCCGTGCCAGCGGGAGCGCTCGGGAGAAGTTGTTATCTCGGCCCCGCTCATTCATCGGAGGCGAGGAGTAGGCGATGATTAACTTCAGTAATACAGCGCTCAGCTCTCAATGGCAGCAGCCGTTTGCATAGGAGATCAAGAGACACGCGGGCTGGGATACACCTGCATCAGCGCTCGGGGGTTTGGGTGGGTGTGTGCGCGCACACCTCTGCGCCTCTACCTGTGAGCGCGCACCGCTGTGTGCCCGCACGGCTGTGCGCCAGTGGGAGCCCATCTGCCAGGAAACGCTTCGTGGGACGGACGGGAGTACTTTGTTCTTTCCACGGATGGCGTGATCAAAAGGGAAGAATAACTGAATGCCAGACCTTGTATTTGAAGTGCTGCAGAGGCCACTTACACAGGGTTGTTTTTTTTTTAACTAAAAAACAATTCTGATTTGTAGCTGAACCGAGTTTCATAGCTGAGACAATAATCAAAGGGTAAAAGGCTTTAATCTCTAGTATAGGCAATTACACACTTCACTAAACTCAGATTTAATTCAGAATCCTTTCCCTCGCTGTACTGGTGCAAGTCTTGGCCCTCAGTTATCCATCAGGTGTGAAAACAGAAGGGTTATTCACTCCCCATAGGCAGCTTTCTCAGGCAGCATCTCAGGATAAAATGGGCTTTAACCTTCAGGGAAACCTAGCCACCACTGTGTGAAAACACAGCAGCGGGCATATCTTGATTAAATTAAAAAAATGCAAGACAAGTGGACAGCCAGCCACTTGATTACCCGTCAGTGATAATCTTAAGTAATGGCTCTACTTTTTTTTTTTTTTAATTGAGCAAAAGAACATTTATTGCCTGTTTGAGGCCAGTGGGGTAAGAGAATCACACAATGAGCTCTGGTCGTAGTGACTGTACTTCTTTTCATGTCAGCTGTTGTGCTGTAATTACTCATTTGTTGTAATATTTTTCAAATAAAATATTAAAATAGAAGATTAATTTGTCAGGCTTTTACTTGCACCTAACAAGGCTTTCCAAGAACGTGGGAGAAACTAGACATTAAAATGGAAGGAAAAAGAGGCTGCCTTTTAATTGCTGCCCTTTAGTAATGCAGGAGTTGAATGGACTCAACAATAACTCTGCACACCTCCAGAGAGGGACAGATTTCACCAGTAGGTGCCAGTGCAATTATAGGAAACGTGTCTCTTGGGATGCCTGGGAGGGAAGTGTTCATAAAGCTTCAGAAGGATGACTCAGAAGTTCATAAATCCAGGTACAGGTTCTTCAGCAAAAATACAGTTGTGCTTAAAGTGGTTAATACAGAGCTCTTCTGATTGACCCGTGGCTGCTGGAGGCTTTTCAAACTGTACTGTTCAGGCCTCCTGGTAGCTTTATTGATTTTTTTTCCCCCTGCAAGTTGCAGATGTGTATCTGAGTAGAGGTGCATACCTCAGATTTCCTTAATAGCAAAGTAAACCCAGTCGAAGACAGGCTTTTCACAGTCATTTTAGGAGGAGTTGACAGATCTAGGATCTCAGTGACCACAGGCTGAAAACTTTCCCAGTGACTCATGAGCAGTGTATTGCACTTAAAACCAATGAAAGTTCTGTTCATGATTGCAGGAAATGAAGTTAAACAGAAAACAACAGAAAATGCAAAGTGCAGCATTGCTCAAGGAGTGATATGTCTTCAGCAACAACAGCAACTGTTGTTGTTGTTGGCCCATGGAGGATACAGAGTGTGATTGCTGCTCTATAAACTTTCAGATTGAGAAACTCATTAACAGTGTAAATGTAATTTTTTCCTTGCAGTGCACCTTGCTCCAGATTTCAAGGAGGACTGTAGCCCTGAGCTTTAGCGTGGTCACAGTTTAATTCATAAAAAGTTTGGTCCTCACAACATAAAATGAGAAAGCTGTGTCAGCTGAAAGTGGCTCAAGGCATCTTAGCAATGGAAACAAGGCAGATAAAAAGTCAAGACAGGCTTCTTCTATAATGGTAGGGTGAGAAACAGAAGAGCAGAGGCAAAAACCTTAAGGACTTGAGTCTAAGACTGCTGGGAATAATAGAGCAGAACCATCAAATGCCAGCCATAGACATCACGTATGGATGCCATTCCAGAATCTCAGTGTCTTCCCCAACAACAATTACCAGAGACAGTGATCAGCTGGCCTTCTAGCACTCTGCTGTAGGCAGTCTGCTACCCCTAACAGTCATGCCCTTTTTTGCCCTAACCAGTGGCTCTTTTTGCTGGCCAAGGTCTTTTCTGGCAACTGCAAATTACTACAGCACAGGCGGGGTCAATTCTGTAGCAGAAGAGGAGCTGAGTTAAGTGATGCCACCCACTCTTGGAGATCCTGAAGGTGCTAAACTTCTCTTAGCCAAACATCATGGTGACAAAGAGGAAAGAGATGCAAATTCAGGCTAATGCAAAGAAAGAAATCTATGATTGCTGTCAGTGTAGGTGGGTATCGAATGCTGCAACATCCAGTGTGTTCTCAGCTCTTTCCTCAAGAGGACATATTTATAAACCTTATTTTATTTGAATCTGATTATTTTGTTTTGCAAGCTTTCAGGTGGTTTATGATGTTATAAAAATGTGAGAAGGGACACATTATACTGAAGAGATAAAAACAAACAGTTGGTGCCCTGCATTTTACACAGTTTTTTTTTTACCCTTTAGGTAATTTTAAATAGAAGAAAACATCTTTTAAACCAGGGACTTTATTTTTTTTTAATAACAAAATTTTGTCAGCTGAGAGACAAGAAAAGAGTCCTTCTGGAAGGAATTTACCTTGCTCTATTACAAGTGTCTGGGAAAGATGATAGTAATTTCCTGATGCTGCTTTGCACCATCAGTTACAAAAAGACCCATGTGTGGGCAAAACTAGAAAAGAATACTATGTTTTGTGCATTCCAGAATGAAATCAGATTAATAGAATTATAGGATGTTAATCTATAACCAAGAAGTGTTAACATCTCCCCTTTGACTTTGAAGAGATTAGTAGTTGAGAAGCATAGTCAAGTATGAGCAGGGGGTTTTGGTGCCTCGATTAGGGGTACCTGCCTGTGTTGGTGTAAAGGAACCTGCTTTTCAAAGAGTGTTCTTCCTTCTGAAAAATGGGTGGTATGATGATACTCCAGATTTGCCTCCCCTAAACTGTAGTCCATTGATAGTACATGTTGATTGGGAAAGTTTGGTCCCCCACTGTGCAGTGTCCAGAAGTCTTCACAGCTGCATTACCCAAAGCAAGCAAGATGGTTTTACTTGCAAGGTTTGGTCACATGTAAAATTCATGTTGTGAAGAGAGGAGGAATGTATTTAGGGGTTACTGTTTTGAGTGCTGCCCAGTGTGGGTATTGGAGCGATAACAGCTTGAAACAAACACACCGGAAATGTCATTCTTATCCAAATGGTTTGAGGAATGCCTCTCTTCTTAGAGTGCAGAAGTAGTTAACTGAAAGATCAAAGCTGGGTCAGTGGCTGGAAACATGAAAACCCAATGGTGTGAGGCACCATAAAAGGGTTAAAAAAGATGATGTAAATCATGTGTGTTGGTTAAAATGCTGTGAAAGCACAGACAGAACCTGGAGGTATAATAAATAATGTTTGAATACCTGAGAGCCTTGTGGCCTCTCTGTCATTAATCAGAAACCACAGACTGAGGGATTGGCTGGCAAAACATTAATCATTAAGCAATTAATTCCAGCCATGGAAACAAAAGTTTGTGATTTCCTGAGTAGGTGGGATTGAAGAAGGCATGGCATGGTTTTGCTTTTTTACCACAAAATAAAGAAGTACTGAGGTCATACATCCATCATTCAGATGAAATAGAAAATCTCCTTTATTATCCATTTCTTCCCTTCTTTTTTGTTTATGTGAAACAGGAAGAGGGAAATCAGGGAAAATCACTGTGGGTTTCCCTAGGAAGCAGTAATGAGCCTTTTGAGTTTAAACCTTTCTAGATGTGTGACTCTAACAAAAAGGGGCTTTATTTCTCGTGTCTTATATGTTCCTCCAGTCCTCTTTAAAAGCATGCTAAAAATATTTTTTTTTCTTCTCAGCAGCATCACCAACCTCAAGAGTTCTCTTGTGAAACTCAGGGCATCTGTATGTTTTTTCCTTACAATTTCTAATAATTTACTGATGTTAGCTTTTTTTTCTTTTAGTATTTATAGCTATGGAGAAACCTATGCAAATGTTAAAAGCTGAATAATTAATACAAAAGGAAGGAGGTAAAAACGTGTTCATACTGATCTTGATTTTCTGCATGTCATTTAATTATAAGATACTTTAATTGGTTCAAGGGACCTAGATTTTTTATTTTTATATATTTGAGGTTGGAAATGCTGCTAGAACTTCCACCTGTGTTTTTAAATATGAAATGTACACATAAAGAAGAATCTTAATAATGTTTTTCTTACCATTACTGAGTGGAAACCAATCCCCTTGAGGGCTTTGAGCACAACTTTACAACCAACTTCAAGAGACCGCCTTTCTATAAAGTACTATGGAATAGATGGTGAGGTGTGATATAATTAGAAGCTGCCTAAATAGTGACAGGGCTTTAGATAATTTGCCAGGTGCCACGTGAGAAGTTTGTGACAGAAACCAGCTGTGGTTCTTTGGCTGGTACCTCATGCCTGGCCATCTGCCTTGCCAAGCTGATGGCATAAATACTGGGGGAGCAACTGCAGGAGCTGTTACCTCAGATCAGCCTGGGCAGTGATTGCAGAAGGCAACAGATCTAGCTGCTGGCTTCTGAAGGACTATTCACCATTTATTTTAAATACAGTAATTTCCCCACCATATTCAAATGCCACCTTGTCCTTCCAGGAAATGGGTGGGGCTATGTGGCCACAAGACAAGTAAGGAAAACCTGCAGTAAAATAGATGTCACAATTCTTGCATTGTATCCTTTCAACTATAAAGACGTGTTATCAAAGCCAAGGGTTTTACTGGAGTGGGCATGCTGCCTTTACTTGGTAGGGCAATAAGATGCCTCAGCCACAGTGGTTTCCTTTCATCTGGCAGATCTTAAGAGTTTTTGCAGACAATCCATAGAGTTTACATCCTTTTCTGCTCTGAGGCAGTGTATGGCAACGTGCAGAGCAATAAGGATATGTTAAGTTTAAAGACTTCTGTCGTATTTAGAGGTACAGTTCCTGCCATGGGTATAAAAAAGCCAAAAGTTAAAGTAAGTGCCTTCTAAATGAGTTTTGAGAACATGTTTAGCTGGGCAGAAGACAATATCTACGAAGAAAGGAAATGTTTTGTCCTTGTCCATTAGGTCAGTCTCATTACAGAGAGCCAGCTGCGACAGTCCCTAGCTAAGGAAAACACTTCATGAGAATAAAATCTTGCTGGCACAGATGGCCTGAATTCATGCATTGCTGCTGAGATTCTAACTGTGATTATTCTTCATTTCTTCCTTCTTTCCTTGATTTAGTCTCGTTTGAGGAGACAGGATGTCGGCTTGAAAAGCCACCTGGATCAGCTAGACCAGCGAATAAGTGAGCTGAAATTGGACGTCAGTAAGACCTCCAGTGAATACTTGGATAGTGACAGCCGGCCCAGCTCAGGTAATAGGCACTTGGCTGTTTATTCCCAGGAGTATGGTGCTAGGACAATTGAAGAGTGTCAACTGCTAAGCAAAGCTCTGTGTTATTTGGTCAGAAACGGTGCCCCATGGCTGAGTAGGATAATAGGCATCTGGCACAGAGTGGGCTCACAGAGCTGCTAGGAATTTTCCTGCAAAGTTGATTTAGTTGGAAAGTGCTTACTCACTCAAGCAGTATTCTTTCTGGATTATTTTATTTTTTTTAATGAACCTTGTAGCCATACATGGAAGGAGAAGGAGACAGATTTACTTATTAATTACCTTGTGCAGTGTAGAATGACCATTGGTAAAATGGCTAGAGTACTTAAAAGAAGTGGAGACCAATATCAACACACTGCTTGAATCAGGGAGGATTCTGAGCCTCATTAGGGCTTTGAAAATCACTATTGCAGTGCTCCTGTCAAATGAATTTATGTAGAAGCAAAACAGCACTATTAAAAGACACAGAGAAAAACTACTCCAACAGAGTAGAGCTCTCATAGACAGAAAGATACTGGGTATCAGGTTTCTGGTCTGATTCACAGAGAGAACTGTACTTCAGACTTTTATAGCTAGGATGTCTGTCAAAACCGGTTTCTGTTATCTAGTCAGACACAATGAAAGTAGTTCTTTTAAACAGAATTTTTGCAAGCCTCAAGTCTCCAGTGAGACCAGGAGATTTTTTTTTTTTAATACAACATACGGATTTGTAGCCTGGTAATTAAAAGGCATGTCAAAAGTGCAAGTTTCTATTGTATGTTTAAGTTCAGGAGTTGTTCACTTAGGCACAGTTCAAAAGAAAATATTCCTTCTCTGTTAAAGACAGGAATAATAAAATTCCCTACCTTGAATTTTTACAAAGCCTTTTTTAATGCTTCCACAATTACTGGAAATTATTTCAATACCTGGAGAGAGAAGATAGTCTCCATTCTCTGCCCTTAGACATTCCAGCTATCATAGACTTGGCAGCTCTGATCACAGGCTATTTTTCCACTGTCCAATCCACTCATCTAATCCATTCTTTTATGCACCTAGTACAAGTTACAACAGTGTCAGAGGTCTCTGTCTTACACCAGTTGCATCATAATCCCTAAAGAGATTCCGCAGTGAAGAACTGGGCATGATGGTGCAGCACTTCATCCCATCCCACCCTCAGAACTAAGCAGGCATGTGTGTGCCAAGCTAGCTCAGGGCCTAAGTAAATATGCAGAAGCCCAGTAAAGGTTAGTTGAATTAGAGTATACCTCTGCTAATTTTACCTTAATAAATGATAATTAATAAATTTAGGCCTGTCGCACATAGCAAATGAAGATTTATTTTATTCTCTGCACTTTTCTTCTACAGAGCATGTTTAGTTGCTGTAAATACGAAATATCCTATTTATATTAACTCTGCAGGATTCTATGACCTGAGTGATGGTGGTTCTTGCTCGCTCTCCAACTCCTGCACCTCTGTGTACAGTGAGTCTATCTCCTCCTCCCGCACCAGTCTCTTACCCAGCTCTCAACACCCTAAAGCGAGGCTCAGTGTGTTTGATTACCGACCCAAGTCTGCAGATGAAACTACTGTGCACACCACCAGCTTCCAGCAGCAGGGAGCCTATGCCAGCGATGGATGTCGGATTGCAGCCAGCAGAGATGTCTCTGGGACTCCTGCCAGGTCCAGGCCAAGGCCAGTTTCCACAGGTAATTGATAGCACAGCTGGGTACTTCATTCAAGAGAAGGGCAGATTCCTAGTTATTGCTCTTAGGACCTTATTTAGTCATGTGTAATCAATATATAATTCTCAATTTCAATACACAGAGTGAGAGCGGATCAAAACCACAGAGCCAAACCATTTACTGTCCCACTTCCCCCTGTCTCCATACTCCAGATACTTTTAAACAATAACAAAAAATAGAATTAATCAATTAAAATTTGTGGATGAGACAGTAACAAATACGAGGAAATGGAAAACTAGTCTATGAGCTAAAATTGTAAAGACTATTGAGATATTTTTTTAAAGTTTCAGTATTTGAAATGCCTTGTGTGAAAGTGCAGGGATGTATGAAAGATTTCAAGTAAACTCAAAATTCCCTATTTACACAAATTAATGTTGACTCACACAATGACTCTTTTTTGTAATTTATGATGTACAGTTAGGGACAAAAAATGCCAAAAGTTAATTGACTATCTAGAGAGCAGTCATGAGCCTAAAAGGATCAGCCATGAATTTGCATCATACCTTCAACGAAATGGACAAGTCTATTAATATTCCAGATCTCTTGTTTACCTTCTGTAAAGTGACATCATATCACTTCTTATCACAGATTCTTCCATAGCCTCAAAGCAATCTGGTGTTAGACTGATCCAGCAAGATGTGTAGCAGTTCCATTATAGAAACAGGGAAGCTATGAGCAACATCATTTGAAGTACTGTGCCACTCTGGAATCATTCCCACAGCTTCTTGACCTGGGCTTATCTCACCTCTGGCCTGCTTGGAACAGAAACAAAGACCTGTATTCTATACTTAGGTGTGTAGACACACCTGAAGGGATGACAGCAATTACAGCGTAAAGGCAAAGTCTTCTCAAGGCTTGTCAAAGGCTGGGGATGAAGCTGAGCTTAATGACCCATGGCTTCCATGTTCAGATTGCAGACATCTTGCTCTCTCAGAAACTTTCATGCCTTGAAACATGTTGCTGAGACTCCAGGGGCTTTATGTTTGTTTGGTTTTGTTTTTATATAGACTAGCACAAAAAGGAATAGCTGATACTGAGCAGGAATGTGGGAGAGAGACTGGAGACCTCTTTCAGCCCTTCTTCCTGGCTAAAGCCTCTTATTTCCTTCACAGGGAAAAGCAAAAGTAGTGGGGTAGTAGTGGGTATAGCCTTGAAGAAACAATTCTTATAAAGTTGACCACATTGCAGGAAGTGAAGCAAGATTTTACTTCAGAAAATTATCATTTGGAGAGGGGAAGAAATTTCTCTTTTCCTCTCCTTAGAGGAAATGGCAGGTACAGACCAATTGCCTTTTCTTTCATTGGCAAGCAGAAAGCTTGCTGAGACATTGCAAGCACAACATGCTTTTGACTCCTTCCTGGTTTGTTTGCAAAAGAGTACAGCATTACACACTGCCAACAATTTTCTAAAGAATTTTCATTATGAAATTAGGTTGTTAGGTTGTCATCCTAACCTTTGTTCCTTTGTTATGGCAGGTCTGTGCATAGGTAGCACACTGCAGACCACCCCAGATTTTTGTGCTCTTTTAGAAGCTTGCTGCAGCAGGACATTAATAGTCATCATGTGACTATTCACATAGTTTATGAATTATGTGGTTAAATGGGATGGTTGAGTTTCGTGATAGCATGAAGCACCCACAGAATTGGTTAGCTAAGGAATTTTTGGCACTGAAGTCTGCATTGTACTACATAGAAATTCAAGCTAACTGGTTCCAGAATTTTTGCTCCCGGAGGTAACACAGCACCTTAGTGCTCTGTTGAATGACATGTCTGGATGGAACAACTTTTCTTCACACAAGAATACAGCCTCTCCTCTCTGTGCACAGGCAATGCTGCTGAGAGGAGGGTGCTGCAGTCAAGAAGGGTAAATTACAGCACCTTTGTCAATACTCCAAAATAGAAGAGATAGGAGTTAGTGTCTATAAATGTCATCTTCAGGGACTACACTTCCCACGTGCCTGAGTAGTTAGCCTTAGATTTTATTCCTCTTTGAAAACAAAGATTCTTCAGTTCATTCTTCTATGACTTCTCTGCTAAGAAATAAAAATAATCCCTATGTTTTGTCTAGTTGGGTTCCCGCTGATCTGTGACACTTTAGAACTTTTTTGTATATGCACAGATTTACTTTCATCCAGGTAGCACAGTTTAAATTTCCTGCAAAGGTAAGAGTTTTATTATTGGCATTTAAAAGCATTTTAAATTCTGTTATGCTTAGGTGATAAAAGCTTTAAAGTTATTCAGTGACCTTGGAAGACTGAAATTACTTTCTTTATCCATGCTACTGATTTTAGTAAGAGCTATCACATCTCTCTGATATACCACTTCTAGCAGGAACCGGGTTGAATGTAATTGTCTGTGGTTTAATTAGGTTGTTTATTTTCATCCACCATATAGGTGACTTGGAAAGACTCATTCCAGTGGACACTAGATTTCAGAAAGAAATGGATCTCAAATCCATGTTGCCTCTGTGCCATAATGGAGACATGCACTTGCTCAGCATGGACCCCAAATTCCAGAATGACCTGGTCTCCAGGAATGGCATTGATGTGTATCCTTACCCAAGCCCCCTCCATGCAGTGGCTTTACAAAGTCCCCTTTTCTCCCTGGTGGGAACATCCCCAAAATCAGACTTCCAAGCTTCTCCCAGCAAACCTATGCCTAGTGCAACAGGTCCCAGCTTGATTAAGACTAGGCCAACCACTGAGGTCAAGCCGGGAGGTTACATCAATAAATTACTGCAGCTGACGAGATGCAAAGGGAGCAGTCGGGCTGAGGCCGGTGAGTGGGTTTCACCGAAGAGCCAGCCAGCAGCAATGCACCAGAGACTAATTATAACCCCCAGCACTGGTGGAGTGAAAATTAACAGCAGCAGTAGCCAGCTGGAAAAACAGACGAGTTCTCTGGAGAGTAACAAAGCTGAAGGGAAGCTGTCAAGAGAGGTGCCAGAGGGGGAGTGTGCCAAGCAGCAGGAGACCATGAGCTGTATGAATGAAGAGCAGTCATCCACTCGGCCTGACACAGAGCCATCAGCTGTGAATAGTTGTTATCCTGCCAAGTCAGCAGCAAGTGGCTCTCCTCTGGCAGAAGAAGCAGAGAGCAGCATGGAGCGCAGTTTGTCCTACTCACAGCTGTGTCAAGAGGACTCTAGTCCAGACACCTGGAATGCTAAAGCTGTCCCATCCAAAAAACTGCCCATCAAAAGGTGTGGCAATGCCAAATTGGCTTACACTGGGGGTCACGAACGAGTGGCACGAGCTGAGTTTGTCCATGCTCAGTTTGTCCCTGCAGAATCCCATCAAGTCCGGGTAAAGTTTGCCAGCTCCAAAACAAAGGCAGTGAAGATAAAGAGGAGGAACAGCGAAAAAGTCGTTCGGCCTGGGAAGCAAGCCTTCTGCATGGAGAAGGTGAGAGGATCTCAAGGGGCCACCAAGCTTCCTGTTGAGTGGAATCAGCTCCAAAGACCACAAGGAATGAAGAGCCTCATGCGGAGACCTTCGTATTCTGGTGACATGGCTGGCAGATCGTGCTCAGAGTCGAGTCTGTTCCCAGTGCAGGTCCGGCTCCCCACTGTGCCGTCCAGGCCAGAGCTCTACGGAGCCTCTGCCAGTGCACTGTATTCCCTGGAAGCAGCTTGTGCAGACACAGCCAGCAGGAAGAAGCAGCGCAAGTGGCAGTCCACAGTGGAGATCTCTGCCAAGGCCCAGCCGGCCAGCCTGTCTCACAGCTTTGGCCTGGGAGCGCCAAGGCAGCCAGCGAGGAGAGCCGGCATCCCGCGCACCGTCAGCACGAGGGCTCGCTCCAAGGGGCAGCAGCACGGAGATTGTGCCAGGAGCGAGTCAGACCACTCTGAGTACTCTGCAGACTGCGCCTCCCTCTTTCACTCCACCATCGCAGAGACCAGCGAAGGGGAGGTCAGCGATTTCACAACCAACCGATTCGGGGACAGCGAGTCCAGTGAAGGCGACTGGGATGGCAGCAGTAACAGCAGCAGCCTTGCTCTTGACTATGATGAGGGGGATGAAAGTGAGCTGATTTGGCCTGAAGGTTCAGTCAGACAATCCGTGACTGTCCAGGCCTCTTCCAAGCCTCTTCCTCCAGTGCCCAAAATCTGTCGCATCAAAGCTTCAAAGGCACTAAAGAAGAAGATAAGGAGGTTCCAGCCTGCCTCTCTGAAGGTCATGACCATGGTGTAAGGGAGAGCAAGCATCTATTTCTTACAGTGAGACATCCTGCTGGCTCTCATTTGCAAAATGAAAGGACTCATGTGCAGAGAAAAGGACTTAAAGGAGCTGTGAATAATCCCTGAGTCTACACAAGGGATCTTGTTTGTTAATGCCTGGACATAAATATCACTGTATGTAATTCCCTCTTTTGCCATTTATTCTGTAAATATGAATCTCTGTGTATATTATGTCATGACTTTTTTAATTACCCAAAAGGGTCACCATGGTGAAAATGAAAACAACCTCCCCTGTAAGATTTTACAGGCAGGCCCTTGGTGGTTTTTTAACCATATGCAACCACAGGATCAGTCCAGACATAAAGACTTGCTAAGAAGAAACTGTCCTTCCCTCTTGCAGTCTGAAGTCTGTATTAGCCATCTAGCTGTTATTGTGGTCATATGGAAAAGCTCTGTTTCCTACATAGTTTTATTTTATTTCAGATCAGCCATCCCATACCTTCTCCCAAACATTGGGAGGATGAATCTGTTCTTCCATAAAAACATATTATGCTTAATCAAGAAGGCAAGTGTATTTGTGAATGAGAACAAGACTTCAGTTTGCTTCCTTTTTTTTTTTTTTTCAAAATAGCATAGGGTTGTTTTTTCAACTCCCCTCTTTATGACGTTCCATGTTATTGTTCATTTGTTGAGTGGATGAAAGAACATGAGGGCCACATGCCACAGTGTGTGATTAGCTGGGACTGAGATCATAGCTTTTCCCCTGAAGTTACAAACTCAATAAATACTATTTAATGTACTGAAAATTATGCTTGTGTGACTTTGATGTCTAAAGAAAATTATTCTGGTCTCTGATACGAAATAGTTCTGTGTTTTTATGATCACTGTGCAGAGGGGTTCTTTTATATTTTCAGAGGATCACTGTAGCTCAGTCAGAACCAGGGTCTGCTCTCCCTGTACCTCAGGAAAGCTTTTTCAGCACCTGCTTCTAAATGAAAGAATTTGAAAATGGTATTTTTTTGAGGACAGGTAGTGCTTAACTGACTCACCTAAAGTGATGCAATTTTGTCAGAAGAAACTCTTAATTTAAAACATATATTTATGTATATGTAATGTCTTTTGAATGCATTTAAGGGCACTGATGTGAAGCTTTGTATCATTGTCTAAACTGAAAAAGTCATTTTGTTACTCCTTCACAAAATGAATTTTTTGTGTTTAGACAAGCAGTCCTAATTCTTTCCTCTGAGGACAGCAATCTGGGAGCTGAGCTGAAGTTCACCCTGAATTTACAAAAGAGCAGGTATTATCCTCCTACCCTATTTCAGTGCTCAGTCTGAGTACATTCCCAGCCTAGGAGATGTAGGCATTACCTCATTCAGCTGCCTGAACTGGATCTGAAACAAAAGGTAAGTGCTTTGCAGAAACTGGGTAAAAGAGTGATTGTTTACTCCAAGGAGTAAACAAACAGAAATATTGAAAGACAACTTTCACCCAATACCTTCTATTTGGAAGCTATTTTATGTTTTGAAACCACTCAATTTTCAAATAATTTGTGGAAAATGAGAAAAGTAAAAGGTATGTAAAGTCATTTAATTCAAGTATTCTAACTAGCACATAACATCATCTTTACTGTAACTTGGAAAACATTACATTTTAGTCAGTGGAATATGTTTGAACATTTTTTCATTGTTCCAAGAGTATTGGATATAGTCACTCTGGTAGGATTAATTGGAGAAATTCACAGGTCTGGCAGTGGTTTCTTGTTCAGCATGTCTAGCAACAGAACAAACAAAATAGTGATTTATGCTTTGTTGACTTTCTACACCATGAAAGGATTCTTTTTTCCATTTACACAAAAAGTTTCATTTGGGGGAGTGTGTCAAAAGTTACATATGATCTTTTAATCCAGGGATTTTCTGTGTTGGGGTGGGGTTTATTGGTTAGATAGGAATTTTTAGGGTGTTTTTTTCATGAAGGAGGAAATTGTTCTTAAGTAGAAAAGTGCTCTGGGTAGGAGTGTTCTGAAACCTGGTAAAATGTGCCACCCAGTAGCTCCCTGCCTTTTCATCAGAGTAAACTCAAACAATAAGTTTGTGGTCCCACAACTCAGTAAATCCCGCTTTAGGGCTGTTAATACTCCGTCAGAAATGTTGCCAGACACATGATGAAAGTGCTGATACAGAACGAACTCAGGCTGCCAATTCAAATAAAGAAAAATTATGACTTAATTTTGTACTGACAGGTTTTATGCCAGATGAGGTATCCTTGCCTCTACGACTCACACTTTCTGCCAGGTCAGATACCTTCTCTCCACCCAGAGCCAGCATAAACCCAACATAAAAGCATAAAGCTGGCCCAAACATCATCCTGTGCTTTGGCTAATTTGACAGAAATACAGTTATGTGCCCACACTTGATCCAGGGGAAACCTGTGGTGCAGGAGGACCCCAGCAGTGTAGAGAACCTGCTGTAAGGTGTTGAGGCATTGCTATGTGCAGTGATGCTACTGAGCTATGACTTTTTGTCAAGGGCAGAACAGGTGGTGCTTTCCCTGTGTACTGCAGGGGGGGAGAACATTGGATGTTCTCCGTAGCACCGCCCTTTGGAAACACTGCTTGCTTTTGTCTGCTGGAGCAGAAACTGCATTAGGAACCAGAACTCTGAGGGAAGAAATAGGACAGTGCAAAACAGGGCAGGAGACTTGGGTGGACAGTGGTTCAGGTGTACTGACACAAAAGCATGATTGTGTAGTTCAGTGTACTGTAGTGTGTTTTGTTGGCAAGTACACCAAGAATTTTGATAACCACTGGGTACAAGTGTGATGCCTCTGTTCATTGGAGGCTGGGCTAGCTCTGCTGACAGGACCCCAGAATACCTGCCACCTAAGCAAACAGCTGAAACATACTTAAAATCTACAAATGTCAATAAATACTCTGATGCATTATTCTTTTATGTGTATGTACTAAACATCATAAAACTACCATAAAAATATCTTTTAGCCTCATCATGAAAGTAAGGGATGCCCAACCATGGGATCATGGCCATACAAAATAGATGTATTCACTGTTTGTTTTCCTTTTCAGAAGAAACCTACAAAACCTTTTTACCTCACAGCCTCTTGTACTATAAAGGCCCAAGAGAATGCAAAAAATGTCAGTTGGTGATACAATTAGAAGTCTAGCACCAAACCTGATAAAGTTTGGCAGTGAGAAGTTTAGCACTTTTACTGTGACTCGATTAGCAAGTGTATAGATCTAATGGCTGCTTCATAGCAGCTTTATGCAGAGTTTCTGTTGCAGGATCTAACATCTGTCATCATCACTCCAAGCTCTAGTGAAACAAAATCATCTACTGCTGAAATCTGTGTGCCAGATCAGCAGTTTCCTTCTGTTCTAGGCAGACATTTACACTTCAGTGTAGGAGCAAATTGCTTCTAAACCACAAAGGAAAGAAAAGAAAGTAAAAAAGATAATAGAAAAGGAATTAAGGAAGCTTTAGGAGCAATTTGCAGAATAGATCATAATTATGATTTTAAAAACTTCAGTTAATCCTTTTATTGCACAAACAATTTTGGAACTGGATAATTACCAGTTTTTTTGGCCTTGACACAATCTTAGATTTTGAAGTCCACATGCATTACGCAAACCATGGGATAGAGTCAGAGAACTGATGTTTTGTCAGAGACACCATCCTTCAGACCTTCATTTGCAGTGACTTCTGGTTAGGCAGGGCACTGGGCAAAAGAAAGGCAGCGGTAAGTCTCAAAATCACCTGTGGATGATTTTCATGATGATGAACTTGAGCCCAGTGGACATTTTAAGGCTATGCTGGAGTCTTGTGCTTTCTTCCTCATCCTAGTCTGAAGCTCTGAAGGTGAGAGCTGAAGGAGAGAGGTGCTCCAGGAGCAACTGAAAGGCAGGTGGTAACAGCAGCTCTTTGGGGAGTGAGTTGTTGCCAACAGGATGAAGCAGGCTGAGCATGGCACCAAAGGGCTCTGGTGGTTCCAGCCCCACCAGCCTCTGCTAGGTTCTTTAAGATCCTCTTAGGGCTGTAACCCAGCCCCACCAGCGCTCATGTGTCAGTGCTGTGATTTGGATGCTGCACTTGAAATATGGGCAAACACCAGCATCCAAAGCCCACCACAGGCTCATCACTCATGAGCTACAAGATGAGGAAGTCCAATCCAGAGTCCTTCCAGACTACCAAGTACAAAATCCCCAGTTAGACAAAGAACTGCGCAGCAAAATACGGCATCTGTGACTGCTGTCTGACAGGGAACAAGACAACAGCATGCCAGGGAAGGACCATCCTACTGCTGCTCTTCTGAATCAATAGCAGCGGCTTTCCTTTTCCAGCCCCTTCTGAGCCCTTCTAAATTCCACTGAGGCTGAAGGATTCTCTCCAGCTGTGCTCAGTGGAAGAGAGCAGCTCAGCTTTTAAGTACAGCCCCTCTCTGCCTTCCACACCACAGCAAAGCCTTTGCTCCTGCAGAGAGCTGTAGTTCCTAATGCTCCCTGACCACAAACTCAGTCCGCCTCACTGAACATGCTCCCAAGGAAGCTGCCGAGACATGAGCAGCTGGAATGACCATGTGAAGGGAAGAACATCATTACTCTGGAAAACAGAGAGTCCTATGTCTGAAATTTGCCTGTGAGGAATGCAAATATCCAATGACACCAACACAGAATCCAGGCAGTTTTCCAGTATCTTACATGGATGTTAAGGAAACTTGGAGTTCCACCATTAGCTGCTACTCTATATGGATAACTACTGTGATACATCAGCTACAGATGAAGAGTGATCAACAGGAAAATGCTCAGCTAAGGCTTGATTTTTGGTATATATACTTAAGTTTGAAGCCATCACAGTATGCCTGCTTATATTGCAATGCAGAACATCAGCAGAGTAACAGTTGAAATGAGCAGAAGTCCAGCCTCCATCAATTCTATTAATTTGTGTGTTAGCATGATAATAAAGCCTGGAGACTATTGCTAGCTAACACTGATTTTTTTTTTTCCAAGCATTCTAGTGTTTGTCCTGTCTCAGCATTTGTAACTAGGGGTGGAAGGCATCAAATTCACCCATGACAATTCCTGGGAAGTCACTAGAGCTACTCCACAGATTCATTTATCCTCCTCATGCTCTTCTCAGGATGTCAGCAAGTGGGATGATTGGCATGACAGATGGAAAATAAGGAAGATTTCAGACCTCACTTTCATTCTTGAAGGTGCTGCGGTCTGTGGAAGTAACTGTGTTTATGGCTGTCTTGCCTGGGGAGAATGCTGTTGCCATGTCACCTCTGTGTTAATGATGAATCAGGGAAATGGTTAGGGCTTTGCACAGTGATGGAATTTCATGTTTATTCTGGTTTTCAAAACACAAACTGAAAGAGTATCAGCAGTCTGCTGATCCTGTAAGCTACAAATCAAGAGGAGAAAGGCCACAGATCAAACTGACCAGGCAGGGTTAATCAGGCGATGTTAAACACATGTTGTAATTTTAGAAGCCCCAAATGACGAATCTTAGTTCCAGTAGACTTGGGCAACTGGATCTGCTCAAAAGCTCTGTCATATCATTCTGGATGCCTACTCCTCAGCCCAAGATGGATATGTCAGGCTGGCAAGTTGCTCTGAGGAAATATGTATTACTGCAAACCTTCACTCCTACATTTACATGCAATATTTTCTCTCCACTCCTAGTGTACCAAAAGTGATTTTTAAAAGCTAGAGGTTCTAACTCATGCAGTGTCAGTGTGTCAGGGTGTTATTATGTTTAGCACCCCACCAAATTCTTCTACAATTTGCAAGATGGAATGATATGGATACACTGACTCTCTAGACAACAAGACCTATGCTTCACCAGGTATCCAGAAATTAAACATGCACCCTGTAAGACAAGCTGTAGCATCAACAGTGAAGATTTCCTTCAAGACTGTCATGACCACTATAATGCCAAAACACAAATAAAATCTTACATTTTCTGAGATTATTAGCTCATTTACTAATGAAAGCCAAAAAGTTCACTTATGAAGAGTTTAACCACTGTCTGGCTGTACAGAATTTGGCAGAAAACACCAGTAGTATGGGGTTTTATGCACTTTCCTTTGTTTTTTACTTAACTTTCCCTAAAGAATACAATGAAGAGAACCATAAGTTCATTTTCATGCTCTTTATTAGAAGGGTCATTTGACTTGACACACAGAAAAGCAAGAGCAGAGACAGTTGCAGTCAGCATAAAAATTGGTTGTGTCTTAAAAATGCTATGCAGAAAGCCACTTTTTAACCTATTCGATGGCAAGAAACTGGAAGAAGTTAATGTCTAGGGCATACACAGTTTCCTATTCTGAGATCATTTGAGTTAAACAATTCCTTATCTCAGATGCAATTTATGGCTACATGAAGGGCTACATGAAGATAAATTATTCCCGAAGGGAAGATTTTTCTGATTCTATACTGTGTGCTCACTAACTCTGTTGCTCAACATCCTTCTGTGCATAACAAAATCAGGATCTGTTGTCTCCCCAGTATTTCTATTCCACTATGCATTAGTGGAAGAACAAGGTGCTTATCAACCACACTGTGACCTCTGACTGCTGAGAATTTCACCTTGGCATAGAACTCTTTATTCTTCATAAGGACTGAGGTTTATGAAGTTATTGCTTGAAATGGAAATTTGACGTACATCTTCTTAGCATTAGATGTATATATAGATATTTGGGAAGAGGCAGTTCATGGAATGGATGGATGTGATTATGTCCACAATTGGAATCAAAGCAGAAAGGGTTTTTGGACTACTTTGTGTCTTGTCACTGGCTCTGACTATATTTTCCAAAGAAAAAAGGTCACAAAACTGAAGAGGTCCTAAGAATGAGATGTTGGTGATTAAAATTAACACTGTGACCCTTCCCCTTTTTTGTTTTAATCACATCTACTGAAGCTAATGTCTTTGGGGTTGGTTCTATTAAATATGTCTTTGGAGTGGGCTGAGTTTCTTGAAAATAATTTGGTGACTTTTTTGTTACACCAAGATTTTCAGGAAAGCTTCCTCTGTGCTTACCTTATTTAAACCTGAAATCTGAATCATCTGAAATGTACATTTAACTATCTGTTAGAAATTTGTGACCCTTTTACTCCCTCTAACAAAAAAGTGGGTTTATGTTTCACATGTACTAATTACCTCTAATAAAATGGGTATGACTGTATAATGGCCTTTCTAGCTCTTCACACTACATTTAGATTTGATGATTTTGATTATGTTTCATCCTGGGTCTCCTTTGTTGTCACTGGGGCACTGAAATTGATACAATACTAGTATGCCTACAACCCCAGCTTTATAACTAGTATTTATAGTGCACAGCCTGCTTCTAGAAGGTCAAAGAAAGGTAACTATGAATAGTAAGCCTAATGCCAGCAGGCCTAACCACACTGCACCACACTATGAATTTACATTACAAATTTTTAGAAGCTCACAAATCAAAAAAGGCTGAAAACCCACAAGTTGTCTCCTAGGTGCCCAAGATGAAGAGGGCTTCAGAACAAATCTACAAAACCAGAAATAAGAAGAATTCCAGGAGAGCTGAGATGAGAGGAAAACAATTTCAAAGTCTGATGTTAAGTTACTACAAATCAAGGGGAAAAGCTCTCCACAGATGGTGTTAAATAAATACAGAGGACTGACACAGGCTGCAAGATAGGCAGGGAGGGTGATAAAAAGGGACACTTTAAAGCTCTGTTATTATAGGAGGGTTAATAATTTTCCAGCTCTGTGGTTAGCATGTAATCACAGCAGCCTCCTACATGAAGTAATAGTGTGTGGTTGTCAGGAAGGTGTGTGCACCATGGAAACATGCCAGGGTTAGGAGCCAAGTATCCCAAATGCATTTGCATCATCTGCAGCCAAAGGCACTCTCCCAAGCCCATCCTTTGGTGTCAGCTGCCTGGGGGTCACCTTCCCTCTGGGCTGCTCCTGCACCCTCTGCACCCTGACCCCTCCACCCAGCCTTTGTCACCTCCCTGGCTGCCATGTGTCCTGTGCCTGTAGCCAAAAACTTTCCACTGAGGATTTCCTTTTTTTTTTTTTTTTTTTTTTTTTTTTGAAGAATTACCAGGTTATAAAATTTAACCTCAGAGAAAATGTTTGGCCACCTCACCTCAAACAGCCTGCAGAAATGTACTGTTGTAGCTCATGTTCACTGGTATGGTTGTCTCTGGGACATGTAATTTGGAGACACTGGATGTTAACTCCCTAGAAAGCAAGGAAGCTATTGCAGAGAATGATCCAGCTGGGACGAGAAATCAAAACCTAAAAGGCAACAAACAGGTCCTCCACTATCTCTTTTTTCAGGTGCAACCAAATACTTAATGCAATGCAGCCACCACACATCTTGGGTGGCACATCTGGAGCCGTGTAATGCAGGGGAGAATGACCCCACTTAACAGCATCCCTCAGTGTCCTCACTCACTGCATCAGTTCAGCTCCTTGACATAGGTATATGTGGTATTCACCTTTATTAACTGGAGGAATATCAAGCCCTTTTTGGTTGGTAGGAGATGAAAGCTCCAAAGACATCCATGAGAAAGACTAGAAACTAAATACATTTTATACAAACTGTTCTCTATACCATTACCTATAATTACAAACTGTAACTCAAGAACTAATTTCACCCACTTTCCCCTTTACACGATGCTTTCACAGACTTTTCTAAGATGGCCACCACAGGCTCAGAGGTAAGAGCGTGCCATATGGAACCAGACTCTGTGCCTTCTGGTGTCTGTCTGTCCATCCCAACATGTGCTAAGAAGCAGAGACAAGAGCTGCAGTTTCCTTTGTGACAGCAGACTTTGCTTCCTGAGTGGCCTCTCTCTAAATCTGAGGTTGACACTGCCTGATTCTCTGATGCAGAATGCTATTTTTTGCATATTCCAACATTAATTAGAGCCTAAATTGCACTGAAAAAATCATGTTTTATAATAAAGTTCATTGTGATCATGTGGTTTTCAACAAAGAGCCACTGTTTGTATTTCCCTATGGATTCAGATCACATCAGCTTTCCAGGTATAAGAAGGCCAAGTCTGTATGCAGACTATAAAGGCTATACTATATATATACATATAAAAGTATTTACTGTGTATAGTGTAAAGTATACAGACTTACACAAGACTGAAAGGAAGGCAGCTAGGACAATTACTGTCTTCACCAGACATATATGCCTAAGAGGAATACAACAAATAAAGTGTCTATTGTAGTATATAATACAGTCATTGTATGTTTGGCCTGAGTAGCTGCACAATGCCACCGTCAGTTTTAATTGCTCTCACTTACTCAAATGCCCGTAGGAAAAGTGTCTTGTTTCTGTAAAGCTTAAGGTCTGTCTTCAAGATACAAGGTCTCCTATCTATGATTTACTTGGCTTCCATCAATAGAAGGCTGTGGATAACGATTGTGGTTTCCTTTGAATATTCATCCGAGAAGTTAGAAAACTAGGTTTAAAAAAGCAAACAGATCATTAAATCTTACCCAAAACAAACCTGATTTTAAAAGAGATTCAGAGCCAAAATTATCTTTGTGTTTTACACTCGCCTCTAGCATTTCAGTAAGCGTTTCTGAGTTCAAGCCAGATCAAACCAAATCTCTGGAAAAATATACTGCTTTTTCTACAAAGTTTTTTCTATTATGACTAAAAAGTGAAGTTGTATGTTGCCAGGAATTTGCCTTCAATGAAAATGATTCCATTATTTCATTAAAAGACATTTTTTTCTTTAAAAGTAACACTTTTCATGTTGTCATTCAGAAAATAAAAAATCTTTATTGTCTTATGTGTAATCTGTGGCTTGTAATATGCAGGAGGTCAGACTAAGTCCTTCTATAAGCCTTTAGAGCTTTAGTCCATGAATTTTTTGTTTATTCTGTTTCCTATATGGTATTTCCGTTTTAAGGGAAGAGCAATGCTTAGATAAGAAAGCAGGTTTAAAAAATTCCCAGCAAGCTAGGGAAAGGTCTCTTCTAATGCCTTAAAGGCAAATAGCAATGGATTTAGGAAGGAATTTGTTACATCTGTCTAAAGGCATCTGAAATTTAGGAATCTGGGCTAAACCAGTCTCCTAGGGACCTCATATTGCCAGCAGAGTGAGCAGCACGACGCCAGCAACGAAATTACCTCATTCCACACAAGGTCTCCCAGATAGGTGGGCTGAATTGTTGTCGGGAAGGACTGACTGTGAGAAGCCAAAATGACTCAGTTCAGGAATACCTGACTTTTGAATAAGTAACATCAGATTAGACAAAGGTGATTTCTGGAGGTGTGGGTAGCTTCTCTTGATTGTATACAGCCGGCCACCACTGAGCTATTTAAAGAGTTGTTAGAAGAAATTAAAGAGAATTAATATGCTTTTGGGGGGATTTTTATAAAGAAGCCACTTAGAGATTGCTGGGAGTGCTGGTAATGAGTTTCAGGATAGGCACAGCACATAAATGTACAGATGACACAAGGGCAAGTCATACCACATGCCCAGTATAGAGCTGTGTTGTTGTTGTAAATTATGTCCAAACCCCAGATTAATCTAAGAATTAAGAAAAAAAACAGGAATCTATCAATCAAAAATTGTTACATTAAAAAATCCCTTGGACCTGTGCTTTTCTTTCTTCCTCTACTTTTGCAGAGATGAGGAAGTGTTTTTTACTCCAGAAGATGCTATATCATGAACAGACTTGCAAAAACTCAGTAATACCTAATAATGTCTGGAAAGTTGCAGCATCTACCTTTTTAGACTTTAGCACATAGCGCTGTGTCCTTCTTTCTTCGGGCATTTAGTTACTGTTCTGCTCAATAATCTGTTTAAGAATCAAATAGGCCAGATTACCATTCCTGTGCACCTTATGTAGTCACTTAAATCAAATCAAAGGGAATTTGCACATAATTGGTTTTCACAGGCTTTAAAAAGCTCAGCTGATTTTTAAAATGGATGTTTCTCATATGACTTTACACTGTTCCAAAACAAAAGGAATGAAAACTTACATTCTTTACTTAGGGGAAAGAAGCAAATTAAAAAAAGGCAAAACAGACTTTCTGAATGACTGTTAAATACCAGACATCCTTTACATTCAAAGAAGAAAAAAGGTTAAAAAAAAGATTCTCAGATTTTTTTTTTGGACAAAATCCTAGGCATGACGAATGCTTCATTCTCCACTTATATAAAACTGTTCAATGGAAAGAGAAAGTATGTCTTTGGTAGCCTGGATGCCTACTAGTCCCATATATACTCTATCAACAGGAAAAGTATCTATTTTACAGGGGCTCCCCACATGTATGACTCTTCTAATTCCTTCACATAACTGCTCTGTTTTCATACTGTTTGCAGTACTCTGAATTACCATCTGTAATTTATCTCTGTAGATTTACCCAAACACACAGTTTCATGCAGTGAACTCAGATTTCCTATCACAAACATCCACGTGAAAAGTGGACTGCAAGCATGAAGTACTGTATCTCATTTCATTTGCTGACACTAAATGTGTAAGTAACTAAATTTACAATAACGTTTTCTCTGGCGTGCACACGTACCCAGCTTTTGATGCCCACTTATGTAGTTTGGAGTAAAAAAAAAAAAAAGCAAACCTTGAAGAATAGAAGTTTAAAAGGGAGAAGCTTATGGGCCCACAAACAGGGATTTTACCAGCAGGATACTCCCTTGGGTGGGCTGAATAAAGGTAACAGGCATTCTTTTTCCTTTAGTAAGAGGCGCACTTTCGTAACTTGTGAGGCAAATTGCTGAATAGTTTTGAGTGTTGCACTGCTGTGTTTGTTTCTGCCATGGAATGTAATTCAGATATTGTTCGAGAGTTTAAAAACAAAATAACAACAAACTTCAGAGCAAGTTCCTGCAAACTCCATGAGTTCCTAGTGTACATATGAATGGGAAGGGACAATCTTCCTGCATGCCAGAGGAGAAGGACAGCTTTTGATGGCAGGTCATTCAGCTATAGGGTGCCACAGGAATTAACTGTATCTTATGCAAGAGATAGCTTTCCCTGGTCTTAACTGAAAGCTCCCACCCAGGGGGTCTGGCAGGAATCTCAGTAGCATTTCTATTTTGTTCAGCAGTATTTGGCTGACCAGTTCAAATGCACCTGTTTTCATAGAAACTGTTCTCTTTGTTCAGTGTACATTCCAGCACAGCGTTAAAAACCGCTAAACGTGGTCAAAAGGTCACTGCTTGTGTCTCAACATAGCTTGTGTTCCACTCTACCAACTGATTCAAAGCTGCCATTTCTCTCCAGTGTGCTGCAGAGCATCTAGGTAATAGTAAGGAAGCTGCACATACTTGCATGGAAATATTGGGGAGGAGCTGTTTTCCAATCAGCTTTGCCATAGTACCAGATGCAGAGTGCCTGGGATAATCAAACCTCAGCCCAGTCAGTAATTTATTGTCACATTATAATTATTCCTCAGATGGCTTTTTTGGCTATCTGCTGACAGATATGTCTTCTCCAGAAATTTCACAGCTGGTGTGATTTCATGCTGAGGGTCTGACAGATTTGTTTCCACACACACCCTCTTTCCCATGTCTGGACAAACCTGGCTTTGGTTTATTTAGAAGCTGTTGGATATGCCCAGCCTCTATCGTAGTGCTCCATGAAGCACTGGTAGACTCTGTGTGTCTTTAATTGCATAGTCAGCAGGAGTGGGAGCAAGTCTTTCCTGTAGCCAGTCAGGGCTTGGATGTGTTTTATCCCTCACTTCCTCTTCCCATGTTCTGCAGCTACAAAGAATTCCATAAGGCAATAGTCTTCACACCCAGCTCAGAGCTCAATGAGACAACAGAGTTTCAAAAGGCTGGAGGGAAGTTAAAAGCAAAAGACCTAATAAAACAGATGACAGTAGCCAAACTGCTGTGCACAGAGACCCCGTATTTTCAGAGCTGCTTTGGTAGCTCTGCCCGACCCAGAATTTCTCATGAGCTATGAATGAGCCAGCTCTGCTCTCAAAGATCTGTTGATCCCAGCCTCCCTGTGATGCTTGCTAGATTTCTGGCATCCTCTACTTTTCTCATGCATTTCCCTAGCATCTGCCAAGATTTCCTGTGACATGGTTGGTGCTGTAGGGCAGAGACCACCCCCTCTTCCTCTTTGCCTGCATCTACTTCTGTCTTCTTGGTTTTGCTTGTGGCTGGCACATTCCTGCCATCACAGTTTGTGTCTGTGTAATAAAAATAATAACAGCAACAGAGATTTGATGAAGGGTGAAGAGGGGCTGTTAATGGAGCAAGCAAACATAACAAGCTTAGATCCACCTTGCTGCTTCAGTAAAACTTGCCCTTTGCTGGCATAACAATTCTGTATTTCATACTCCTCCTGCACTGCATTTGGTGTGAGATTTATATTCAGAAGAAAAAGGATCCAGCCACAGTCCGTTTTTAATAAGCTACTGAGAAGCTTCAGAAATCCCATTAATCACTGGGCCTTTGTCCACGTCGGCAGCAGCGTCCTGATGACTCACGCTTCACCTTTGGTATCTTCACTTGCTGACACCCTACCACTACAGTGAGGAAGAGGACTGAAATGTCCAACAGTCCCATTTTGACAAACTGGGGCATAGAAAATCCCTTAAAATAAGTCTAAATATCCAAGTGAGCACAGTCTACCCCTGCACTGTTGTCGCTGTGCAAACACTAGACAGCCCCACCCCAGCTGGGAAAGAGGGGTTTGGGGCTTATAATGAGTGTCATGGCCATTCCTTCAGGGGCAAACCCAAAGCTTTCCCTACTTTGTAGTGAGCTCATTGTATGTCTGCGTGGCACAGAGTCTTTTCCAGTGCATAATGGTATCCCTAAGTGGATGCCTGGTTGTTGTTCGTAAATTAACCGTCTTTTGTTTTTCCACCGGGAATCTTGGAGTGTCGCACTGATTGTCTGTTATCTGTCAAGGCATCAGTCAGCAACCCAGCAACTCTCTGCTGGAGACTGCCCTGCTTTTACAATTAGCAATAAAAAAGCTTTTGTCGCTGCACAATGATGCTTCTGAGGTCTGGTGTAGGGTTTTAGGAGGGTTTTCTTAATCAGCAATAAGATAAAAAGCATACACATTCTGTTTGCTTTAACAGTGAACTGGAAAAGAAAATATTTAGCTGAAAGATGAAGAAATACTTCTACATGCTAGAGTAATTATACTGATGCATATGAATATGGTTTCTCATTTCCTACATTTTCATGCATTGCCTCATAATCTCTAATAAATTTAATGTGAAATGTTTTGAAGTACACTTCTACAAGATACATGAATAAGTGAAAATGTAATTTACGCCACGTTTAAAAGAAACTTAACCAGAACGATATCAGCTCCCTTCACCATGTTATTTATATAAACAACCCTTTCAGAAAAAAATCAACCACTTAAATAGACAAGCTGGATACAATTAGGGTCACTTGATCCTCCTCCTAAGCAATATTAAGGCCCACACATACTAATCATGAATCAGTCAGGGGATAGCAATGTTAATCCTAATTATGCATAGCTTATTTGAGTACATTAAAAATGCAATTTAAGGCTACATCTGTCAGGACAGTTCTAGGTACATTACTTGTTCATGTGCAGCATTAAGCCTTCTCAATTCTGTCAGCTGTGGTCACAGGACCCTGTATATGTCAAAATATAGGTTATGCAGACTATAATTCTGTCTTTAAAGAGCCTCTTATTTTGTGAAGGCTTAAATTTGTATTAGATGTCTGGGGCTGAGGAGGGATTTGACAAAGAGTAGTAGACTTCATTTTCTTGTCCTTTCAATGCGTTATATTTGTGCCATGAAAAAAGTGTGAGTAGTGTGTACTAGGGGTGTAAATAATGGGAAAAGATATAAAGAAGAAGACTGAGGAGAACAGGAAAATTTTGTGAAAATTCTGATAGTATATTACACCTCATAAAAAAATAAATGGTAGGAAGGTGGGAAAGTACAGAAGAGGAAAGACAGTTTAATTTAGAAAATGCTACAAGGTAGAACTTCTGAAAATAAAAAAACTGTCGCAGATTTTTTTTTTTTTACTTTTTTAATCACCTACAAAAGGAATAAATACAAAAAAATTTACATTAAACAATCCTTGAAAATCTGGCTCAGGTTTACACATCATCTAGGAGACTGGTGTACTCATAGAAACTGCTGACTGAGACCATTAAAAATCATGGGAGTACTGCACAGAAATATAGTTTATTGAGGAATTTAAAAAATGTTATACATGCCACCTGCAAAGTTCTTTGAGAATCTGTCCCTTTTAATGGGTTCCAAATTCTATCAAAAATCTGTTGTATTCTGTGTAATAGTAACAGAAACTCAAGTGAGCAAAAAAAGTGTTAGAATGCACTGCAGTTATTCAAATATAAAACACTCGGTCAGGATTAATTTGAGTTTCCAGCAAATACAGCAGCTGCAATTTTTAAGACAGCTTGACATGCAAAAAGCTTTTATTAAACACAGAAAGTCTCTTCTAGATGATATACTGCCCTTTCTGGACAAGAGGCATCACTCATTTTTAGCTTAGAACAGTTACATGTACATATATATACAGACACGTGTATGAGGTCTGCATTTTAACACTTACTATTCATTAAACCCCCCCAAAATTTATATGAGACTATTCATAGTTTTCAATGCAGTTGTATATGAAAGGTGAGTTTATGGATACAAACTAAATTTTGTTTTTTCACACATGTTCTCCCCATGTAGTGGGTGTGGGGCAGGAAACATTTGATGTAATTATGAAGAAAAATAGAATGTTTAGAGCATTCAGCTGTACAAAAAATCTTTGTTTCAATGAAGCTGCATATGAATTTAATTTATTATGTTTTGACTCTACTATTTGAATATGTAAGTGATGTAAATAAGATTTTTTCTACATAGTCTCTAGTAACTTTCAGTCATGCATTGTATATGATATTAATAGTCAGATTTCCTATAAAATGTATTCCCTGAAGAATATCCTTTGTAATACATTTCAGTAAAACTTACCCAAGCCAATAATTCTATCATTAAATTAATTTCCAGCTTGAAAAGAAAACACTTGATGTGCCTCAGGAAAAGACATGCAAAAAAACCCCAACTAACTCAGTATCAGTATGCCAGTTTCAGGGAGCAGAGGATGTGACCTCTGAGAGTTAATGGTTAAAGGCA
Organism: Euphonia xanthogaster; assembly: GCA_034509185.1. Lineage (NCBI taxonomy): Eukaryota > Metazoa > Chordata > Aves > Passeriformes > Fringillidae > Euphonia > Euphonia xanthogaster. Next base: position 39,865,405 of record JAYDZK010000169.1, on the reverse strand, counting down.
AGCAGCAAATCCTCAGCTCTGACATGAAAATAGGCCTGACATATGCAATGACCACCTTCACCTGTTTCCTCACCACTACTTACCTATTCTTACCTATTTCTTTTAATTTGTCCATGATTCACATTCCCCCTCCCTGACCCATCACTGACATGCATTTCTGTATGGGAAACCATTTTTGTGTGTTGCAGGTGTGCCTTAAGCCCCTTGGGGCACACCGCTACTGCCAGCTAAGTGTGGCTGGGAAGCTGCTCTGCAAATTGGCCTCTTCTACTTCCCCCACTGAAGATCTCCAAGACCTCACTCAGCAGGATGGCTCACCTGGACTTCAGCCCTCCTTTTCATGGGTGTATGCTACAACAGTGCAGTCCCCCTTTTTACTCACATAACGTGGCAAGGACACATCCACTTGAATTTCCATGTGCTTTGACAGTAAATACACCAAGGTCTACTTTTCCTACAAGCAATGCGGATCCTCTGAGCAGAATTTGCAAAATCAAAGAGGCTGTCAGCTGTTTTAGACTTGCTTTCCATGTCTTGGTGCAAAAGTTAGATGAGTGTTTCAGGCCCTTTAGGATGCCTGCAAGTAGAGGCAGATTATATTGATGACAAGTGCTGATGAAGCAGAGATGCAATGGCCAGGCTCTTTCCCTTGTATTGAGCAGCTTCAAGGTAATTTAATGATGATGTGGAGGTGTAACTGTGCCAGGGCTGACTTTGCAGCTGGGATTTCCCATGTGTTTTTTACAAGCAGAACTACCTGAGGCTTCTAGTAAATTATTAACTTACAAATGAACAGCAGTTTTTGAAGTAGGAAGGGATGATGTTGTCACACCTTTTGAGGGGAAGCCATTAGGCTGTTTAAAGAAAATAGGTAAGGACCAAAAAAGCAGATTTTTAGTTTTGACTTAGCCTATTAAGAGATCATTTTGTTTGTTAAACTACACAGGACTCCTGAATTTAGAATCAACTACTTCAATTGATTAATATGACATTAAATTCACAGTCCTCCCTTTTGTTCTTCATTTTTTCTTTCTTTTTAATCTAGTGCAGCAAGACGTCTGTCCTAGGTTGTCCTGAGGGTCACAGGAGACTATTGTCCGAGTTCTCTTTCAGAAATTCCTCTCCCAGGTCAATCAGATGTTTTTCTCCTCAAACAAATAACCTCATTATTTTCCATTTCCTCGCTGTACTCCTTCTGTCTGTCTAAGGTTACCCCTGAAGCCAGAATTTTGGAGGAAGCTACACAAGGCTGCTCTGATTTGCCAGGGAAATACTGACTGTGAAGAAGTGGTGTCTGAGACATATGTAGAATAGGTGGAGTGCTGCTGCTGGGTCTCAGCCCTTCCCTGCAATCTGCAACCTACCCACGGCAGAGACTGTCCTTTTTTCAACCCAGTCCTAAATAAATTAAGCTATGAGGTTTGCTTGATCAAATGTGTCCCATGGTGTTTATATGTTGCTTCTCCTCCTGGCTCCCCCTGTCCAGCCACATTCTGCTCCAGAGGGTACTCAGCCCCAGGCCAAAGACCAATTAATATTTGTTTCAGTTAACTAAATTCACTGAACCACCCTGTTCTTGGCCAAGGTGAGCATTGTCACTCCTGGGTTCTCGGATCTTCTGGAGTGTTTCTCCTCCTTTCGCTGAGCTGAAAGCACTTCTCTGTCATTGATGTCCTCAAGAAATTTAGCTAAAGTAAGTCAGTCACAACAGAAATTCTGTTTTGATAAGCTGGCATTTTCCAGTGGGAAAAAGGAAGTGTCAGTGCCACTTATGGTGAGAAGAGAACCTGCTAAATGCAAGTATAGGCCAAAGTACGGTAGTAGTGCACAAGATAACTTCATTTCTCTGTTCTTCCTTAGAATCTGTACCATCCCTTGATCCTGACTGCAGAATTGAGGCTGTGCTGGGATACATAGGACCTCTTTTATCTGGTTTGAACATAGTTTTCCTGCTTAAGGCAGTAATTATATTTGGACAGATGATTCTTTCGACCGTACTTAAATTGAGTAGACTCAGTTGCTTTTTAGATGGTTTGGTCACTTGGAGGAAGTGTGCAATATATTTTCCAGCAGTACTGTTCTTCCCTTGCATCCTGTCTCATTAATGAAGTGGTCTGTGGGTTTTTGAAAGGCTTCTACCCTCAGGAACACTTACAATTAAAATGTCTGATTTTGTGCTTATTTTTAATAATTCCTATGATGACCCAGATACATGCAAGTACTTCAGCCGTCACTGACCATGGGTGGTTCTCATCTTCCTCCTTGGGAGTATTTAAAGATTCATGGCACAAGAAAACTGTTAAGCAATTCCTGCAACTTATAGCAGAAGATGTCCTGGCATATCCTATGAGACTGTAGCCTGTTATTAATATATTACAAAGATGACATATGTTCTTGATATATTCAGACTACCTGCAGTAATAGTCTCAGACTTGGAAAGTCGTGAACTGCACCCAGAGAGCTTGCTGGGAGGGACCACAGCAGATATGGTCTGTGGAAACACTTCTTTATTCTGGGGAATTTATGTGTTTAATATTTACTTATTTTCCTGGATTTTTTTATTTTCTGCTAGTAATGTTTAATGAGTAGAAATGGAAGTTGCCTCCTTCTACCCTTCATTTAAACAACTGTGGTATTAGTCCTCTACATCTCAAATCAACCTACCAGACCAGTGTGAGATTGACTATATAAACTGGATAATTTATCTTTCCTATAACACTACAGCTTTTAAAGAAAGAATGTCCTTTCTTATATTTTTCTCTCTGTGTAGAGAGAAGATGCAGAGGAGCAAAGACTGGGCAGTGTAAGGCCTCATGATAATAAAAATGTGTGTGTAATTTGAAGTTGTTTACAGAGTGATGTCACAGGAGTGGGGCAGTATTCACTAGATTCAAAGTCCAGTTCCTGGCTATTGCAGCTATTCCACCATATCATCCCCTAGTGCTGTGCAATGTTTCCTCTGCTTCTTCCACACAAAGCTGTTCCCCCTGGGTACCTCCTTATCACAACTTACCTGGTTTGTACATACATGTCCTTGTGTCAATATTGCCCTTTTGTTAAAGGCTTAGGGGGATTATATCAAGGATTTGGTCAGTCTCTCAGGTTTCTTTGAAAAAAAAAAAGATGACTGTGAAAGTCTTATTAAAAATAGCCTGGATCAATCGCTTGATTATCTTTTAATGCACACACAGAAGGAGACTTTCCTGAATCAATGACAAACTCTTCTATGGCTGCGAAAGTATTCTTAAGATCCCATTTGTGGTCAGGTCAGATTATACCCTGCATACTAAGCTAATATTTTATATAAGCCTGTACAAGGTCAGTATTTCTGCTGCTACATGATGTGTGCCTTTTTTTCTCTTCCTGCCCTTTTTTATCTTCCTCTCTTTCAAAGCAAGTCAATAACAAGGAAAGGAGGAGGGGATTTAAGACATTTTGCTTATGTGCCCCATGCTGCTATATAGCAGAACGTTTGCAGGACAGGCTCAGGTTTCCTGACACCACCAAAGGGGCGCCTTGTGTTGTTGGGGCTGTGTGATGCAGCCACGGTTTGCTCTTGCATCATCCCTTGTCACTGGTCCCTGCATTCACATCAGTGAGCCAGGCAGGGCCAGCACACTGGCTCAGGCAGTGGCATGTACATATCAGGCTTCCCAGCTAGGCTTGGTCTCATCTGGTCAGCCTCCCCCAGAAGAGAGATAGACACTTTTTGAGGAGGCAGAATGGGCCACAGTCTGTTCCACGTAGAAAATTTAGACCTGAGAAACCTTTTAAGGGTAGAAGAGTTTAGCCATATGGCCCCAAGCCATGTACCCTTTTTCTGGTCTCTTTAATTCACCTTTGAACTATAAGTACTACATTCAACTAAGTCAACATTTGTTCCACCAACTAAAAAAGTAATTATTTTCTTATTTATGGCCAAAGTTTTGAAAACAGCTGTCTGATTCCACAGCTGCGCCTGTGAATGCCAGCAATGTGTTTAGTGCTTGGACACATGACTTTTGCAGCCATCTGAGTTTTGGAAAGCATTAAACTGCCCTGAAACGTTAGTTTGTGTTTACTACTGTCTAATTGCAAGCACAGATGTGAAACACAAATTAGCAAAGCTATTTGCAGGGGTCAGTCTGGAGTGTGCTGCCTTCTTTTGATACATAAACCTGCAAAAAAAAACCAAAAACAAAGCAGGCCATGTTACAGTGCTGAGGGTGCAGCAGTGATTAGATAGGTCAGAAAGAAATTTAAGACAACCGTGATTCGTTAATATCCTAACCTGAAATTATTCTTCACATCACTGCAAACAGAATAAAATCACTCTTCATTCTTCTTTTTCTACATAACACTCATGCTTTTTTAAAGTATAAATGTACTAAGAGAATCTCATCTGAAATATCATGTGAATCTCATCTGAAATATGACTGCAATTTGTTGGTTCTGTTCTTCTGTTCCACTTTATTTAGAACCACTCAAAGCTTATAAAATTGTGGCTGAAATCCTCAGCTGGATGTTCATTACATCACATAATTCATGCACATGAATTTTCAGTACACAGTCATAGTGGTATAGATTTTAGCTGCTTTGTATTCTCATCTTCTCCCATTGATCCTTTCACACGCCTGAATTTTGCTGTTAGCTGCACAAAACAGTAACTTGTGCTTGTTCTAGTGAAATCAGTCATTCTAACATTTCAACAGTTTCCCCTTAGCTGCAGCAAAATAGATCTTTATTTTTGAAAGGTTTCAGCAGCAAAGTTCTTTGAAACTTCACATTTAGAGAGTAGTCAAGGTGCGCTAGAAGCTCACAAACTCACGTGGTAATCTACCTATCTGAAATTTTATTGCTGATCTGCTTCACATCAGAACCGCATCTGAAAGCCTTGAAAGGTTTCTGTGCAACATCTCAGTTTTGGGGGAGGTATTATCCTTCCTGTTTTAGAAAGAAAATGCCCTGGGTGTTTGGATGGCAGAAGTTTCACTGTGTCCACACTACAAAACAGATCAATGCTTCAGAGTTGCATTCATGTAGCTCCAGGGCTGGGTTTAATAATCTGTAATTCAACTGGGATGTGACCCTCAGCAGCATTGTAACAGGACTTCTACAGCTTCAGGGTTGCAGAGACTTCCGTCTCAGAAAAGATTCCTTATAAATACACCTTTTGTGTTCCTTTAAGATCAGGGCTATTGTTATGGACTGAGAGTGTAACAAGACATGGAGAAGGATCTGAGGGTCAGCTCAGGCTGTAGGAGGAGGCAGCTCTTCCATTTGTGCATAACTAGGGATAAGGTTGGCTGCTGCTGGCCAGAATATCAAAGCAGAGCTTGGTATATTCAGTAAGCCAGCAACCCATCTATATGTCATCAAAGTGGAAAGCATGTGAGTGTCATGAAAGTAGACCTTTGAGTTAAAATGACAACAGAGCAGTGTTGGCTGAGAGAAAAAAGCAGCCAGGAGTGAAGCAGTGCCATTGCTCAGTTCAGAAACTCGTAGCAACTGCTCAGCTTGCTGCCAACAGAGATCAGCTCAGAGGCTGGCAAACACCTGAAGATCCCACTCTTCACTGGCCCTTCTCCTCAGATCCCTGTCCTCCTGACTGAGGGGAGGCAGGAGGAGGTGCCCTGTGGAACACAGAGCAAAGAACAGCTTCACAGAGGGCTGGTGCAGAAATCCAGGCTCCCTGTGCTTCATCCTTTGCCAGTGAGATGCCAAGGATCCCAAGCGCTCAATGACCATCAGTCATTGAGTCAGTTAGTTAAAATGAATATAGTTTGTTTAACCACAATTTTCAGGCAGACATATATCAATATAGATTTTATACTCAAGACTGTTCACGGTTGAATTTCCATACTGAGAAATTCTCACTGCGAATTGCCTACAGCATTACTCAGTTTCTACCAGTTCAGCCACACCGCACGATTCAGTCAAAAGCAGAACTGTAGAAATGGCCGTCCCTGACTCCCGGAAAAGCTTCTATATATGCAATCCATTCACACACTACAAGTGAGAAAACCAGAGTAAAACCTCATTATTTCTGGTGACCTGAATGTGCTTTACAGCAATTTAAAAGAAGAGCTGCAGTTAATGCTGCTGCTGCTGCTGGAGAAGGCAGCAAGATCATTGACTCTACATTGTTATCATGGCATGGGCTTGGGACCCTATGCATGTTCTACTCACCTTAATTTAAAAAAAAAAAAAAAGTGAGAAGTGATGAGTATTCCTGCTAATCCCATTCTGCAAAGAGGTTTATGGCTGCAGTCAATGGTGCAGATAACAGGAGGGACTGGAATTTCAAAGGGCAATGAAAGGTGAGAAGGCACCTCCTAGACGTCTCTTTCTCAGCCCAGGAATCAGCCTTTGGGCTATGGCTGATACACAATCTGGAGAAGTAGCAGTCTTCTTCATATTGATTCTCTGGTTATAAGAATAGCCAAAATATGTTTCAGTTTTAAGGGAGATGAAAAAGCTGATACAAAGAAAAACTGTAGTAGGATCAAATTTAGAAGTGAAGAAGTTTTATTACCACTAAAAGGAAAGTCTCAAGTTATAAACAAAGCTGCTATATGTTTTGCCCATGACATATATTCCCCCAGCAAGAGAATCTGATCCAGTCAATTCAAAATCTCATTCATGAAAAAATTGAGGGGTGCTGGGTGGCACCACTACTGTGGGGCACTAATAACAACTATAAACACAAGAAAAAGACAGTAAATGTTTGAAAGATCTCCATTTCAGAAAGGACTCAAATATTTCAATAGGAGGCATGTCTCCCTCCTATTTTCACTCAAGTAGTGTTTACTTCAGCTAATGGACATAGCCTAGCTATGCAGCCTTTTCCCATGTAGGGTGGCGAGCGTGCAGAGCAACTGGGTCAGGGTGTGCCTCATGCCTTTTCCATGAAGTGTGTCTTTTGTTTATATTGTATTGCCAAATTAGTCAGAGAAATTGTGTGTATGTGTCTGACGCTGATCGGGACAGCCGCCTCCCAGCCGGGTCCTCTGCGATTGAAAGAATTCTCTTAAAGGTCAGGAGTAGACAGCAGGGAAGCCTGGAGGCTTAGGGACAGCCCGGAGATGGATGCTCTGTTCACTCAACACTAACTGAACCGTACTGATTTGAGAACCCATGTAAAAATATGATAATGTCACTGCTAGAGAGTGGATTGCAGGGAGTTGCCTCACCTCTCCAGAGACTGGGAGAGTTGTTTTCACTGAGGGTTCATGATGAGGTTTTGGGTGGGAGTGGAGAAGAAGGAATTTCTTATCTACACCTAAAGAGATAACTTAGATGAAGAAACTGCTTTGCACTTCTTCGGTGAGTTACTTCCAAGTTAGTTTATACTTTATTTTTACAACTTCTTCATCAAACAGATACAGTGGCAGTCTCAATATTTGAAAGTATAATGGAACCTCCATTCAGATTGAAACTGTAGTATTTTCTATAAAAATCTTTTAATAATAACTTACTCTTGTGCTGCCCTATAGAGCTTTAGGATGCTCTTCCTGATGGGTAGCCCTTCTTTATCTTCTTGTCTGACCCCTCTGGAGGACTATTCAGAGGAGGATGCTCAGGCTGCACCCAAGCTCCTGACTTGGAGCCTAATTTGGAGGTCTTGGGCATACGCACCTTCCAAATCTCTGAGCAAAAAACGCAGGCATGCAGTCTGCAAGGAGTTAGAGCACACTCCAGTCATACCAAGATATAGATAAAAGACTAAGACAGACCCACAGACTAGATGTAGTCAGAGATAAGTTTATGCACATCTCCATATCACCTGCACTGAAAATGTGATAGTGGAGCCTCATTATCAGCAAGCAGGAGAGAATTTTCCCCACCTGGTTTCAGGACTTAAGTTCATGTGGGATAAAATGTTGGATCCTTTAAGGGGAAAAAAAAATTGAAGGGATAACTTCATCAGCAAAGATAATTAGTAAGCACAGGCATGTGTGCATTCAGCTTTGTGATGAAATACAGCATATAGAATGGCTGTAAAGCTCTCTGGCATAGGATGTTGAATACTTTTTGAATACATTTGCTAGCAAGTATGGGTGAATGCCCCAAATATGAGACCTTGCCTATGAAAGAAACTAACAAATAAGCTTATAAATATATTCAGTCAAGTCCCAGCAAGCCCTCGCATTAGGTCATGCTTGTACATTGATTCTTGCTTTTAAGATCAGCTAAACCCCTGCTTCCTGTTAGGTTGGCTGTATCACTTCTAGGCCTCTGCTACAGTCGTACCTAGGGCACAGCTGAGAGAGAATCCTTTATTTTGCAGATGGAGAAGAAATGAGGCACCAGAGAATGTACAGAGGGAGTCTGATAAATATGGGTTCAATTTTTAGCTCTAAATCCTATGATAATACATTACTCACTGAATTGTCTCCCATTTAGTCCTTGATTAAATAAATGGGCATACAAATACTGCTTTTGCTGAAGACTGAAATAATTTCAAGTAACACTCTCACAGTGTCAGCAAACTCTCCCAGTGTCTTGTATAAGACTATCCTTCATGTACAACTGTGATTTTTAATGTTAGGAGTCTCTGTTAATCATGGTCTGACAAACAGGAATACTTGAGAATGAGAGAGAACAGAAAAAATTACATGTTTCTAACAGAAATGCACACCTGGTCACAAGTATGAAAGAGCAGGTCCAGAGAAGAGGTCACTCTGATGCCTTAAATCAGTACTTTGTTGGATCCAGCTTCAGGCGTTTGTTCAGATCCTGGGTGATCAATCAACTCCCAAACGTCCCGTCCCTAAACTCCCAATACTTGGACAAGTATCATACTCCCATCAATAGTCCCATCAACATGGACAAGTTTCATTCTGACACTGCCAAGCTGTGCAGAGACCAGACAAATGCCTAAGGTCCAGAGGGATGCTCAGACTCTGCTTTTCCCCATCAGTTGCTTGAAGGACAATCTCTACTTCGTCTTCTCAGATCATCTCCCTGATGACAAGCAACTGCTGTCACTGTTTTACCTCCTAACTTAAGGCACTATCTTGCAACCCAGGAGACCCCATTTTACCTTGCTTAGAAAGGAGCCAGAATGCAGATCTGGTGGGAGACGTAGCATTTAGGATATGGCAATCAGGCATGAGCTCTTCCTCTAAAGTAAAGTCCACCCTTCAAGAAGAGTAAACATTAATCAGACCAGAAAGCTTTATAGCATGGTGGTTAAAGCACTTGACAGAAATGCAACATGACAAGCCAAGTATCTTCCCTCAATCCTGAGTTACACGAACTGGAAACAGATTCACCCAAGAGGACAGAGCATCCAGCATGCATAAGGGAGGGTACTTCCTGTCAACATGTGAAATCTGGAATCAGGGTCCTAATTCAGAGTCAATGGAATCAAGCATTGCTGCAAATCTCAGGTCTCTGTGAAATAGAGCTCTCCCTGCGTGACAGATGTCTCTTTTCCCTTTGAATCCTATATTGGAGCTGTAGGTTGAGGAACTGCTGGTGAAAAGAGGTGCCTTGCACATATAGTGTGTGCCCATACCTATGCATCCATGATCTTCTTGACAAATATTCCTGCCTAGCTTTGCAGGTTCTTGCCCTGCTTGCTGGGATCTCAGTGTAGGACTTCCTGCCTTGGTACAGAAATCTCTGGCAGACCATGGGGAACAAAGCAGTCAAGTGCAGCACTCACCGGAGAATGAAACCCAGCAAAATTCTTTCTATTTAAAGAAGATACCTATTCAGTCTGCAAAAAGCAGACCTCGGCAGATAGACTGAAGCCAGCTTAGGCAAGAGTATGTGCTGCAATGTACACAGTCCATCTCCACCTGCACAGCATATGGGGAGGTACAGGGCTCGGAATTTCCCCAAGTGTGAGGCATGAAGCATCACAGTGTCACGCAAGGCTGTGTGACCTGGCTGAAAATGCAGATCTCTTCAGGTCCAGCTGATTAGCAGCCTTCTTCTCCATGTGGCTATCTGTGCATGGCAGCACAATGTTTTGTTGCCTTCATGGTTCTCACTCATCTTCTTGTGAGGATTTTGGGAGCAGATGCTCCTGCTGCCTCCGTGTGCCTCTGGACAGTGGGTGTTGCCTGTCACACGCTGCAGCCCCACCAGGATGTTTTTATTTGTGCACTGGGGATGGGAGGAGCAGGCTGGCATCTAATTTGACAGAGGTGTTAGGCAGGAGAGCTTTTGAAAACTAAGCTCTTTACAAGAACAAATCTTCCCACTTCTTGGCAAACAAGAATGAAAAGAAAGGTTGGAACAATTGTTGCCTAGATTTGAACAAATCCTCCTGGTCCTGTGAGCAAGCATCAGGCTCTCTGTGCCAGGGCATTAGCAGCGGTGCAATGTCTGGCCTTGCACAAGCCCTTACAGTGCCCAACTAACAACTGTACAAGGGCTTGGAGTGACTTTGAGCCTGGAACACAAATTATAAATAAAGTGACTTCAGACGGACTTTGATTAGCTTTCATGTACTAACACCCTGGAGGGTGTGGAGACACATTGGGAGGGTTTGCCTGCCTTCACAGGTGATTATATCCTGGAGTCAATCACTTTTGTCAGCCTTTTTTTGTCAGAGGAGACAGCAGCCATAAGCCATATTTTTAAAATATCTTGTCTCAGTGATGATATTGCCTCAGGCCATCTTTTTTCCTGCCCCCGTGCTCCTCCTCTGCTCATTGGACACAAAAGCTTTCGGTTCAAAGATTAGCTCAAAAACTTAGCTTTGGTGAATCAGTGTTTGGTGATTATTTTTGTAGCCCATTTTTTAAATACAAAGTTCTGTGATGAGGTGTGTGAACCTTCCCTTCCAGCCTTAACCTCAGACACCCATGTGGGGTGCTCAGGTGGGCATCTGGTGTGTTTCTGTCCTTCTGACCCAGGTTAGCTTTCTTCAAGTCAGTTCTTAAGTTAGTCCTCAGAGACAAATGTGGGGAATAAAAGAAGAAAGGAAAAAAGGCTTCTCAAGATTTAATCATCCCCAAGGGTGAAGCAGTGTGCAATTGGTAAGAAAGGTCACCGAGGGTCAAGAGGATTTGGGGAGGAAAGTGCCTTTCATGAGGAATTGCAAATGTTTACTTTAAACAAGTATTTAAAAAGTCAAGATCCTGAAAGAAGCCATATGTTTCGATTTTGAGACCAATTAGTCTGCCTCATCTGCAGTTTATTCTGTGGACTTTTGGCCTTTCACTTCTTCTGAAGGCAAGGAGGCTAATGTGTGAGCACAACTGATAGGCAAGGGAAAGTTGGGGCAGCTGCCTGAAATGATTTTGAGAGATGCACTTGAGAATGCTTTTCAGAAAGGATACAAAGATTGACTGGGCAAAGGAAAGAGGAATTTAACTGTGCCTCTTTGGTGGAGGAGAGCTCTGGCAGTCACACACCTCTGATCTGTTTGTGTTTTGTAACCCACTTTGATAATGAGAGTCTTTAAGAATTCATTAGGGCTTTGTTTGCATATGTTTGCATATATAATCATTCTCTTTTCTCCATTTCTGCCTTTCCACAAGGATTATTTGACTTTTTTTAACTTTAGAAAGGTGGTTTTTAACAAACAGAATGTCAAGAAGAAATGAAAACATATCTTGAATAACAGGCTTCACTCCACAAAATCCACTAGCAGCACTATATTTCATACATAGCCCCTGTCAGAACATGTAGCCTCTAAAAACAACTAAAGATGAGACAGAGCCAACCCAAAACAATTGCCCTCTTCATATATAGATGTTTCTGTTACTCTCTTCACCTGGATCATTGTTCATGTGTACCACAGCCAACATTTCATGCCCTGGGAGCAGGAACCAGGGCCAATTGCTGCTCGTGAACAGTCCAATGATATGGACTCACAGTATACATCAGATGATTTGTACAGCAGGAGTGGAAAATTCCAGAGCACCAAGCACTTAAGCACACTGCACCATCACCATTTTTTCAGCAAAATATTCTAGGATTGAATGGCAGTCTTGGCTATAAGTCTCTTCAATCCAGCTATCCAAATCCAGCCTCAGCCATTTTAATTCATCAGAACCCTTTTCATGCAAAGAGATGTAACTCAAGGCTGAGAACAGAAGCCTTGGTCCCACTCAAATCCACAATAAAACAGGGTACAGCATGACCTGGGTTTCACCCAACATCCCACTCCCCCAACTGCCAGTCTTGTATCTTATGTTGGGTTGCACTTCACCACTCAGGATGATCACCAGAGCAAGAACAAAATTCATAACAGGTTTCAAACCTCAGCATTTAAAAGGCTTGCTGATGTTAGAGGAAATAAATATGAATCACTCATTTAGAGAAGAAAACATGTGAAATCTCTGGCTTTCCTCTAGTTTAGAATTGAATATTTGAAACCTTACCAAAATTAATACTAAAAAATTGGAACATGCTTTATAGGCAAATAAAGGGTGGTGATTTGTTGGAAATATTTAAGTTCTCATGAAGCAGAAATCCATGTAAACTGCTTGTTTCTTCTCTTCAAAATAAAAATGAAAAAAATCCTTGATTTTTCAGTGCCCAGCAAGTATATGAGATCTACCGGCTTCTCCATTAAGAATTATTCTCATATTTTTTCACCTGAGGAATTCTGAACTCACCCAAGCTTAAAATCCCACATGTCTGTAAATTACTACAAGCAAAAACTCTTCCTGTAAAACCGATATTTATTACCTGTGTAGAGACAGCAAAATGAAACTGAATTAAAGGAACAGCTCAGACTAACATTAAAGAATATAGGATTACAGCTGCAGTTCAATTTAGCATTTTACGGAGTCTGACAGTATTGAGGACTGAAATGAAATGGAACAAAGTATTTATTAAAATTCCAGAGAAGTGAATGGAATAGTGTAGCATCACCTAGACGAAAGTATTTTGTTAAAATAGCGACAGATCATCTGGAAAGGCAAGGAATCCCCCAAGATCTTCTGACAGCAACATACACTTTTAATTGCAATATTTATTTCATCCTAGATTCTCCATCTTACACCTCTGAAAGCAATGGCATGTCTGAAACACTAAAAAAGCCACCATCTCTTTTAGCAAAAATAACTTGCTCTGAAATCTCCTTCTTAAATGGATACTGACTTGAGGCATTCATTCATTAGGATAAAATTGGTGAATGATTTCCAGCTTAATTGAAAAATAAAACAATTTATTGCAGAATGATAATAGGTTCATTGGTAACTCAATAAATTAAGCATGAGAGATTATTTTTCTCCCCAAGTCACTTTACAATACACTTTACAAAAGTTCTGAAGCTTGCTCAGTTTATGAAATTGTATCATAAAGCCAGCAGCTGAGACTTCCACTTCAAGGAAATGCTGTTGTACAAGTGCTAAATATGATGGTGCTGAATAGTGCATGACAGTGAATAGTGCATGACAGCTCCCTAAAGTAAAATACCCTAAGGGTTCATCCATTTGCCCTGGTCTCTGAGGAGACCTGATGAAGTTCCTGAAGGGGACGTTGTATTTTGGACAAGTTTTGTTAAACCAGACACTTCCTAACTTGGTTTGAAGCATTTGGAAGATGATTCCAAGTGCCTGGACCTAGTTTCACAATATTTCTGGGCACCGTGGGTTCAGTCCTGCAAATTGTACAGAGCAGACCTCAGTACTCCTTCCACAGTCAGAAGCAGTTTTCCCATGCTAAGGTCCTGCTCTGTAAAGCTTCTAAAGGGACCAAAAACCCTCAGGCAAGGGTGTTAAATAGGCAATTAGAACTGTGAGATCCCATGATACAAGAAAAAACCAAAACAAACAAACAAACAAAAAAAAACTACTGGCGAACAAAAATGGAAAGCATTGGCTAAGTTAAAAAAGTACATGTATATTATTTAATATAAAATAATATGAATTGCAATGTGTACAAATTCCTTGGGGCTTGAAATGTGATCACAGAGAATGAGGCTGCAAACTGAAGTGGTTTCTTCCCTTATCCTGAGCCTTTCTGTTCATGGCAGGAGGACACACCAGAGATCAGCCAAGTGTGCTTTTATGCCTGCAGCCACTTTTTTGTCTCCCTTTCACAATCATGGGCATCAGCAAGGCCAGGAGCCTGCTGCAGCAGCTGAGGGGTGCATGCCCAACTGGCACAGCCTGGAACAAGCCTGGAGAGCAACACCACATCACACAGACTGTGGTCCTCAGTCCAGGCTGTTGGGTTTCCACTAGCCATGACAGCCAGATGTCAAGGAATCTGGCAGATCATCCCACTGGAAGAGCAGGGGGTTTTTACTATGTGCAGGTGGTAGCTGGCAGATGGGGCAGCTGGTACAATTTAGGAACAGCACTACACTCCATCAGTGACCAAAGACTGTTGCCTAAAGTGAACATCAATGATCCCAAGTGTCAAGTGCCTGCTGCCTCTCATCCAGTCTGTCTGCTGTAACTATCTGCAGCAAGAAAGGAGTCCAGATCAGCAAGATCTTTCTGGTCACTATGACAGCACATGCTGGAGCATCCTGGGTGCCATAGCCCAGCAAGTACTTTTGTTGCTCACCTGCCCTGAAATACCTGTGCACCTGATTTGGACTGAAATTAGTAATGCTGTCAGCTCATAGAGTACTCTTCTGACCCATAAATCAAACTGCGTTACAGGGACAGCAGTGTTATCCCATTTTACTGAATGATTCATGTAAGGTACAAGGCACTGCAATGACCTGTTCCCACCACTGGCAGGAAGGAAATCAGCCCTTCTCCTGAGCTGTAAGCCCTTTGCTTTCTCTGACAGATCCCCCTGATGACGCTGTACTTCTCACAGCATCGCAATGCTCAGATTCTATGTATGAAGCAGTAAAGCCCATAAAATGAATGAAAGCTAATATGACTACTTCACTAATGACCGTTGAAATTGATGATAAATTACAGACACTCTCTGTAAGGTCTAGAAGATTAGACAAACCTTCAGCACACACTCCTCTTTTCTTGGCATACGTGTGATGTGCACTGTGTTCGATTCGTTGCATGCTGCTTTTCTTTGAATTCTAGTAGCAGCCTTGTCCACAACCTTAAGAAGTCATACACAGATAATCTTTGGAGAACATAAATGTCTTGCTCTTGGTTTTGAATCTGTCCCAGTGCTTAGACTTATAATTATGGTGATTCCCTCTTTCATATTTCCCTTTCTTTCCTACTTGCTGCTACAACCTTCATCTGCCTCTTCTCTTGTATGACTCTGAGCAAATCCAGAAGTGGTTTACATCAGCCTCTTTTGCTCTAGTGAGAAGGTGCAGGGGCTACTCTTGCTTCTCCACCCATCAGTGCATGGACTTGCTCGTCATGATCATATTACTCCTGACAGCCACTATTTTCTTCCCCAGTCACTTCTGTATGACTGACCCATTTTCCTTGCTTTTCCCAGCTGAAGATCAACTGCTCAACTGGTAAATCTGTTTCACTCACTGCTTCTGCTTAAGACCCTCCCTCAGACACTGAGACATGCCAAGCACTTCCTTTTTTTCCCCCTCTCTTCCGTTAGCCACATCTTCCCCACCCGGTGTTATTTATAAAATAAACTTGCAGCCAAGGGTTTCCTTGGAAACACACATGCCTTCCTGCTATCTATTTTACAACAGGCTTGAATTGTCCCACAATAGCTTAGAGGCAGCAATTTAACACAGCTGGTGGCACAATACTTCTATTCTGAGTAAACATTTCCTCACCAGCGGTAACTCCTGTGCCGGTAACTGAGACTTCATTCATCCGTAAGGGCAAGTAAAGGAACATATTACTTCATGAAAATAGAAGTAAAGTGAAAGCACGATGGGAGAAGCCAGAAAAAAGCATCCCAGGAGCTGCACTCATTTTATACTGCAAACTAATCAGTTACTGAACAGCAATAACTGAGGTACCTAAGTTTATTTCTTTTCGTGAATGAAAGAAGACTTTGTGCTAACTCAGCTTGAACAAGATCTCTACTGGGTACTTGTGCTACAACGTCCTCAATAGTTATAGTTGTTGTAATTCTTACCTTTTTTTTTACCTTCTGTACCTTTGTTCATAAGCAAAGCAAGGTTGGCAAGGGCAAATTATATTTTTCTTAAGCTGTTTAACATACTAGACACAATAGAGAACTCTTGAGTGCACACTTGTACACATCAGAGCAAGCAGATGACAGAAGTGTTGTCACAGACTTTCTTTGGTCTCTAGTCAGTCTCTGGAATAGACATCACTGCAGTCTGAATATGAGGGTCCATTTTATCTGCCTTCTAAGCTCTGAATCAGAGAATAAATTGAGGTTAGGGGGTTCATGGATGCATGTACAAGCTATATAGCCTATATTCTGGTACCTCAGTGTAATGCTTCCCTAAAATGGAGGGAGATTACAAAAAAGTCATACATCTTCATCATACCCCTGAATGAGGTAATTTCCCATTTTTGCCTTGATTTCTCTTGACATTCTATTGACTGGTTCTGAAAGAACTAAGGAAGCTTTATTGTACTGCTAATGCTGCATTTGCCATAACTGCTTTAACAAATGTAGATTCTTCCTCTAACAAATTGTCTGAATACAACCTCTAATGCTTGCGTGTGGAAATTCATAAAACATTACTTGAGTACCTTTCCATGCAGAGCAAGTTCAGTCAATAATTTTGCAAGCAAGCTCGTAATTTTTGCAAGTAAAAGCAAGTGATTTTCTCTGTTGTCCAGCATCCAGTGCTGCTCTGTAGTTGAAGCTGAGTAAATTTTGCTGCCAAAAATTTGGAGCCAGGAGCAAGTGAGGGCTGACAGTGCTCCCAGCTGAGCAGAAGCCTTCAGACTTGGAGAGCCAGAACTGCCAAGCCTTGCTGTGGGACTGAGCACCTCTAGCCAGACTCAGCTAACATGCCAAGGTGAAGCCTGCATGGAGTAAGCTGACATCTGGGGACAAAATTCCAAGCACTTTTATAAATGTAAGATTCCAGCTAGTCTAATTCTGTCAAGTGTGGCTACACAAGTGTTTGCAATACTTCTAACAGTCTTGGAGGTCTGGGAGGAGGTGGTCACATTTTTTGTGACAGGTATGACCTTGTTTATCTGTTACCAAGACTTCTAGTGCTGTGAAATGGGCTTCTACTTGCTTTCTTGAATGAAGTCTTGGCACTAAACACCTGAAGAAGTACTTGGTACTGTAGTTTTCTTGGTGACTGTTGTAGCAAACAAAACCTATTCCTAAAAGTGAAGAGGGAACAAAAGTTGTTGCAAGCACCATTAACAGTGATTCGCTTACTTTTAAAAATATTCTCCAATGGGCAGATTTTGACTTCTGAACACCAAGTATTTTCACCAAAACCAATTCTACAGCAAAGAATTGGTCTAATGCAGCATACAGCAGAAGAACATGCCTAAATACTTTACCCAGAAATACCACCTCTGTATTCTTAAATTTAAAACTAACTGTAAACCAAACTATAACATGTTTTAATAATGAATCAAATAATAGATCCAAATAATGCTGAAAAAATGAAAGAAAAAGTGGGTTATTTTTCCAGTATACCCTTTTCAGAAACATTGAAATTATATTGTCTCCCCACCTTGACAACAGCAGTGCATGGTGATTTACTGGTAGCAGTTAAAGCCTATGATTTTAATTTTGTTTGTCTCCAGACCTATAGGAAATTCAAACAGAGGTCTATTTACTTAAGGGACAGGTACACTTTCTAGCAGCATATTCAGCTGGGCAGGTTTCTCCCTCTTAAAATTATAAATCTGATGGATGATACCGTCAACTCTCACTGGTATCAAACCCCACTCACAAGCAACAGATGTTCTGATCTGAGCTCCAAAGGTGGGACTCTAACAGTTTGCAGATGAGCTCTTGTGCTGGGGAGGAGAATGATAAAAGCAATAATATTAATAAAATAATATTAATAAAAAAACTAGTACAGTACTTCCAGACTTTGGATCTGCTTGAAAGCAGGAAAACAATTCTCTTCAGCTGAGTCGGTTCAAAAAGTCATAGCTTACAGATTTTTGCTTTTAAGTCAGAAAAAGTATTGCTTGTTAGGAAATGGAGAACATGCAGCTATTTGAGGATGTTCTTGCCTCCGGGCAGTTGGGATTAAGAATGTACAGTAAATCTACAGCAGTAGAAGTTCGTTCACATCAGTGGGAATTTTGCCATTATCAGGAACTAGAGAAAAGGATTCTCAGACACATTTCTCTCCTGTCATCCCTTTGAGTCTTTTCAGGCAGAGCTAAAAGCTTCAAGAAAGGCTTTCATTTGCAAAATGTGGAAATGAAAGAAGAGATGGCACCTTATGTGTGTTTGTGTGTGTAGAAGGCTTGAGCCATTCTTGTTCTGCAGTTGAAACAACCAGGGAGCACTCACAATGCCCAGGAAATCCACCCAGGAGTGGTAAAGGCACCCCCTCCACCCAGCACTCCATTCTGCTCAGACTTTGCTATTTACAGCTACGTGGTCTTTAAAGGCCTGTTTTCTTAGGGGGACTTGGGCTATGCCTACACTAGTAAATTAAACAGTGCCAGGGAACATTCCTGAGCAATGTAATCCAGCAGTTCAGTGCTAAATTGCTAGAGCAGTCCTCAGGGCTTTGTGTAAAATGAAAAGAGCAGTAGGACTCTATTTTCAGTGTTTCTTAAAACAAATCAGGGAGGCTACCCAGAGTTCAATGTGCACAGCATCTGGGCAAAAATCACCTGGCCAATGTGGCTGTTCGTTCAGTGCTACAAGTGTTCTGTTTTCTCTGGGCAAGGACTGCTAATGTACATGAAGAGGACACTTTTCTCTGTCAGCAGTAACACTATGCAGGACTGGCATCATTTTGATGTTTCAAAGGGTTAGTGATGAATGCTAAAACACTTCAGGTGCACTCTCAACAGGCCACGTGCTTAGATAGTGTAAAGATAAATTACTTACTTGTCTTCTAAGCACACTGAATCTCTCAGGATTAAAAAGTTTGATATTTAAGTACTGTTTTTAGCACTTTGTTCAAAAATGATCTAGTGAACGATCCTCATTAGAGGCATAAGAGGAAACTGGGTCAATGTGAGCCGTGTGTAGGCTTAATTCCCCCTCATTACAGTTTCTGCCTCAGAAGCTACTCTGGATGAGCAATGGAAGCAGCGCTTGGTGCCAGCCCTTTACCCTCCTAACTTCACTTCTGACAATGAAACTCCCATGACAAAGAGCCTCTTCCTTCTTTCTTCTCTAAGTGTTGCTACTTCAGTTGTTCAGCTGCAGTCACGATAGGTCACAGAGGTCACCTTCTTCTGTAACACCAAGTACGGAACAGATCCATGTCTGTGCACTCGGGAAATTGAGCCCCTTCACGTGCAGTCGTGGCTGTTCTGTGTGTGGTTTTTATTGGGTATCCATAGCAAAAAGGAACAGGTCTGCTTGAACAGTCTGTGTGGACCAAAATCAAGAGGTGCAGGCTTTATCCCTCTCTGTCTGTATGATAAACTGCCCTTTGCTGACAGCATGGAATGGGACTGCAGGTATTCACCTACTCCAGTGCAAGAGCTTGACCATATTCTTGTTGCCATCTATGTTCAGAGACACATAACCTGAAGTTCCAGTCTCAGTTTGGAGCTTAAATATTCTTTATTGTATGAATAAAATCTCTTACATAAATAAAAGGAGAAAACCATGTGTTTGCACAGGTAATAACTGAGTGATAGCAATTCAGTCTTGCAACAGACCAACTATCAAACTGATGTGGTTTGCCCATTTTATTTTCTTATCCTATGTTTTAATGAATTTTCTCCCATCAACATCTGACTCACCTTGTTTTCTATAATGAAAAGTCTTGCTTTTACACTAATTGTGAATCATAGACACATTTATGTGGTAGACAATAAAAATAAATGCCAGTCCAGCAGTCAGCAGTTGATTCTTCATATACCATCCACATCAAGCACTGGTAAAAAGCTGTCAGCTGTCAAAGAAGTTGTTTAGAAATCAGTACACCTTTGAATCAAAAGGAACAGCCATACTATTTTCTAGCATCTCGTCAGCAGACTGTGAAGGTAAATAGATACAAAACATAAAAAATGTGTGATAGTTATCCAGAAAATAAACATTGTGGTAGTAAAAGGAATAATTAAGCACTATCAGCTGATGCCCAGTGCACATGGAAAAGAGTGTTCAAGGCATGTATCAATAACCTTCTTCCATGAGGCCAGCTGAAGACTTAAAGTCTACATTGCAGGGGGGTTTGGGAGTTTTTCTTTCCATAACATTTTTCTTGCAGTGAAGTCTGTCTGAGGTCTGAGAAATGTTTCCTGGTTTATGATCAAAGCCATTCAAGCTTTCCCAGCGTTGTATGTTAGAGCAATACACTAAACTATCCCTCATGTTTTTGCCTGTGAAAAATATGAAAGAGAATTCTCATAGGAAACAATGAATGAAATGCAGCCAAATACACCTGGCTGAAATTTACAGAGCATGGTGCTGGATTTTCAAAGCAAAATCTCATATATTAGATTTTTCAGTGACAGGCTGCATCCCTCAGGATCAAACTAACATATTTAGCAAAAGGCAAAGGTTCATTGCAAGTAACATGCTTCCCTACAGGCCTCCTTGCTGAGTCCTGCCCAGTACCACCGACAGCAAGGAAAAGCCAGCCTATGGGACAGGTTTGCCCAGCCCACTTCTGACCTGGTAGAGACACAAGCCTGCAGTTAGGAAAGAGATGCCTGGTCCCTGCCCATGTCACCTCATCTAGATGGCATAACTCTATTTTTCCACAGCTTCATTCCTAGTTGTCATTGGGTAGATATGCTTCTTCAATAAGAGAAAACAAGAACAAAACTTCTGCAAAATCCAATAGTGTGAGGCAGTTTTATAATCTGAAATTGTGGTTTTACTGATCACCTCATTTTCACACAAGTCCAAATATCAGAAGACGAGGCTGGTTCTGTCATGCTATTCAGCAGTTCTACCTTTGGAAAAATGAGGGTTTGCATGTTTTAGACACAACTCCACAGTTCTTCTTGGTGCTGAATACTGAAATATTAACCCATCTTCTAGGAGTTACAGGTACAGATGGTTTCTAAGTATTCTCAGTTTTGATTAATTTTTAAACAATTCAGCAAAAAAACCAATTCAGCTCAGTCTCAAGATTTAGTTGAGGTGGGCTGCGTAGAGAGTTTTTCTCATGAGAGATTCTAGACTGATAGCCCTAAAAAGTTGTGGTTTTTTTTCTCTCTCTTGCAATGGGAGCTGTGAGGATTCATTTGAGCTATGGTCTTGCAAGTGAGGTACTGGTACAATGCAGCCTTGTTCTGTGAGAGCTGATCCTGGAGACAGAGGATAGGCTGTGCCACAGCAACTGGAGAGCTTGCAAAGATTAAAGTCATCCTCAGGCCATTTCCATACCCTTTTGGCACTGCAGCAGTTATGGGATGGGCAGTATCCACAGACCTGCACAGTCATCTCCTACACATCCCATGAAAGAGATGGCTGCAGAGGATATAACCAGTTGGCCAGGCCTCCCTTCGGGAATGAGGCAGAGCAAAGATCTGGTCTGATGCCCCCTTAGTGGCTAAGCTATTTCATCTGGATCCTTCCTCTTTCTCAGAGTCTGTTGCTGGAGGCTCTTAAAATGCTTTCCAAATGCTCACCCTCTTTGTCTCATCCCTGTGCCTGTGACTTCGAGTTTGCTGCTGGGTCTGGGACAAGTTTTTCAAGACCCAGGCAGATTATTTTGATCTGTTTCTCCCTTGTCCTGCATGTATGCAATAGGGATAATGTT
Source organism: Euphonia xanthogaster (assembly GCA_034509185.1). Lineage (NCBI taxonomy): Eukaryota > Metazoa > Chordata > Aves > Passeriformes > Fringillidae > Euphonia > Euphonia xanthogaster. The sequence goes on along the minus strand of JAYDZK010000169.1, from coordinate 39,843,741 downwards.
GGCTCCCAGGTTACACTGTGAGACAAAAATACCTGAAGTTAGTGATGTGTTTGGAGAAAGTACATCTGCAAGATAGAAAGCAGACACTTCGATCAGCTCAGGAATAAGGGAGGAAGTGTAAACCAAGCAAGATAATGGTGGAATTGAAAATCCTCCAAACTGGCAAACTTCCTTTGCTCTCAAGTACTCTTTGAATGTGCAAAGTACCTAGCTACATAAAAAGGCCAATTATCTGGTGTAAAAGAGTGATAAAGCTATTAATTGAGTTGCATACCTACAGGCCAGTTAAGCCTAAGGCGTGTGCGCTGGAAACCCTCACTTCCAGTTTAAAACTCCAGTTTGTCACCTCAGATTTAATTCCTCACTGTCTGAAAAATATTTAATTCCCTTAACATTCCAGATGAGAAATTGCTTTTCCAAGGCTACAAGGGCATCAAACCATCTTGTTACTTAATTTTAACTATTTGTAGAACTTTAAACACTTTTTCTTTGAAAAGAACCTTATTCTAAATTATTTTGCTGTCCTTTGAACATCGGAGGCTGAATCGACTCTCTGGAAAGTCTGCACAAACCTTAGCAATAATGTAGCCTCTGGCTTGCTGGTTTATTTACATAATTCACCAGAAATTACTTGGGTTTGCTCCTCTATTGTTACCTACTGGCCTTAAATTAGGCTGACTACTCTTCCCACAAGATACTGACTCTGTCTCAAGGGCACAGCAGCGAGCACACGGTTGTTCTGGTCTCCCTCAGGAGCTTCCAGTCACCCTTGGAACAAGAAAGAGTTTTCAGCTTAGAAAAGTCTCTTATGGATCATGAAAGTGGGTTAGAAGCTCCACAGATGTGAAGCATACATTTACACCTGGCTGCCATCACACAAAAATACAGGGAGAATAAAAAGTGGTGTATTGAGACTGTCTGAGGCAGCTCCTAAGGAGAAAAAACTGTTTCCAAACATCTGTTCTGCTCCTGCCTGTTACAATCACAGTTTTGTTCTGATTATGTGGCTGTTAGAATAGATTATAAATGTTAAGTGTTAGACAAGAGAGGATGCGTTGCATCCTGTAGGTGTGGTACCAGCTGAGAAGTTCATGACACCAGTGGTGAGTCCATCACTCTTCACACCAAAGGAAGATGAAACAGAAAAAAATCTAGGGCGGCACACATTTCTGGCACTTGCTGTGCTCTTGTAGACCATGGCATTTCCTTATCTGTGCCCTCCTCCTGCTACCTTCCTGCTGTTAACAGACTACTGTCAGGTTTTCATCTGAACTGGACAAAGGGCTTCTCCGGGGGTTCAGCTGCTGCTGTCCCCTGTCCTCAGCTAGCGAGCACAGAGCAGCCTGGGTGTATGCAACTGAGCCCTCTCAGCACAGGGGTGCATTGCATGGATGGCACCAGCTCCAGCCCCGTGCCAGTGTCTGAATGTGAGAAACAGCTACTCACTTTTTATAGTTTAGGAAGGCTTATTAAACCTTATCAAAAATACAACAGAAGACTGAATAGAGACGAGGAGTAAAAGATTTCACCCGCCATGTGCTCTCTCCCTCTCACAATGGAGGTTTTTCCCTTTTAACCCTTTAACCACTCCCAGAGTTCTGTCCAGTGGTGGAGGTCTCTTCCTCAAATCCTGATTGGAGGTCAGATGTCGCCATAGTGACAAGCCAGCCCTCCTAGATGTCCCAACTCCAGCTGTCCCTCGATAACCACGCGAGGGGGTAAAACATAACTATAAATCTATAAAACTTTTCTTAACCTATATACATGATATTTGTCTGTTAATTGTGAGA
>JAYDZK010000169.1:39829783-39841851 GCA_034509185.1 Euphonia xanthogaster | reverse complement strand
AGGGGGTAAAACATAACTATAAATCTATAAAACTTTTCTTAACCTATATACATGATATTTGTCTGTTAATTGTGAGAGACAATCATCGCATTACTCATCTATCACAAATGGAACCTCAGAACGAGTGTTTATCCTCAGAGCTCCAGCCCACCCCTGGACCTTTTAACGATGCATAGCCCCAGGGACTAGGGCACTCCTTACTGGAAGAGACACCAGCCTAGGGTGGGACAAGGAATGGTCATGGAATCCTTGGGGCTGTAATCACTGCTGCTGTCTGTCCCAAGCTACATATCTGTCGGAGGTCAGTCCGTCTGGTATTCCCCTAAACACCCCAGAGCTGCGTTCTGCTCTGGCTGACTTGTGGGCTGCCAGGAGCGGCTGCAGGACTGGCCGTGGCTGCGGTGCCACTGCCACGTGTGATGCAGCCCCTTAAGCACAGATGCCTTTGTAGCCGCAAGATGGTTACTGCTTCAGCACAATTCACAGCTGGTACTGCTACCGAAATACCTGCAGAAGGAGTGTTTTTAAAAACGTTATTACTTCAAAAACCTGGCTACAGATTCAAGAAAGGACGTGATTTCTCAGAATTTTGACAAACCAAAAATTGATTCTATCATCACACACATATCCGATAAAAATCAGATATTTGCAGAGGGTTTTAGATGAAACAATTTTGGATGTTTTAAAGTACTGAATAACCTTTTAATTATATTTTCATTGAGAATTTAATACCTTTCAGCAATAAAAGTATCTAGTTTCTGATTCTCTCTTTTTTAGGTCCCTTTTAGTTCACAGGTTGTAAACACGAGTATTCACAGATCATGTGTGCTGTGTTTGGAAGGACTAAGCACTACACATCTATAAGCACTACAGTTTCTACTGTAGTATCTGTTCTGTAGAAGGTGCAATAATAATAATAGTAATAGTAATAATATTTTATAAGTAAATCTGGAAGAAAATAATGTAATAAGATATGCTCAAATTAAGTCCTCAACTTGTACTACAACCTTTCCTCTCTGCCAGTTTAAAATTTAGTAAAGGTTAGTAAGGGCTTTATCTTGACCTAATAAGTCATTTGTTCAGGTTTGACAAGTCCATAATGGGAACATGCAGCTCATTTTCTGTACAGAAATACACTGTACCCACAACTTCAAGCTTTGTCCATGCATAGTGTGAGTCTTGCCTGGAAACTGACTTATTGACTCATTTTGAGAAATTTAACTTCTCAGGAAACATCAGTTCGTTGCATTGCTGTAGCTGGCTGAGAAGACTTTATTTTATTGACATTCTTGTCCTGGTCTAATGAGGACTAAGGATTCAGTTGGGTCTGTTCGTGCACAGAAAGCAAGAATCAACCCCATGTCTGGAAAACATTAACTTGTTACCGCACTCTACACTTTGGCATCTCAAAAGCTGATGAACATGGCTCAGAAAATGGCAACCTGGGAGGAAGTAAAATTCCTAATTAGCAGCTACTGTCACAAGAAGGCAACACTGAATGCCCTGCTTTTCACAGCACCCGAATAATTAATTGAGATGATAGTATTAGCAGAAGACTTTTAAGACTTTTTTTGTGATTTCTTTTAACAGATTGATGGCCAAATGAATGTCTCATACCTGTTGAACTTAATTTGGAAGGGGTTTTTGTCTGAGATCAGCTAATTTAGTCCTGTCTTGAATTTATTTTTTTCATATGTTTCACTTGCAGGTTCAAGAGTAATCTTGACTGTTTGGATTCTGTCTCCCAGCTGAAAAAGGTGGGGGTTTTGTTGTTTTTGTTTGTTTGTTTGTTTGTTTTGATTGTTTGCTTTTTTGTTTGTTTTTCTGTTTTTTAATTTTTTTTTACTCTTGTCACCCGATTTCATCAGGGATCAAGTAACCCTCTTAGAGATCAGAAAACTAAGAAATAATCTTACGACATGAAATCTATAATTTAGTTAATTGCTGGTTACTTAATTTTATTTCAGAAGTAGGGTATGTTTCTGCAACAAAACTACAAACTCCAATAGCCTGACCACTAAAAGCTACTTAAAAGTTAAAAAATAGTACCTCAGAACATAGCTTTTTTTTTTTTGCTTTTCAAGTGCATGGGCCATCTTTTCCTCTTTTTTCCCTTCTGCTTTTCATTTCTAGTGAGGATGCCATCTAACTTTGGACACAGTGGAAAGCCAGTCCTATTGTACTGCCTCACCTTATTTTCAGAGGCAGAATTTCGCTGAAACACCTCAAAAATAAGCTGTTTCTCTAAAATTACACTTCCTGCTTTCCAATGTGCTCATTCACAGCAGCGATGCTGTGAGCAGCATGCAGCATACCAGTGTGGACTGGTTTTCAGCCCGCTCTTAAAAAGAAATAACTCCAAGCCAACGGTCTTTAAAATATGATCCGCTCACTCTGAAGAGTTTAGCAGGAATTGAAATACTGCATGGCTGTGTTTTCATTGAACCAGACACGTCGGTGTTTCTTCTCACATCGTCTGTGTTACAAACTGAGGCATCGCAGCCCTGATAGGGTAGAGATGTGAGTCAGCCAAAGTCGGAAGCTTGGGGCAAATGCTTTAGCATAGGTATTTCCTTGCCCTGCAAACTTACTTCGCTTATCTACTACTCTCTTATCTGCTACTCTCTTCAAGACACCTGCGAGTTTTTGTCACCACTTCCCGGCAGAAGCTGTGACAATCGTGGGTTCCCGCCAGCATCAGCGCTGCAGTTCTCTGATGTGTACTGTGGTGTTAGCCCAGAACACAGCCCAGAGTTTTCTGGGTGTTTGAAGCTTTGCTTTTTTGTGGATTTAAAAACTACTCTCAATTCTCCTGGCTAATTGTCCATTAGTACGCTCTTTTAAACATTAAACAAAACCCTTTATTTACCTTCCCTGCTGCCTGATAGTCCTCCTCAGGAGGCGAAGATGCTTCAGCCTTAGCGACTTGAACCTATGTGACCTGAATAGTCATTTGGGATGTTAATTCACTGAAGAATGAAGCTGAACAATGATGGATCGAAGAATTTCCCCCACCCAGAAGAAAACATGGTTGCCTAAGCTTTGTGTATTGATCAACTAAATTCGGTTTAATTCTCTCCAGAGCCTCAGTGTTAGCCAGTTTCTAACACAAAAGGAAATTATAATCTCTGAAATTTTAGAAAAAAACTCCAATTCTCCGTGATAGTAGTCCAGTCAGGAGTGTTTTCCCTGGAAGTGCTGCAGAAGAGCAAGACCCTTTGTGCCTGGTGCTTTTAAGTTAGGAAATTGATTTATTAATTCGGGTTGCAGAATGCTACTGATATTTCCCACCTTGACTTTCCAGTCACCAAGAAGAGGTCAAAATAAACCAAACTCTAAATTTCAATTTTTTCTGTTGCCCATTGGTTTCTACAAACTCTTCAAATACAACATCAAAGGGAAAAAGTGCCCTTAGGAGGAAGAGAGCGGTACATTGAAATGAATCATGTACTGTTTTGCTGCTTTAGAGTTGTGATGGTGGGATCCCATTGACCTCAACAGCAAAATTCATGCTGTTATTATTGGATTACAGCCCTGCCTTACACCTCCTGCTAGTACAAAACCAGGGAGGTATACATTGTCTAAATATTTCCTATTTTGGAAATATGCAGAACTATCTTAATTTATCACAGTTGAGAACATGAACCTACTTCCTACAATGGTCATTAAAACCTTAAAACCTTATTGAAGTCTGGGACATGAATCCTGCTTCTCCTCATCCCAACACATTCCCTAGAGATGGCTCTGTCAGTGACATCTGAACCTGGCTGGCTCTCTTGCATCTTAATAAGTGTAGTGAAGAATGAGCAGATTTGAAAAACATAATGAGTCTGCAGGTGGGTGTTACTGCATGATGATATTACCCTGCACCGTTTGGTAGCTTCAAAAGGCCTTACAGACTTTTGAAAGTTCAGTAGTAGCCATTTACAGAAAAACCTTTTTTTAAGCAGCTTCAGAGCAACCTTTGTGTAAAACAAAGCATTTGGTGAAGTATCCAGTGGAAAATTCAGACAAGGGAAGAGAAAAAGGGTAAGTGTGCACCCAGCAGAACCTCTCAAATCTGTTTCACTTAGGATTTCTGAAGTTTGCTCTCTGTTAAAAACTCAGAAAGCTGGGGAATAGCCCTCGTAAATGGAAAACAAGTCCATTGTGCCTTTTTGAGATTCTATTGAATCGTAGTCAGTGTCTCTGTTCCCTTGCATTCCTGTCACAGGTAGGATCCTCAGCACGGGGAAGATGTGCTGGGGAGATGTGGAAGAACAGAGGTGAGATGTGCCCTGACCTACCCTAGGAAGGGAGGGAGCTTGACCGTGTGTGACTCCCTGCACCTTGGCACTAGGAACATTTCTTTATTTTCCAGGTTATTTAGTCAGAGCTGTTTGTCTTAGTGTAAAAATCTTCTTCCCCAACCTCATTACTGTATGTTCAGAGCAGAGTGATTTCTATGCACCTCAGGTTTGTAAATCCCCCCAGTTCAGTTTATGAATGTGCCTCAAGTTTACAAACACCTTGAAATGGTAGTGCATTGCATGAATTGAAAAGCATAAAGAAATTATAAAGAGCATAAAGAAAATCTTCATACAGTCCGAGCTGGAAATCTCCCCATCTCAGTGAGCTTGGCAAGCTCTAGCCATGCTGTAACTGGCATACAGGAACTTCTTCCTCTGCTCCAAATGTCGAGGGATGGGTAGGACAACACAGCTCTGGCTCAGCAGCATGAGCCCAGGGCTGATCCCTCACCCCTGTGTCCCACCTGGACCCAGGTAGCTCCCAGATGTGCAACAGCTGAGCCTGACCTGAGGCATGTGGTGTCTCTTGTGCAGCCTTGGATTCCACAGGCTGTGCCCCTTTGGAAAAGTAACCTCACTGCCAGGTCTCTGCCTGCAAAATGGAAATTACATCCCTACATGGAGCCTCCATACCCATAAATGAGAGTGGATGGTTCTAGTGTGAAATAAAGGCATCTGACTTTTCTTCTGCAGAGGCATTGCATGACCTTCAAAAGCAGCAGCTGCTGATACCTTTTGTGCAAGGTGGGGCTTGCCTGCACCAGCTGGGAAGTGAAATCACAGAGACATAAGTGGGTGTTTTAAAATAGTTTTAGGTGAGAAGAAGGAAGGCATCAAGGAAAACTTAGCTGATTGTTATTGGGCATTGTGATAATACATTAAGACAAGGCATTTCTTAATTTCCAAGTGACTCATCTTCATCTTGTTGACCTTTTTATTAATTTTGTATCTTCAGAACACTTACACTCCTCTATTTCTCTTTGGAGTTTCTCTATATTTATTTTCCTTCTCATGTAATTTTAAGTTATGGATGCTAATAACACAATTGAAATAATGTTCTCGTATAAAGTACCATCCAATCTTTCCAAAATTACCTTTGCCAAGGAAGCAGATGACAGTTGGAGTGCCATTACGATGGCATATTTAATACAAAGCTTTTGAACATTGAAGAGGGTCATGTGCTGCCTGAAATTATTTCTGAGGTAATTAAATAAAAATATAGATCTCCAAGGCTGGAGGGTACCACTGGCATGAGTCTTTCAATGGGGGAGAATAAAAGAGAGGTCTGTGATAAAATGTGTCTCCCACTGCTGATGTAACTGTGATTGTACAAGGATAGGAAAAGCCTTTACAATGAAGATAATTTTCCTAACCCCTTACAGGGGTTGGTTGATATCTCTGAGTCAGCACTGCTATGGAAATGCAGTTCTTCCCAAGCTTTTTTCCACTGAGTATTATAATGAATTTTGATGGCATGCTTACTTTTCAGTTTGACAGTCTTCATGAACTATTTGCTTTAATATTTCCTGCAGAAAATTATGCAAGTTCAGTACATACTGTGCGTGAATAGCTATTCTTCTATCGCAAAACTGTTAGTCTTCACCAGTTTCTTCTTTTTCTTGTATTAAAGCTGTTTTATTTAAAACTAATGAGCATTCCTTTATTTCTCATGAGCCTCAGAGCTTCTGTTCCTTCTTATTAATGTCTTCATTGATCTTTCGTAGTCTCTGGCAATATTTCCTTTTTGGAGATCATATCTGCTGCTCTTTACATGGAACTGATTTCCTTCGCTGGCTTCACTTTAATGAGGGCTGGCAGACTACAACTGGCAAACATTATTAAGAATGAGGGGGTGATAAAGACTGAGATATGAGAGTCATAGAATTCTGCCCTGTTCTTGCTGCCCCTTTTTTAATCAAAACCCTTTTGCTTTCATTGGTATTAAGTAGAGGTTTCTTCTGGACCATCTGTAATAACTTGCAAGTCATGCTCTGAAACTGTTATCACTTAATTTAGAGTACAGTCCAGTGCTGCAAGGAACTTCACAGTTTCTTTCCACACAAGCAAACAAAAAACCAGCCCAAAAGAACAAACAAACAAAAAACCCAAACAAAATAAGAATCAAACTTAGATACATTTCCTGGTGGCTTCATTTTGTCATGTCTGCATATCTTAATCCCTGACTGATCTAAATCACTTAGCATCATCTGCAAATTTTGCTACTATGCCCTGCTGTGAGATTATTAATAAACAAACTTAGTTACAGCAGATGCATTGCAAGCACTTCACTATTCATCTCATTTCTAGATGAAAGCTCGCTCCTTACCCTTTGAATTTTGCTGTCTCGTAGCCCACTTCTAAAGCACAGCAGAACACTACCTTTCACCCTCTAGGTGCCTGGTTTTTTTTTTAAAGTCTCACCGAGGGACTTTAAGAAAAATTCGAATAATTATATATGCAAGTGCTTCTTTACTCACTAATTTGTTGACATTTTAATGAGTCTTTATAGTTGGAAGGAAGGTTTTCCTTTGGCATAAACCAGCACTATTACTGTAATCATCTAATTTCCATCTAGGTGGTTTTATAAGAGCTATTTAAAATAGCATGCCACCCACTGAAGACTCATCACTCTATTACTGCTCCAACTACCCCACAAATTTCAATTTCAAATTCACTGCTCTTCAGGCCTACAGTTTTGCAATTGCTTTTAATACTTGCTTTTTTAAAGAAGCTTAACAACTTATTTTACAAGATCCTCTGCATCCATAGGTGGTTGTGTTTCTAGTCACATTAGTTTCAGCTTGTCAGTGTAAGAATTTAACTCCTGTCCTTCATAGTGCCCTTTAGCACTGATGCATGGAAATTCCCACCCAATTCTATTCATTCAGTGCCATGTTCATGCACAACTGAAAAATTAGTCTGACTAACCTGTTGGACATCTTCTACTTTAACTCCAGGCTTTGTCTGTAACTGTCTGGCAGGTACACCTAGTGTCTTTTTCTACAGTTCAGCTTAACTCCCCCCACTTTTCCCTACCTTCTATCTTGCAACAACCAGTCAGGCAGCAAAGCTGACTGGCTAGACAGATGTTCCCTGAGTTTTTCCCCTCAAAGCACTTCTCCAGGGACACGTAGCAGCCAAAAGTTGCTTTTTAACACACATCCCTGCTGCACAGCCCTGAGCAGAGAGACTGTCCGAAGACCATCTCTGTTCCTGGTACTGTTTTCCTGTCAGAGCAGATTCCTCTACCCTCTGTGACCTTCACTGCTGACTGCACACACTTACTCACCATGGGCTTTGCGGTGGAGGCACCTGATGTAACTTTCATGACAATTTAGTTCTCACTTCTCTCATGAGTGCTTGCATATCCCAGCTGGATTCCCTTTACACGTTGCATAGGCTGAGCCAGTTATTACGGCCTCAAAGCCATTATCACATTCTGCTTTACTCTTACATATCCTTATGGCCTTCATCTGGACATTTTCCAGAGCCAAGGACATAAAGATGCTGGGGTAAGGCAGTATCTAAGGGAGCATACTTATCCTTTAATGAAAGCCAAGGGGCTTCATGCATTATAAATGAGCCATTCTTTCTTTAGTTCTAGTAAGCCCACCTCAGCTCATTTCTGCAACTGTTCCTTCACCCACTCTTCTTTTTTAATGTGAGACTGGCATTGATTCTTCCAGGGTTGAAAATGCCCCATTTACTGCTTATCTAACACTCTTCAGATGAGAGATCAGTGGCTGGAGATGCCACAAACTTTTAACTTTCTGCATCCTATGATACCCTGTGTGTAGAAAAATGTGATCATTTTGGCCAGAAAGATATATAATCTATTTTATACTATACCTTCCAATTTGCCCGAAGTACACCTTCTGGAAAGGGGCACTGCATATAATTCATAGGTATTTTACACTGTAATAGAGTTTTTCTGATGCCTCAGTATGCAAGAACCCACAGGTAGTATTCTACTTTTGTCTCCTGGTGGCATTTTCCCGACATTTCGTATGCAAACCCATTATGATCTCTTTCTGCCAGGTCAGTTTGTGGAAATTTAGCTCATCGATATAAGACTTCTTCCAAATGCCATTGAGTACCCTTAGAGACAAGGTAATCCTAAGAGAAGAGACTTTGAACACAAATGCTTCATTACTTTGTGTACTTGTTGAATCCACTCAGGAAGAAGACACTTTGTGCTGAAGTACCCATCTTCTGGAAGGAGATTTGCTATGTTCCTTTGCCTCATGCCTGTAAATTTCAGCCACTAAGCTGATTTTTTATTCACTAATGGGAATATGGAAAGAAAAGGGTTTAAAATGTTTCATATCTTCCTGGCTTACTGAAAAGAGCAAATCAATGCAAGAAAAAGGATATGCTGGGAGTCTTATAAAATTTCAATTTTTTAATAGTGGCAAAGAAACGTTGAAAATTGATGGATTCACCCTCCTAAAGAAATTAAAATCCTCTCTTATACAAGAGTGTAGTACTGGATGTTATTGAATTTAACATGATTATGTGCATTCTGTAACAATAGCAGTCATCTGTAAAGTGAATATATTGAATATTACCGTACACAAATAGCAATAATTTTAGTCAGCATTGTCTGAGTCTTCCAAACTATATGCTCTCAGGGAAGTGTATGTTCAGGAGAAGATTTCAATTTCTGACATCTTTGGCTCTGTTTAGTTTGAGACTTTACTTGAATATTATTTCTTTTTTTTCTTCTGTTTTTTGGGGGTTTTTTTTGACTCTGTAATAGGCTGTTTAATGAACTTTAGTTAATGGCATTTTAAAATTATATACCTCATACATATCATTATATCCACGTGTATATGCATATCAGTATGTATATCTAATTAGTTGTTGGCGTAGGCATTGTGTACATACACAAAACCCAGAGCAAAATTATGAATTAAACCTAACTTTAAATTTCAGTGTGATAATAACTGCAGACAGGAAAATAATTGCTAAGGAGGAATTAAGGACAACAGGCCTCTACAGTGGACCAGGTGCCCTGGTTTAGGGGAGTCTGTGCATGAACAGCTTGGGAAGGTGAGAGGAATCAAACTTGGTAAGTCCTTGCAATGAGAATTGTTGGAGGCTCAGGAATATTTGGGGGAATACAGCAGAAGTTTGTTATCTGCTTGCCTCTGTTCATGGCTCCTGTTGGCCACATGTGAGATAAGACATTTCATCTGGCCCAGTTCTGGTTTTTATGTGACTTTATTGTACCTTCCCTATAGCATGATTTAGACTACTCATTCCCTTTGAGTGTCTGCTGAACTGCTCTGCCCATTCCTTTCAAGATCAGGTGTCTTCCCCTGCTGCCTACTCCTTGTCCACTGTCACTTTTGACCGCTCTTCATAAAGTCATGTATGGGAAATTAGGACTAAGATGGTCTTATATATTCTGTAGCTCTCCAATGGTTGCTATGATGCATCCTTCATTTCAGCATTTTTAATTCCAGATTTCCTACTGAAAACAACTTTGGAAAATCAGGCGCTTAGTCATATGACAAGTAACGCGGTAGCTCACCACTTTGTCACCAGTCATGTCACATGGCTTTTTCAACAAAAATTTAGGCACAAAATTCAATTTTTCTGAGGCTAGAGATTGGCTGTTGCCTATTCTATTTTGACATTTCTGCCCACTTCAGTCCTACCAGCCCTTCTGTAAATGTTGCCGTGTAACACTGATAATTGGTTGGACAGGTGACAGTTACAAATTAAGTTGATTTAATCATCTAGGGAAAAAAGCAAGAGGGGAATGTAATTTTTCATGTAGCTTTTTGCTATTCAAAAGTGCAGTTTCAACATTTTCTTCAGCAGCATGGAGGAAAATAAAGTTACTCATAAGATCCTTGAGTACATCCTGTCAGCCCCCTATAACCATATACCTTTTAAAATCACCATCCCAAATACACATTAATTTGGCTCATCCTGTTCAACTAATGGGTGAATTATGATTGGAAGTAAGAAGAAAAGGCCTGACATGTGCAGGTGTCTGTCTAGAGATGTTTTAAGCATTTAAATGCCCTTTATCCAGGGCCCTACATGACATTATCCCATAGCTAAATGAGACTCTGCTATTTCCCAAGTACAGTGCTAACAGCTATGGCAGCACAGTCACATCTTCTCTACAGCTAAAACAGACAATACAAGGACAAATTTTCTAGAGGCAGTCTAGAAATCTTCAATTAGACCAACTTATCTCATTGGGTAAGATGAGGTTTTTGATCATCTTTTCTTGGTCCTCTCAAATATTTTCACAGTGGCAGGAGAGTATGGCAGAGTATAAAGCTTCTGCCAGATTGTCTGGGAGATACTCAGGCCAGCAACAGAACCGCTCTGAGGGCTGCAGCAAGATGTTTAACTCATGGTTAGGCTGGCCAGGGGTCTGCACAATAAATGCAAGAGGCATCAGAACAAGCTAAGAGGTGTCTGGGCAATAAAACTCATGAAGACAGAGGGGTTTTCATACCTCTGTCAGGGTGCTTTCCAACAGCAGCTTGATGAGAGAGTGAGCCCTCAACACCCAAGCAGCACACTTGAGCCAACCTGAGCAAACTGGACAAGAAGAAATGGCCCCAAGTTGCTTCAGAGGAGATTGAGGTTGGATATTAGGAAACATTTCTTCATTGGAAGGGTTGTCAAGCACTGGAACAGTACTGGTCAGAGCTGTACAGGGAAGTGGTTGAGTCACCATTCCGGGAGGTATTTAAAAGAAGCATAGATGTGGCTCTGAGGGACATAATGAACATGGTAATGCTGAGTTAACAGCTGAACTCGATTTTAGAGGTTTTTTCCAACCTGAACGATTCTATGAAGTGCTGTGCCATCTGCCTGTGTTTCTGCTGGCTCCTGGAGGTGCCAGTCTCTGAGGGAACCCCCTGGTAGCATCCCAGGAGTGCCTGGGCACACAGTAGATGTCCTAGCAAAAGTGGCACACTTCCAGAGGCACTCTCCACTGTTTGTCTTCCATGCAAAGCAGCCACTGCCTAATCTTCAAAGTCTGGTCTGAAGTCAGCCTTGTCAGCCCTTAGATCTTAGTTGTTCATGGTGCCTGCAGGGAGCGTGACTACAATGGCAACCACAAAAGCATGAGTTTCCTCAGCCATATTGAGTGGATGCTCTCCCTCTCACTGACGAGGCTTTAGGAAATAATGGACCTAGGAGCTGTTTCATCTATAGCTGTGCCTGTTTGCTCTTCTTCCATGCTAATGGGGATGGATGTGGATCCATCCTTCCATGGATGTGGATAACGTTCAGTTCTCCAGTGTATAACCAGGAAGGCTCTGCAAGTGAGCCATATATTTTTAGGCAACTCCAACTGACCTCTGTAGTTAACAACAGATCTTCTTAAAGGTTGCTGATCTGGCAACCTCTTGCCCTGTTCCAACATCCAGGACCAAATCCTGGCTTAACCCAGAAAAAGACAATGGCAACCTGCTATTATTACTGTGAAACCTTACGTCTGATCTCAAATGTAAGGTGCTTGTTGTGACCTATAATGCTCATCATCACTGCCTGAAGGATGCATTGATATTGATTCATACTGATGTATGTTTTTTATACATTCACTAACCATTGTTCAGACAAACCTCACAAACACAGGCAAGTCCAGCCTTTGAAAGTCATGACATTGACTTCAAAAAGTCATTGGAATCCCTTGGTGAAAAAGTATTCCTCTAACAAGTCGCATTCTTTATACATATATGAATAAAATATTAATTTTAATACTAAATTTATGGTGGAATCACAGCTACCTCTGAAGAAATC
>JAYDZK010000169.1:39777812-39824552 GCA_034509185.1 Euphonia xanthogaster | reverse complement strand
GACCTCCCACATAGTAAAGGCCATTCATTTTTACCTAGTCATCACACATAAAGCAAAAGAAACATAACCTATCCAATCTAGCTGCGGACAAATGCATGTGCTATTTCATCTACTCAACCTGCTAAGCTCTGGAGCCTGTCCCAGAACCTGTGAAAGTTAGCAGAAGTCTTTCTAATGCCAGACTGCATGCTTAACAATGGCTTTCAACAGTAGATTCATGAGATAAAAATAAACAGAAATATGACTAATTGTTTGTATTCAGCATGCTTCTTGTTTCAAAGGATCTCAAGTGATATATTTTAATTTAAATGACAGGCTTTCTTTTGATGTCTAATTACAAAACAGGAGGAAAGTCTATGACACTGCACAATACCAAGACATTTCTTACTGAAAACTAATTTTTTGGCAGTAAATGCATTTTTCTTTGCAGAGGCTTTCAGACAGTAATTCCTGGCCAAGTGTACTTTCTGCACCACTTAAATTCCATGTGTTAAATAGAGCATAAGTGGTTGTCAGCACAGGGAACAGCTATGTCCTTCCTGAACTGCAAACTGTGCAGTGCAGTTTGTTTATGAAATAAAAGGCAGACATTTAACAGCACTGTTCAATCATTAATTTTTTTATGAAATCTTTGTTCTCAATTTATCTGTAAGAACAGAGAGATTCATGTCCTTTTTTCTGCTGGATATTGTGCACTATTGACATTACACTTTTGTAATAAATAAGCATTATGACTTGTCTTGCTGCAGAGAACTCTGTGCCAAACTTTTTCCAGAACTTATTAAAAAGTGCAGATTAAACAATGCTGGTCTTAACAATCATTAAGAACTTTGAATGTTACAGTCAGCACCATGCTGGGGTGACATTTCTCAGAATAAAGTAGCTATCTCCCAAAATCTGGTTGCTCTTTTCACTCATGTTTGAAGAAAAGAGAGAGGAATTTTCAACCCGAGTCTGAGACACAAGTGGAGACATTGCCAAAATAGCACCTGTCAACGATGCGCTTATCCCTCACCAGAGGATTTACACCAGAGCCTTTGGCCATGGCTGCAGCAGCCATCCCAGGCATGTGGTGAGCTGTTTGCCTGGGACAGATGCACTGTGCACAGCTGCCACTCTTGTGCCCTCCCCTGAGAGATGTCTCCAGCTTGCAGAGATTTTACCCTCCATGTCTGTGTGTTCAGCAGATAGATCCACGTTAAAGCCACCTGTGTTTCCTGCAACACTTTGCTGAAGATGCAACTCGCTGAGCCGCTTGGGTGCTACTGCACTTCTGCACTTCTGATGCCCATTTGCCCCAGCAGTAAAGAGGTTTGGGAGGAAAAAGGCAATATTTCAAAGACTGCGTGATAAGGCTGAAGGTGGAAGCCACTCAAAATCAATGTTGGTTAGGTCTCTTCTATAAGCAGATTAAAACTTCACAGCAAAAAAAGGGAGTAGAACAGATTTCAGTGAATCCCAGTGGTGCCTGGGATCATGACCAAAAGGGGAAGTGATGCAAAAGTGCACCGGGTCTGTCAGCAAATTTAATGCACCCTCTGGGGAAATGAGTGACCAACATCACTTAAACTACCTACTTTCTTCCCTTGTGCAAGTTACTTAGATGACCAAATAAGTGTTTGCAGTCAGATAACCTCACTGTTTGAGATACAGAAAGTATTTCCTACAGTAAATACAAGGAAGTGCGGAACAAGGGCATACTGAAGGTAATAAGGAAACTCTGTCTTTTTATCCTTGGTTCAAATGCATGAAAAACACCACTGTGTTTCAGCCACTTCCTCTAAACACTTCCCCCTAAAGATAGGGCACAATTGCTACTCCAGCAGAACTGCTTTACCCTCACAGCACTTTTGCAATCAAACAGCTTTTCCTGCTCTCACAGGTATTTTGTTCCCTCTCTCCCATAAATCCGTTTACCCTTTCCCTTATCACTCACAGCCCAGAAGATGAGTTGTTCTCTACCTGTGCAGTGAGGAGTGGGCTGGTGTAAGCACTGTGGACCCCAGCCCTGACCCTGGCTGCTGCCCTGTCCCTCCTCCCACCTCCCTGTCCAGCCATCAGCAAGGTATTTCCCTCCCGAGCCAGAGCCACTCTCCCTGCCAAGTGTTTTGAGGTGAGTGGAGTTCCATCATAGTGCCTGGCTATTCCAAGCATTGTCAGAGAAGACCAAGGACAGTTCAGACAAGCTGTTCCTTCCGGAGAACACTGGCAAGGACACAAACATAATGCATGACAGGTCTCCCTGTGTCTTTCAGTATGTCATTTTTTATAGCACTGAACAGTGACCCCTGATGCTATTGCCTTTGTCCCAGAGACTCTCCATAGTCTGTCCTGTTTTGACAGATGCCCTCTGACCCTCTCTCCCAGCAACACCCCCATCCCCAGCAGGAGCAGAGGTCAGGGGAGGCTGCTCTTCCATGCTTCTCATTCCATTTACCACTCAGTCTGCCCCTCAGACACTTCCACAAAGGGAAAAGTCAAAACTGGATTTCAGTGAAAATTGTGAAGGGCAAGGCTGGATGTCCGATCTCCACTGCACCTCCACGGACCATTTCCAAGGTTTGATTTTAGGCTCATTTAAATGTTGGCCTCTTATATTAAAAATTTATTATCATTGAGTAATGCTGCTCTCCTTCCTCCTTTACACATGTGATCATGCTGCACCAAAACACGACTATTACTACGTTGCCCTAAAATCAGCTTCCTTCATCCTGGCAGGAGCCTTCCAACCCTCCCCTGCTGTACAGGGAGGTAGGATATGCTGCTGCACCTCTGGCTGCCAGCTCTGGCTCTGCCTTGAAATCACCTAGACTTCAGAACACTGCAAGGCCTTCAGAGTCAGGGTTTTGATCACTGTCTATGTTATCTCTTTTTTTGCTCATGAAAAATGCCAAGAGCCTCTTAAGTGCTGCCATAAACACAAATAAGGAGGATTAATGAGAGAGCCTGCACTGAAGCCCTATGAAATCCACAAACAGCCAGTTTTCAGTGCCTACACTAATCAGGCTTTGATGGCATCTGTCAACCCTGTAGAGGCCATCTATCTCCAGCTATAGATTTCTCACTCTGAACTGCCTCCACCATCCCAGCACAACTATTTGTGCAGTTTTGCGCCATATTTAGCAGAGAATGGGAACAGCTTATGGCCAAAATGTTGGCCTTCAACGCCTCTGCTCAGCTGCAATCTAAATCTGAAAGGCCCTGAGATCTCTGGGTGCCAAGCTGATTTGTTACTGGATTTTGCCTGGATGCTTTTAGGAAGCAAAGAAGTTTTGGCTTGGAATCAGCACTTCTGTTTCTCCAGATATGGCCCCCTTTGATGGACTATAGGTTTATTGAAGTTGCAAACAAGTATTTTTTTAAATGAAATTGCAAGCATAAAGTAGAGCCGTTCTCTTAGTGCATGAAGTTTAAAGATTTGTTAATCTTTGGGATTATTCCCAAACCCAGAGCTCTGTACAGTCCATGGTGGGCATCCATCCACAGAACAGCACTTCAGGAGAGTGGAAATTAGGAGAGCTTAGGCCACCCTCAGAGACTGTCTTCCTGGTGAGGTGAACCTTCTCAGCTTTTCCCATTAGGAGTGTGCCAGCCATTTTCAGGTGCAGGACAGCTTATAATTGTACAGAAGAAAAGCTATGTAGAGCCAGTGTCTGTGAGGAAAGGCAGATAACTAAGACAGTTAAATGCTTGTGTCAAGGTAAAAGAAAAGAATGTGCTTCTTTGTGACTCCAGGGCATGGAGCAAAAAGGAAAAGAGAAATAAAAATATATTTGTAATGTGTGAAATGTTAGGAACAGCCTATCCAAAGAATAGTAATTCAGGATCCTGTCTAAGCAACTGTACATTGGGCTCCATGTACCACAGTGCCTTTCATTATCACAACACAGAAGCAGGCAGCAGAGTGAGGACACCTATTTAAGCAGTGGCCATGGGCTGTGCCACAGCTCATGTACTCTGTTATAGGTGTTACCAGCATTTTTGGTAAAAGATTAGAAATAGTGAATGACTTAAAAAACAGTGTTCAGGAAGAAATTCAGTGAAGTAAAATGAAAGCATTGGACAGGATTGAAGACAAATCACAGGAAGTTATGATAGTGGTTGAATATTTTTAACATGGCTAACTGAGAAAGAAGAGAACAATAAAGCTATAATTCTTTTCAGAGCACAAGACAACCAAGACACTATTCAGAGTGGGGCATGGCTGGCAGTACTGGGTTGAAGCAGCAAAAAGAAAACATTAGCACAGCTAGAAAAAAGTGGAAATATCAGATTTATTATACTGTGGAATAGCCTCCTGAGAGAAATATGGGAAGTCTATTGCCTGTTCATTTTAAATAATCTGGACAATGTGATGAAAAGGGCACACTTGGGAAAAAAGTCTTGTCTCAGCAGAAAGTGAACACACAAAAAAGCAAACCCCCCTCCCCCAACCCCCAAATCCTCACTAACATCTCTTCATTTGTACTGGATTTCTCTAACCTAGTCCACTTCTCCATGGTACAGAGTGGCTTGCTGAACTTTTCCAAATTGTCCGATATGGACACGACCCAACCATCGTCTGAGGAAGGAGACCCCATTTCCTACCCCGGGGAGTGACCTGATATTAGGCCATTTCTCTCACCTGCTATCAAACCACAGGACCAAATTTATTGCTCACTAGGGTCCCAGCAGAGAGTCAATTACCTGTGAAGCTCAGAGCAAATATCTAAGCCCACCATGAACACAGGGACAGCAATCATTGGAGCTGCAGATGAACAGCACTGAAGGCTCCCCCACAGCAATTCACTGTTGACTCCATTCCCCATTGCCCCCAAAATTATGTGGAGCAGCTGGGTTTTGTTTGCTTCTTTTTTACTTACGGAACTGCATTTACCCACAAGATTTTTGCACGTTACACAAGTATCACTGTTTTCTTATCCTTCCACTTTTTGTGGGTGTAAGGGGGCTCTGCACTGGTCTTGTCACTTTTCATATAGAGGAAGGACAAAACCCAGGAGCCTATGATACTCAAGAGACTTTGCTTATGTTTCTTCTGTGCATAGATCCCTACATACTTTAGTTGCCTATCACAATGTCTGTAATACTGAATAGCTAAGTGTAGCCTCCAGCTCTATCACTTTTCCACTCTCAGCTTGTTATCTTCTCAGATTTTCAGATTTATCAAAGATCAAGGAGGGGAATTTATTTATCTTGGATAAATAAAGCCTTTGGTCTTCTAATTGAGAGCTGAAATAAATTCGTGAGAGGAATGCCTTATAGTGACACCTTATAAAACTTTGAGAGAATTTTTAAAAGAAGAAAAAATTGTTTGGACAAATCCAAGATATTCCATTTCATTAAACTTACTTAATTTTCAGACTTTTGAATCACCTTGTGATATTTAATTTATTTTCTTCTATTTCTTAATAATTGTTGCTCAAGTTTTGTTGAAAATTACAATTTTGAAATTAAAACCTGAATGTTCAATGTTAAAATACTGATGCAAACTGTTTAAGTGTCCTTAAATTCAAACACTCTAAAAAAGATGTTGGCATGTTAAATGAAACGCTCTGCTCTGTCTGGAGCATTTAAAACTGATTCTGCAACAACAGGTTTCATAAAAGCCCAGAATAAGGGATAATTAGGGGGAAGACTAAACCTTGATTTCACCATGTCTATCTACAGTGCATTTGAAGACGTGACTACAGCTTTTCTAGAGACATCTAAGGTTTCCCCAATAAAGAGAGCAGGAAAGAGGAGCAGAAGAAAGCATCTATGACAACAGCACTCTGCTACTGCTTACAGCCTATGAACCAGCTTTCTGTACAGAGGGAGTGGGTTCTGCCCATTTGCAAATCCGTCTCTAGCACTGATCATAATTTCACCCCACAACCTACTATTCTATAAGTGGCAGATAATTAGTTTGTCTCCATTGATTTCACCTCTAAAATATGCTACTTTTTCATAGTAGTAGAGAAGATGTGAAATAGGCTCTACATAAAGAGAACCCCTGCAATGTCTGACACTTTCACAGTAATTAATGAGTCTGATCTAAAACCTAGCAGGCTACACAATGAACTCAGCAATCAAAAGTTGTACCTGGTTGGTAGTATTACTGCACTGACAATTTTACATGTCTAGAAGCTTTCACTCTATGTCAGAGAAGTTATTAAAGAAAGATAATGAGACTATCACTATCAATCCCCTTTATCCACCTCCTCAATGCCTGCTAGGGAGAAGCAATCACTTTAACATGTCCTGCTTTCTAAATCTGTGCTGTAAAGTTTGATGCATAAAGATACATCACTTTAATTGTCCTCAGTGAAGGAAGATGTGATGAGATGTGAAAAGTAATTATTAAAAAATATCCAGTGTGCATTTCATGTAAACAGTCATCATATATATATATATATATATATATATATGTTTAAGGTAAAGATGCATGCTATATAATTAGGTCAGCCACTATTTTAAGAATTGGCTTAACAAGCAGCAGCAGCCCACTCAGGCAGCAGATTAGTCAGACTGTGCGTGCAGACACAAAGCCGGCTGGGCTGGGAGAGCAGCAAAGCCAGGTTCACATGGCTGGGCTGAGTGTGCTTGATGGATCCCCTTTTCCCTGGATTATTTTACCCATCCATTCCTGTTTTAAATTGGCAGTTGAGATTATGTTTGTAAATGTCAGTGGAGCTAAAACCAAGGATTCAAATTCAGTCTTATTTTTCAGTATCTCATTTCTATAAAACTTACTTCTCCCCTAGTCTCGTTTGTCATCCATCCTGTCCCTCAGTTTCCCTATCAGATTGACTGTATTTTAGTATCAAGCTGAGTTTCTCACTTCTAGCCTAAATCAGCCCAAATCAGCTGTAGCCCTTTCTACTGTATTTGAATGACATTTTTGTTCAAATATCTTTTAAAGAAACATTTTAATGAATTTTGATCAAACAGATGAACATTATTCTGACCTTTTCTCGAATTGCTTTTGCCATCTTTAGTTATCTTTCAGATAAAGATTATCTGAATCTTTAATTTCTCTAAATTTTAAGTCGACTAACATTCCCTAACTGCAAAGTGCAAAATCCACTATGTAAATATGTGCACCAGCAAATTATTTTAAAGTCTGTACTGTTTTAAATACTATGTATTGGATTAAATATTGAACAATGACTTCCAAATCTCAAAATATTTCAAGCTGTGTGTTTGGAGCTCTAATTTACTTTTGTTTCTAACTCTTGACATGTATTTTTAAAAATTTGGTCCACATCTGGAAGAACTGCAGGTTTTTACTACAAGGTCTAGATCTTAAAATCGTCTGATTTCTTTAGCTGAAGAGTTATGCTGATCACTTAATAACAAGGTTAGCAATAACATCTTGGCATTGGTGGCACTGGAGTATGAATATTGACTACAGATAATTATTCCATGAAAATGTATTGAGTAAATAATGAATACACTCACAGGAGCAGTCAACATCCACACTCCAAGATATGTCATTGAAATAATGGCCAAAACTGTACAAAGCTTCAATGCAAAAATTGTTTGCCCAACTCCAGTGTGTTCCTGCCAGAGATAAAAATTTCTAAAAGATATAGAGTGTACTAGATGAAAGAAGCAATTTTCAGTAATTTTTCTCCAACAACGCTTAAAAAAATACCAATCCATTGCTTGTCAGTTTTTCTCATGTCATTATTATTAGCAATTTTGAGAGCTCCTCCAATTACTCCATATCCCTCCTACTCCCCAGATATGCTTTTTACTCTTTTCAGTCCCTGTGTGTACTTCACACTCATCCCTCACCTCCTAAGGCCACATCCTTCATTGTCTCCAACCAGGCACCGTGTGAATTGCCCCCAGATTGCCTTTGTCACTCATCTGGATCTCTCTGTGACCTCATCAATAAGTGCCCTTGGTGTCTTCTTATGTTACTTCCAGATACACCTTTTATCTTCTGGACTCTCTTCCCTGAAATCTCCGTGTCTTTGTATAATGTCATCCCTTGCTCTCCCAGCTGTCTCTGCTTTAATCATTAGTGTGTCCTAAGATATCTCCACTCCTTCCCACTACCCTTCCTATTCTTTTTTTTCCTCACTTGTGTTCATACCCACTCCAAGTAAGATTGAGGAGGGGAATGACCTCAGTCATCACTGCTATGCTAAACACCTTGAAACAACAGAGCTGGTTGGCTGGCACAAAACCTATTCACTAAGGGTAGAGATGTTTTGTTTTGTTTTGTTGTGATTAACCAGAATATTTTAATAATGTTTTCTCTGTTAGTAAATTAAATGTGTGCAGGAAGCATAAGACAGACACAAAACTGATACTTTCCTCAGAATCAACCTGTTCAGGAGAAAACCTGCATTACCTTTTGGTTCCACTTGGTCACATGAGCCCGGTCTCACATCCTCAGGACCTGTGACAGCCAGTCCTTGGGTTAATATATGCACATGGGTTAACGTGTAACTCACTGTAGCTGCTCCTTTCTAAATGCATGCCTCTTTCTGAAGTCTTGCTTTAAACAGAAATAGTTCTTTTGTTGTTTCCTTATCTTCCTCAACCCTTGTTTTCAGTCCTGTGATGCCAGCTCTTTTTCCAGTCCTTTGTAATAGCAGCCCTCACAAATTTAGACTTCCAAGCACTCTGGACAAGGACTGACTCTCCTTTCTTGAACAGTCCCTCATAAAATGGCTACCAGCTCACAGCTGGAGACTGAAAGTCCTACTACACCAGGAGCAACAGAATATTAGTCAAAAATTACAAATTAGTAATTTAGCTTTTTGCTCCTTTTTGTGAATGCTTAGAACAAGCTGTAATGAGAAGTATTCATCTTTACAAATTGGTTCAATATCTTAAAAAATTTGAATGACACTTGCTGACAAATTATTTTCTGTTTATATACCTTTCAGCAATAGATAGCAATAATTCACCACCTTAGTGTCTGCTTGTTCACTTAATACTACCAATTTTTAGTTTCAAGAGAAGAAAATTTAAGCTCTGGTTTACATAAACAATTCTAATTCTCTCTTTTTGAAAAAAAATTATTTGTAGAAGTTAAACTTGTTTTGAGATCCTAAAATATATTTTCAGTGAAGATTTGTATGAACAATACAAATGTTTTGAACAGAGTATGGGATTATGGTTGACCAAATCATAAATTTCTCAGCATTCCTTTGGAAAAGCAAGAAAAACAAGCATGATTTTTTCCTTATGCTGGGACACTTTTTGCCAGACCCTTACTACCAGAGGAACTGTATGGGACCAATGTCTATCTTGGTTCGTCTCACTGTTTTCTGCAGTGCTGTGCCTGAGCACCATGCTTACCTGATAAATTGGCCAACTTCTCTGTCTGGACAACAATTCAGGGCTTTTACATGCTCTTACAAAAATCCAGCAGCCCTGCTGAATGTCCTGGCTACTGACAGCAGATGAAGCACTGAGGCTGTGACTGCAGCTCTGAACCCACCAGCCAGCTCAGCTCTCTTGGCTCTCTCCTGACCTGGCCCATCACACACAGCCCCTCAGCTGGTGTGCTGGTGGGACTGGAAAGATATGGAGACATCATGGGTCTAATTAATCAGTGTTAAAAACTGAGTTCATATTTAGAAGTATAAACAAGTGCTATAGCTCTTTCACTGTGCTTAACACCGTTTGAAGGGATAACAATAATGGCATGGGGGCTAGCTTTTCCTTGGGACCTCTCCAATAAGGTCAATAGCATCTGAGCAACCCTTATAAAGTCTGGAGAAAGAGAAGGAATCAGAACCTGGTGAAGACAGGGAACTCGTACATAAACTCAGAGTTCACTATTTACTTTTATGCTGCCATGTCCAGGACCTGAAACACTAAAGGAAATTATATTATGTCAATATTGTAGTGTAAAGACAATGGACACTTTCATTGCTGGGTACGTTAAACAGATCTTCCGGCCCATCTGGATTTTCAGGAGAAATGTGCTGATTCATTTCAGGTTCATCTTTCATTACTGATTAGTGGTGGATCATTTTTCTTTGTAGAAAAGCATACATGAAAAGGAAATCGTGCTTGGTGTTTTTTTTATATGTACCAGCCAACTCTTTCTCATCTCAAAATAGCTCCAGGTCTTCATAAAAAAAGATTTCGTAACTTATAAAAAAACCCAAACCAACGGAAGGTTAAAGAATAGATCCTCTGTTTAAAAAACTACACTTTCAAGTTCTGAGAGTTTGCTTCACTAAATCTAGTGCACTGCTCCCTGCAGTTATATCCAGAAGACTTGAAATCCATTAATGGAGCAGATATAAAGGAAGCTGAGGGACAGGAACAGTCACACTGCATAAGTTTAATGATCCATTGTCCTGGTTTTAATCCCAGCCAGCAGCCAAGCCCCATGCAGCCATTCACTCATTCCCCCATCAGCAGGATCAGGGAGAGAATCAGAAGGGTAAAAGCTGGAAAATTCACGGCTTAAGATAAAGACAATTCAATAGGGAAAGCAAAAGCATGCACAGAAACAAAGAAAAACAAAGAATTAATACACTGCTTCCTGTGGGTAGGCAGGTGCTCAGCCACCTCCTGGAGATCAGGGTCCCATCACTTGTAATGGCTGCTTGAGGAGACAAACCCCATCACCCCAAACATCCCCTCGTTCTTCTTCTTTGCCCCACTTTATATACTGAGCATGATGCCATATGGCCCTTTGGTCTGATGGGGTCACCAGTCCTGGCTGTGTCTCCTCCCAGATTCCCATTCTCCCCAACTTCCTCACCAATGTGGCAATACAAAAAGCAGAAAAGGCCTTGGGTCTCTGCAAACCCTGCTCAGCAATAACAAAAACGTCTCAATATTATCAACCCTGTGCTCAGCACAAATCCAAAACACAGCCATACTCATCACTGTGAAGAAAGTTGTTAACTCTACCCCAGCCAAAAACAGCACACCCATCTAGTGTTGCATTTTGGTTGCAGAGTAAACATATCAGGTGCTTTAGAGAGATGGAATCTCCTGAAAGGAAACTGCACACACAGGTTTGAGGCAATTCTTCATGGAAAAAAGCAGCCTGGCTCTGGCTGATGCCATGGGGCTGGAAGCTGGACACCTGCTCCCTTTTCCCCTATTCCACACAGGTCATTTTTTTGTTTTGCTATTATAGACATGTAATTCCCTTTCTCTCTTTTTTAATGGATGTTTTGGATTGATATGATACGGTAGTGACATCCACTAGAACTGTTTGTGCCAAAAGAAGCAGTTGGTTGGGTTGTGAAGGACTCACATCCAGCAGCCATCCACTCTACCTGCAAGCACCCAAGCAGCCAAAGCCCTTCATCCAGATGCCCTCAGCTGCCCCTGGAATCACAGGGCTTCCACCACGGTGGCAGCACTGTGGGACCAGGCACAGGCTGGGGCTTGGCAAGGAGCAGCACCTTGACCCCATTGCAGCTGAAGACAGCTGGGCCTCCCTGACAAGGCCTCTTCTACAAAGATGTGGTGGAGAATGTGAGACTTACGGTGTTGACAAAGCCCTGTGCAGACAAACTGAGTCTTGGGTAGGGCACTGTTTCAAAAAGCCTCTTTTTAAAATAATACCTGTATTAATGAGGCATCTTGGAGACATTCTTTAGAACCAGAGAGTAAATTCAAATGCTGCCATGGCACAGAGGTCTGCAAGACCTTTGAACAGATAGGCCAAGTGGGCAAGAAGACAAGTCTCAAGAAAACTAGACAGTTCTGGCAATACAAATAATTTAGTTCCTTTTTGAAACCACAGCACTTTCAACTACTTAGAAACACTGGGTTAGGAACGATTGTATTTGGAGTTGTGCTGGAAAAACTGTCTGAACAATTAAACTAAATTAGTTTTTGTGAAGAAAAGCTCTGGACCATGTCCACTATTCATGCTACCCTACTGACTTTTTATTTTTGGTTTGCATCTTGCAAAGCAGTGCATTGAGGTAGAGCTCCATGGACAGACTAGTAAGGGTCAAGATTTCTGCAGGCCTGTTAATTTTTGTTTCAACACCACTCTTATTTTTCAAATACATGAGTAAATCTGGGAGCCTGAGCTCCTGATGCATTAATATTTCCTCCCTCTGCAATTATACTCTTCTACTTTTAAGGAACAGTTCTTTCCCTGGAGTTGCAAAACATTTTTCTCTTGTCTGCAAGCTTCTTCAGGACAAGAGATACAGCATTTGCCCAAGTATTGTATGCTTTTACAGCATTGTTTAGGAGGTTTGAATGCCTAATAAACAGTTTGTCTGGCTGTGCTGCTGTGATTTATGAGCCTTTCAGAATTATAAAATTACAGCAAACTTGTTCCTGCTCAGTTCACTCTTCATCATTATAAATGCACCTTCACAAAGATCAGGACACTCTCTCCCCACTAAATCACTCCTGTTGCCTAAAACTCAGATATCTGGCCCAAAGGTGACCACTGATTACACCAAAGAGGGTCCAAGTACTTTGGTCTGATGAGCAGTCAGGTGAGATTAGATAGATAGATAGATAGATAGATAGATGATAGATAGATGACATACTGCCAGAGCTAGCATAGGCTTCCCTGTGTAACCTCACCATCGGTGCTCTACATTGCTCTGGATCAGCTAATTTTTAAAGCATACAAGAGAATAGCTCAATCTCTGTCCTAGGCATCAATTGAGAGACTGTCAAAATGTTACTGGTTTGGAGATGTTATGTAAGATATAGGCTAAGCAGAAGAAGGAGCACTGGCTACTCCTCAAGTCTTCACAAACTTGGATAAGAAACCACAGGCTTGAAAAGCACACGCTAGCACCACCCTGTGCAAAGCCCAGGGTGGGACTCCCAAAATATGCTGTGTTTCATAATCCCACCCCTCCTGCTGAGCTTCTCCCTGGGTGAAGGATTGGAAACATCCCGGAAGCTGCTCGCCCCAAGACACACTGCCAAGCAGCTTTGTTTTACAATTACCCCATACTAAACCACATTGTAAGATAATTATTTCATTAGTTGGAATGCGTGTTGGGACAGAGCAATTTTTGCCCTTTCCTTTTCATCTCCAGTTAGGGAAAACATGGGAAGAGCCACAGAGGGAAGAGAAAGCCTTTGAACACCCCTGTGTTTACTTATCTTTAATACCTCTGAATCCAGAGAAAGTTAGGGAGTTTACTGGCAAGAGTTAAATCATCAACAGACCTGGCCAAGAAATTTACAAGCCTTACATGATTTATCTTATTCTGTGTGATAAAAGTGCAAGGAGAGTTAAATATACTGGCCTGCTTGACCAGCTGTGATCAGGAATAGCTGTTTCAATAATTCCAGGGGTCATCCATTATATCCCCACTCTGAAAGGCAGGTAGGTGATCACTCTGCTTTGCCATCACTTAAAATAGAGAGAGTTAATCAAACATACTGAAACATTTAATATAAGCAAGCCCAAGGCAATAGACAGGACAAGATTCAAATCTTTCAGAGAAATAGATTGCTGCTGTCTGATGAGTGGGCTGAAAGATGTAGGATATTTCTAAAGCTAAGCAAATGGGACTGAAGAATACAGACTTTGACTATAAAGACAAAAGATCTGGCAATGTGTTATCTATCACCTGCAAAACAAGACCCTGAAATAAATATGTGGTTTCTGAAAAATGAAAGAACTTGTTCAGCATGCATGAGCTTCAAGGGAGAGACACGTCAGAGACTAAAGTCTTGCTGCGCTTTGTCCAGAAAAGAGGCGCAGTGACGGCTACAGCAGGATCACAGAAAAAATCAAGGGCTTGTTGTAACAGGATGGAGCCCCCTGAAGTGTCCTCCCAGCATGTCCCACTGTGCCCTTCTGGGCCATGCAGCGGTCTGGTTCAGCACCCAAATCCTACAGAGTGGGCAACACGCACTGATAGATAATTTTAGTCATGTGCCTCTTCCACTCACACGTAAATCTCTTGAAATGAACTCCTACAGCTATTTCTTCCTTCTCTAGGTAAATTTATTCTTATCACTATAAGGAATAATTGGCTTGGTGGGCATTGATCTGCAACAGTCATGATATGGAGAGTTTTGCTTGCTAATTGAAGAAGAGTAAATCCATTGAGCTGTGTGAGGTTTGCAGTGTAAGAGGAAAACTTATTAAAGCATCAACTTGATAAATAGTATATTTAGAGTTCCTTTCTCCTCAGTTTATTAAAGCAACTGTGACTGGTATGTAACCAGCAGAGGTAGCTTATGCAGAGTTAAAAATTGAATCCAAACAGAAAAAGGTAAATAAAGGAAATGTATCCTAGAATGGTTTCACTTTTGATATTCAGAGACATCATATGAACTAATCATCTGGATTATCTTCAGATCAATAATCCCACAATTAAGTGCGCAGTCACGCAGCATGAAGACTAAAATCAGTAAAATCTAGAGCAGTTGATATCTGGGCTTGCTTGTTTCAGTTTTTATCGAAACACAGACATATAGGAGGTGTTCCTGCTACACACTGTGAGCAAAGCTCATTCTCAGGATAATGCCACTGAGAAATGGATTGAATCCAGTGATTAATTGGACCTATATATCACAGCATGCACAAGCTTGCACCTGCACGCAAAGGCATAAAACCAAAATGTAGGTTATTCCATATGAGAGTAAAATAATCTGTGGTGGCACTGCTTCAGAGAACAAGTGTCTTTCACAGCATCACACCCTTCCCTTGGTTGTTTATTTGTCTTATCCTGAACCTCACAGCCATTGCAAAGTGTGCACAATTGGTATCTTCCTCTAATCAAGATCTGAGGTGGTTTGCTTTACAGAACAAAAACAAAGAAGAGGAAGAGAAAGCAGAAGAAGAGGCAGAGAATGGATCCGAGGATCCTGCAGGTGTGTGCCCCACCAAATGGGATTTCCACAGTTCATCCCACTGCCCTGCAATGGCCTCATTCCAGTCCATCAAGGTCAATCTCCTGGACAGCCTGCTTTCTTCTGAGTCTTGTACTGCAGCCTGCCATCCCTGGGCACCACAAACACCAGACCTGCACTGCTTATCTCACACAGGGGCTTGTCACAAGCCCACTTGGGAGGGAGGAAGGGTTCCAGCTCAACAGTACTGATCACAGCAGGGCCAATATGCCCACCAGTTAACAGAAGCTGCAGTGCCGCGAGAGACATCAATTTCAGTGCAATGTATTATCGAATTGTTTAAGCAAAGCTGAAGGAAATTAAGTGAGATAGAGTGTTGCATGAACTTCTAGTACACTGATGAGAAGGAACGGCCTTTAAAATAGATGTGGCTTATAAAACATTATGTGACAGTAAATAAACATAAATGACTGGGTTTGGAGGTTAAAATGAGGTTTTAAAATGAGCTATTCACACTGGCGTTTTTTTTCAGCAAGACTAATATGCTCATTCTCTTCCTAAAAATCCCAACACAGCTCCGAGAACAGAATTTTTCTGCCCTCCTGTGTTCCTGCCTGGTCCTGGAACAGTACAGCTCTGGGACCTCTGATCAAACTGCTTGGAGAAGAGCTGTGTGACAGAGGCTTGTCAGGTTTGCTTCAGAGTTGATTTTAGATCACTTCACCTTTGGTGAAACCTCCTGAGCTACACTGCAAACATGCTTATAGCAAACATGCTTATAACGGGCCGTGTACACAGTCACCCTGACCCACAGACTGACTTCCCACCTGCACCTCAGCCCTGACCCATCATCACCACAATTATGCTGGTGTTCAGGACAATGGGCTGCCCTGCAGCTGCTGGGACAGTGGAACAAGCTCTGTCTGGCAGGTCTCTGCCCTGACATTTCCTATGGGGGCTGGCCCTTACTGCTCTTGGACAAATTATGGCATCCAGCTTTGTAATTTCTGAGGCAAAAAAATGTGTACATCTTGCTTTGAGCATTAGCAACCACATGCAAGCATCATCACATTTTAGTCCATGTCTTTATAGAACACTCAATTCCTTCTAGTAAAAATCTTAGATTTGGACCCATTATTAAAGATGTTACACAAGCTTTCATCTTAGAAGTGAAATTTGCTTACTGGCCACTATACAGCATATATTTATCATCCTCTGTTATTACAAAATATTCCCAATGCCCAAAAACTATTCCCAATGACAATTCTCAGCTCTCAGTTCCCTGACAAGCACATAGACAACTGAAAGGAACAGTGCAAAAAAAACCAGAATTACCTTCCTAGGTCTTGCAAGCATCACACATTCCCCTGGGGCTTTCTAAATCTTGATGTTTAGTTATCCAAACCAAAAACATACTGAGTCAGTGGAGTTATTTTAATAGACTAGCAAGTGTTAAGGGCCAAAGGTAAGTTTGGAGTAACACTGGCAAAGTAATTTAAAACTCTGCCTGGTGATTAAATTTTCCTATTGCTTAGCCATAAGTTCAAGGGCAAATATCACCTTTTAGCAAATGAGCATAATCTGGATTTGCCCCTGTTCACATCAGCAGCAACCCTAAACATCTCATGGGGGTTCTGCCCCTGCAGACAGCATTGGGGCTGTGAGAAAGATGACAAAGTAGGGTTCTAGCTGTAATCCTGCTCACTTCATGTCTGTGTGGATGTCACCATGCTCAAGAAGGACAAGCCGAATGTGGTGGCATCATTGCTGAAGCAAGTGAGGCAGGGCAAACTGAAGTTGTGCTTATTCCCACTGATTTCCAGGAATGAGTACCGACCCCTACTATGGATAAGAGCCGTCCATGCTCAGTACATTTACAGTATGTATATGAACTTTCTGTGCACGCCCCTGCCTAATTAGTTGCCCGCAGGTTGTAGCATGGCTAGATTGTCTTAATTTTCCCTTTTCTTCCCGTTTTGAGGCTCTTGTCCATTGCCTCCTATTCCAAATGACCTTGTAAATCCATAGTCTTGGAAAAGATTACCTCTGCTGCACTTGATGCAGCATGAGACGTGGTCTGTCACCAGGGCAAGTCAGCACTTTCACAACAGAGGGTAATAAATAACAGATGGAAAGTGCAACTGGACCCAAATTTTCTTGTGATTCTGTGATTTCTACTATTAAAACTTTGAAATAAGACTCTTTGTCCTGTGAGCCAAGGGAAAAACAAAACACCTGCATCTTTTCAATAGGTGAATAGTATTAATATATTAAACCAGGGATTGATTAGGCCCTAGACCCTCTAAAACCTTTGGGTTTGGTAAGTAACCCAGAAAATGCTTTCATGGTAGAATATTTTCAGGCATTTCCTTCCAAAGTTAAGACACCGTGTCTCAAAACCATAGTGTCTTGTGATGGCCTGTTTGTTTTGCTTCCAAGGGATTGAGTTTCATCTTGTTCAGTACACAGTAGCTGCTCTCAGAGTGATGGTATCTTTCCTAAGCTGCTTCTAATTAAAGTTGCTTTATAATAATGCATGTGCTCCCAGTTAGGATGGAAGCACTCTTTACAGATTGTCTCCTTCACACAAATTCCCACTCGGGTGCATTTCCTGCCTAGATCTAATGAAAGAAAATATTTGAGTAGAAATTAACTGGTAATACTAAATTTTAATTAATTAAACAGCCCCATGGGAAGGCCAGAGTATGCTTATGAACTGCTGCTTCTCTTTACCAATCACTTTTGCCTCTCATTTTTTTTTCCATTTGTACTCTTTTTGTAAGAAACTATTTTATGACTCCTCTTCAAGATGTTGCCAGAAAAATTTTGAGGATGTGTTCAAATAGTTATTTAATGACACAAGTATCTGGTCATCTGTGTGAAGCCTTCTGCTATGCTCCCAAACACAAATGTAACCACCCTGAAAGAGGGGAGAAACAGTGGTTTTCATCTGCCATCATGTCTCATGGATTTGGGACAACTCCCGAGATGACATGAACAGGGAATAACCCACCCCATCCAAACACCACAGATCTTGCTTGCAGATTATGTAGGAAAACAGCAGCATCAGAGAACTCCCAAAGCTGAGAACATCATGAACACAGCCCTGCCTATCTCTGGCATGTCCTTGTTGTCAAGACTTGAAAACAAATCGATACAAACCAGAATGTAATGGCCTGATTTGTTTCGCTGACACATTTTCATTAAGGTCTCACTGGGGCTGCCCCTCTGCCAGAGCTGAGCTCCTCACCCTGCCTGTCAGTGGCTTCCAGAAGCATCACATGGCCAACTTCAGGGACTTACCTCCCCATAGCTTACAGCAGACTGTTAGATGACCATATGAGAGAGAAAAGCCCATGTGTGCTATTCAGTCCTATAGTTTCTCCTGTAATTTTCTGTGTGTGCACACCCACAGAGCAAGTGCCGTCATTTGAGGTAGAAGCTACAGCAGGGCAGAAACAAGCCACCTAAGAAGTCTAATATGCACCTCTAGAGAAGATTAAGGTTTAATCATTTAAGATTAAGATTTTTCATTTAATGAAGGGGTGCAAAATATCACCATAAAAAACTAATTGTTGGAATAATTCATGGTAATTCTCAGCTTTAAAGTCTCCAGTGTCTTTATCCAGGCACTAGACTGGACAAAGATCTAAAGAAACTTCCTTAAACCCTGGCAACAGGAGTCACGCCAGCATGGAAGGGGACCTGACAATATGCAAGGTATTTTCTGTCTGATATCCATAATTCACTACAGACAGTGGTAGGTATCAGCAAACACTGTCTGCTTCTCAACATATGGCAATGTTATTTCAAGGATATTGTTTTGCATCCTCTTCATTCTACTCCACAGAAACTTCACCCATGTCCTTAAAAGCTGAGAGAAAGAGCCTGCAAATTACCATATGGACCTTGTAGAATTGCACAATATTTCCAACTCCTGAGGACATTTATTATTAAGGCCATCACTCTGAGGCTATCATATATTAACTGGGCAAGCAAATTGGCTGTCGTGGTCTAACCCCAGATAGGACTGAGCCCCACCAGGCCACTCACTCAATCCTCTGGAGGGATGGGGGAGAGAACCAGAAGAGTAAAAGTGAGAAAATGTGAGTTGAGATAAAGACAACCTAATTGGAAAAGCAAAAGCTGCAGGCATAAGCAAAGCAAAACAAGGGATTCATTCACCACTTCCAATGGGGAGGCAGGTGTTCAGCCACCTCCAGATAAGCAGGGATCTGTCATCTATAGATCTTACTCTGGAAGACAGATGACGTAGCTTCTGATGTCCCCTTCCTCCTTTTCCTTCTCCCAGCTGTATATGCTGACCATGATGCCATATGGTATGGAATACCCCTGAGACCAGTTGAGGTCAACTGTTCTACCTGTGTTCCCTCCCAACCCCTTGTGCATCCCCAGCCCACTCACTGGTGAGGTGGGATGAGAAGCAAAGAATAGTCCTTGATGCTGTGAAAGCCCTGCTCAGCAAGAGTGAAAACATCCTTGTGTTATCAACTCTGCTTCCAGCAGAAATCCAGAACAGAGCACCACACTACCTACTGTGAAGAAAATAACTCTATCTCAGCCAAAGCCAGCATATTGTCATTTCACCTAGATGTGCTGGAGGCAATTTTCATACTGAAATGTCTTTCCACGCGTCGTGTTCCTTTGTATCTGAAAATGGACAGAGCAATGACTTAATCTCTTAAACTGAGTTTTCTTCTTCAAAAACAGGATTCTAGGGCGTTCAGGCAAATTAAATGTGGGAGCAAACACAACATTGCCTGATTCAAACCATGTACAGTATCTTATAATTGATGCATTATCATAAGAAGCTCCCCAATAAACTGGACAAATTACTGCAATCCATTAGTTTCCATGCCCCTGTGAAAATAACCTGTTTCTCTTTAGGCAGAACTCTGTCTTCTCCAACTCTTCTTTTTAATACCAACAGTGTGAGATGACCACAGAGCATATAGTTCAATATTTCTTCTAGAACTTCTGAAGTTCTATTTCCAAGGACACAACTGTGGGAACACTGATAAATTCGTACACCTTTTTTCTATAAATTCTCTCTCTTGTGCCTTGAAATAAAATTATACCTGCACTTCTGCAACATCTTCTCCTTGAGGATGGCACAGTGACTATTGAATAATGTTAAGGAATTATGGTTTTAGTGGCACAGTAGTATAGATAAGAAAACAAGGCTGTGTTGGGACTAAATATCTTCCATTGCTTCCTTGAGAGTGGGGTCAGAGAGGTCAAAACTGTGAATCCCATCCTAGCACTCCACAACATGTACTCTTTGCGTTTGTTTTAAAGTGCCTTTTGCTGTAGTGAGAGTCTGAAGATCAAGGTAATCATTTCACTGATTTCAGTGGGTCTTGGGTTAACATCTAAAACTGATTGGGTGTTTCAGCTTGATTATACCTGCCATCTATACAGCATACTTGAAGTTTTCAAAAGTACGTGCTAGCAATCATTCTCTTTAGGTATTTTGCTCACAGAAAACATAGCTTGAGGGGTTTTTCCCCCTTAATAAAGGTATTTTTTAAATAAAGCTATAATTTTTGTGATATATGGCATTTTATCTCTTTTCTCTGAATAAAACTCTTTTCTATTTGTATTTATTTAAAGAATTCCTCCTCAGAAATTAATGACAGATAAAAGGCCTTATCAGTGCAAGAGCGCTGCATCACACTGAGCAAATTACAGTACAGCAAGCCCCCCCAAATGTTCAGAACTTTCCCAGATGAAAATAGTGCTACATGCAGTACAGAAATTCAGGGCAACAGTCCAAAAGGTTCACCAGTGGCCACAGGACATATATGCATGTCTATGTTTTATATAGATGCATATAAAACCACCTCTTTAACTAAGAAGCAGTCAGGAAAATTAGTCATTTGATGTTCACATCTGCCTGCACTTGTACATAACAAGCCAAAGGAACATGCAAGGGCAGCTTTTCTGAGTCAAGCCCTAATACAAGGTGTGCCCTGAGTACATCCTTAGGAAGCTGCATTATCACAGAGCCCACAGTGGCGCTTATTGCTCAACATTGTGGACTTGGGAAAGATGTCATATAGCCATTGGGTACAAAAATTCATCCAGGAGGGTTCTGAACAGCCCTTTCCTCCCTGGCCAAATACCTCTGTAACAAAGAAAGAAAGCGAGAAAGGCTACCTGGCTCTCCTACCCACTCGACTGTCCTCTTTCCTCCTCCTGCACTGTTGCCCTTACACAGAACAAAACCATAGTGAAAGGAAAGAAAAATCTCCCTTCCTGACACCCAGGGAGGGAGCCTGTGCTCGCTAGACAAAAGGAAAACCCACCTGTCCCCTATAACGGCCTGGCACAGCTCAGTAGAGGGTTCTGGCACAAAGGATTACTTTCTGCCTCTATCAAGCAAATCACCAGCACATATTCCCACTTTCTCAGAGTTTAATGCAGTCTTCTGACCTCGCTATGTCACAGAATGGTATCTCACCCCTGGTGTGTCAGCCCTGTGAGAGAAGGACTCTGATGATGTGGCATGAGCACCACAAGTCTCTGCATGGAGCAACAAATCGCAGGACCTGAAGGCCCATCTCCACAAAATATCTGTGCTGAGATTTGTGTTGTCTATTTCAAAATCCATGGTGCTCCCCCATCCCTGATAGTTTTCAATTTCAAAAACTGTAACAATGAACAAAATTTGTGGAGCTTTCAATTATATAACAAATGAGAATGTTGTTTCAAAAGGTTTCATGCACTGACCTAGTCCTACTCCCACTGCAGTCAATGGCAGAGCTCCAATTGACACCAGGAGGAGTAGAATTAGGGTGGTGGGAAATTGTTTTGAAAATCAGATGGAAAAAAAAAATCTCTGAACCACATCTGCTTTCCCTTTTCTCCCTCTATTCACACATCCATACCCATCTCTTGGTCTCCCTAGCTGTGGTGAAATGATGCACTAATTGGTTCTGCATGGACAAGACCACACAGAGGTAATTATATTGCCATAATATAATCTAATTAAAATAATTCTCAGGTCTGAGTGAGCATTTAAATCAAAACACAAAGCAGTCCTTGACAGTTGATGCTTGCTGCAAAATGACTGAAAGCTATGGGTGACTTCAATCCTAGCTGAGTTCCTTGATTGTTTGCCTTTCCATCATATACCTTTTAAATCCTAATTATATGTAATCAACAGCATAAGCAACATGATTCTTTTTGTAGTTGACAAATTCTTGGGTACATTTTGCATGTTTTCAGATAAGTACACCAGAAGGAATATATAATCTCTTTCTACCTGAGAGAGCTTTACATCAGGTAATTACAACTTAGCTGAATTAAAAACATTCTTGAAACATGTACAGCATCTTTTAGACGCTCAAATCTAATTTAAGGAGCCAGTGGGCATGATTAGGTCAGAAAACAATGAAGGCTGGCTAGGAATTAAAATGAAGGTCACAGATGAGCAACTTTATTTTTGCCTGGATTTTCCCAGCAGGGTGTTTCTTCATTACATCAAAATAATAATCCATCTGGGTGCAGAATAAGGCAGATCAGCCCTTTTGCAAAGTGACCAGAAAGGCTGTATTACGACTGCATCATCCACATGTAGCCTCCTAAAACAGGGCATGATTTTTGGGGTTTCTGAGCACCCGCCCTTCTAATCCACTCCACTCTTTGGGAGGGTCCAGTACACCAGAGAGAAGATGACTTTACTTGAAGGATTAGCTAGACTGACAGGGCTGAAGACTCAGGCTGACTCTTTGCCTCTCGTACCGGTGGATCCAAAAACCTGCCATGGTGCTGGTTGTCCTTCTCATGTCTGACAGGCTGCAGTGGCTGCTCCTGCAGGAAAGGTGAGCCAGGACCAGATGTAAGCCTTGCGTGGACCATGACCTCACCCATGGGAACTGCTCCCCAGGGCTGAGCACAGCCTGGGCAGAGACCAGGCTGGTAACAGAGCCCATGGTCCAGCCAGAGAGCTCAGCCAGGAAACAGGTCAGAGATAGGCCCTTTCCTTTACTGCTGTCAAGCAGTTCAGAGGATGTCACCCACAGCTCATAGTGACATTGAGATCCAGACTCAAAAGAACTTGACTGGATTATAATTAACAGGTCAATGCTGCATATCTATGGGAAGAAGTTTCATTTCTTTGGTGATTGAAGGTGTAGGTTAAAAGACAAACTTCAACCAAGGATTTTATCCTGATCCTTACAAGCTATTTTTCACAGGCATGGGTAAAAATGAGTAAGTACTACCAACTCCAATGCTATTTCACTGCTCTTGACAAATTAATTTTGGCCATAATAATCATAATTAACCCTCTGCATGTATGACAGCATTTTGCATATTATAATTTGGATGAAGACATAAACAGATTTTCATAGCATACTTGTCTGTCAAGTACTATAATTCTGATTCTACAGATGAAAAAACAGCACATTTACCCCAGCAGACTTTAGACAGTAAAACAGACTCCACATTGTTATCCACATATGGGTCTTGTCTACATTAGACTCATGCAACAGTGAAAGATTTAGGGAAGGATATATATAAGGAAACCAATTATTGTACCATTTTTGTTATATGGACTGTTCAAAAGGCAGCCTCAACTATTCACCTATAAAAGAGAATTTAATCACAATGTCTGACTACCCTGAGAATCACATTAGTACAAAGTGCAAGGTTTGTGAGCTCAGTTCCATCCTCATACTCCAGACAGCTCTTACTGATTTTTTTCCACTATGTTGAAAACTTATCTTGTTTTTAAGATTTTTTAATAAAGCTAAAGAATTCATAAGTGATGGGACAATGCACAAAATACATACCTGTCATAAACCAATAGTGTAATATAAAAAATCACATATATTTGAACATATTATGAGTAGAATGTATCTGAAAACAAATGTAACTGATATTTAGAGCATAATTCTACTCAAACTTCCATTCAGATGAAGCTTCTGCTGTTTATGAAGCTTGAAAAATAAAAATTTAAGGAGTGTACATTATGAAAGTCTGGTTCTCATTTCTATGTAAGTTTTTCCACATTAATCAATTGTCCAGACTTATTTCCACTGTACTCCCTAGGAGGATTCTTCAATTTCTGGGTCAGTCTTCACTTCTGTCTAGCACATATATGACAGAAATAGTTGACTTCTTTTTAAATATCCCATTTCACACTGAGGAGCATAACTGTAGGGTTCAAAAATATTGGCCTAAATGTTGATACATTTCTTGGTTTGTTTAAGAAAATTCGTGGGTTCACTATGCAGAAACAGCTGCAGAAAACCTATTTGATTACTTCAGGAGTAACCTGTTTGTCCCAGACTGGGCCAAAGAAGTTTACAAAAAGATTCCTTGATGCTTCCCATTGCGCTATAGTGCAGTGAGAAGGTGAGATATATTAATGGATTAATGGATCCAGGAAGTAACTCTAGCACCCTGGTCCTACCATGTCATCCTCAATTTGTTACTCATCATAAATTGCCTCTAAGAAAGAGAAAGAAAGAAGCTGAGCTGTAGTATCTGACCCTAGGCCTGTTTATCAGAGTGTATTTCTACAGCTCAGTCATGACTAGATCTGCGTGTCAGGAAGGTGAAATCACCAAGACATTAACTCACCCATGAAACCTTGGGACTCTGGGATTAAGCAAATAACAAACTTGACTCAGCCACAACAGTCTCCACTGAAAAAGTTGGTAGATAACAGTACAAATGTTTAATATTACCACAGATGTGGCATCTGCCAAAAAGGTTTTTACACAAATATAAAGTTCACAGCTCCAGGCCAAATCAATAGCCATGAGATTGTGGTATACTGAATGGTGGTGCATTGTCAAGGAGGAAACCCTACAGGCATCATAGTCCCTCCACTGAAAGTGTTTGAGGAAAAGGTTTTCCATTTCTGGGGTTGCAGCCAGGCTCAAGCAGCCCCTGCAATGAGTGCAGACAGTGAACAGTTATGCATCTGCCTCCATGTAACCCTAATGTGATCATTTAGGTCATGCCCAGAGGTGTCAGTCATGATCACGGATTCCCTTACTGAGCTCTGTACAGGTGTGCACTATGAGCCCTTTCCACACAGATCTCCTCTGCTAAGAAATACATCTGTGACACTCTATTACCTTTCTCTCCAATAAATGTCCTTAACATGGTCACCGTGTTTTCTTACCTCAGTGGTCTCCATGCATATACATTCAGATAATTCTGCATGGATGAGGGCCTTTTCTGTGAACCATTGACATGCTCTTTAATCCTATTTCAGGAATGATGGGGAATTTGAACAGTGCCTGAAATTTGTGTAGTTACACATTAAAGTGAAAAATGTCACCCAAAAGAAATTATCTGCTGTTATTTATGCAGTTTATTCAATGAATCAATTTATCCTAAATACGTATGTAGCATGCTTCATCTATGCAGACAGATAGTAATTTTACAAGTGGTTTCAGTTATTTTAAATATCAGTTTTGTTTTGTGCATTTGCAATTCAGTTGCTTAGTAAGACAGAAAAGTCCTAATTTTTGTACTAGATTTGTTGGTATTACTGGAACATGTCTTTTGTGTCGTTGTTCTTCTCCATATAGATATACTTTGATTAGTGTGATGGCACTTCCTTGTGTAATTTTCACAGTGTGCTTGATATTTTACCTTTTCATTCTTTTTTTTTTTCTCTATCTTTGGCTTACTATCAGTGTGAAAAAAAAAAAGTATTTGCATGACATCAATCTAAGCTACAATTTTCACCTATGAACAGGTAGTTCATTCCATCTGAGTGCAACTGCTCTGGGGACTCCTTGGTGACAACTTGATAGATCAGCTCCATTACTGAGTTTGGTGTTTCTTTCATGACCACTCTCACTACCAGCACCATCCTGATATCACCACATCAAATGGGGCAACAGTCTTTTTCCAAGGAGTATATATTCGGGCTAGAAATGTAATGGCTATAAGCATAAGAGTTTCTACCCCCAGCAGCTGCTTAGGCAGGGGTTAGTTCCTTTTCATTTCTTTCAAAAGTGATCCTCCCTTCAACATGCTTCCTTTTTTTCACTCCCATCCTGGTCTAAATCCTTGTGGTTCAACCAGGAATTCATAAATCTTTATTACTTCAGGCACTCCTCTTTTTGCTTTCATCAAGTATTTATTTGTATGGTAATACTTCAATATCTTAAACCACTGCTAAGCAATTTATCATAATAAACGGTATTTCTTTAATGTTATGCCGCTGTTCTGGTACCTTATCTCCAGTTTGCTTGTTCAGATCGTAAGCTCTTAGCTATTGCATCCTGAATTTTCGAGAGGGATTGGTTATTTTTGTAGTTTTTAATCTGAAGAGAGCTCAGCCTAGAGGTTCACAGTGAGCTATAGCACAGCCCTGCCATTATGTCACACCAGGCTGTGTGAAAGGCAGTTGATGTCAGCAACTGCCAGGGACAGGTGCAAAGCAGCAACAAATTCTTTCCAAAACTAACCAACATTAATGAACTTGCACCTCTTGCTTCCAAATTTGAAATATTTGATGAGGAACTTCCCAGCCTGGGACCACTAACAGTGATGATCCCCTGATCACAAAGGAAGAGAAGCACAGGGAGATCTTTAGAAAACATGAGGAGCTCATGATAATTTGGAAAAACCAGAGCAATGACCTATCTACAGCAGGAACTAACAAAAAGAGGTGTTTTGCTTCCCCTTCCTCTGCATCTGCAGCCACTCTGTCTAAAAGCTCCCTGCTGCCCACCAGCACAAGCACCTCACACAAACAAATATGCCTCTATCACATCACCTTCCCTATCTACTACATCCTTTCACAGTTTGTCACCAGTGGGTAGCCCTTTGGCAGACCCTGATAGGCACCTTGGCAGGGCTTTGCTCAGTCTCTGGAGAGTACTCCAGTCCTAGTCTTCAACTCCATCACTTAATTGGGTGACATTAATAGGAAGAGGCTGGCAAAAGCTGATTCACCACTGCTGCTAACCTGTGCCATTCTGCAGGGTCCACTTGTTCCCAAAGTTCTTGTCCAGATCAGCATTCAAAGCCATGGCTGAGGTGACATCTGCT
Source organism: Euphonia xanthogaster (assembly GCA_034509185.1). Lineage (NCBI taxonomy): Eukaryota > Metazoa > Chordata > Aves > Passeriformes > Fringillidae > Euphonia > Euphonia xanthogaster. The sequence goes on along the minus strand of JAYDZK010000169.1, from coordinate 39,797,738 downwards.
CAGACAAGTGCCTTGCTCTGGCTGCAGCCATCCTGGCTGTGATGGCTAAGCTCATCTATGGGCTTTGTAACCTCTTATAGCCAAATATATGGACCTGCCAAGGCATCACTGGGAAGAGCCAGAGTGAAAATTGAAATGAATAACCAGGGAGTACAGTCATGAGCCACAGTTTGACATGACAGCAAAGCTGTTATACCTCTCCCACAGATATGGGCTTTGGGTAAGAGAGAGAAGAGGAACAAAGAAATCTTCCAGGAAAGTGCTTGAACCCAGTAGAGACACCTCTCTTACTTGAGACTCTTTATTTCACCACTGATTGTTGTTGGTCAGTCATTTCAGCACCAAGGGAACAGTTCCAGCTGGCTCCAAGTGCATTGTGACAAGAGCTCAGGAGAGCATCTCTAAACGCATCTCCTTGGTCCTTCTCAGTTCTCAAACGGGTCAGGGTGATCCCTCCCTTCAGGAGCTGCAGCCCACAGGGCTTAGCTATTAGCATGTTTTTTTCTCTGCTTTAGCATAAGAGTTTGTTTTCCATATAATAAAGATGGAGCTGATTAAAGCATGTCTGGGCCTGGACTAGTACGTCACCACAACCCTTTGGAACAGGCAGCATCAGACAATCCTCCACACCCCCGGTGAATCTTCTCTTACTGGCACAGTTGTACCTACCTTGCCATGCACTGCACTGACATGAGTCATAAATCACTTTATGGGTAGACATGCTGATGTACTGCACAATTGCAGAGAGACTGCTCCTCTCGGGCCAGATTTTCCCTGGTGAACAGTGCTGGCGGCTCCTGCTGCTAGCAGAGAAAGCAGAATGTCTCTGCCTTGCCCTGCTGCAGCCAGGGATATTGAGCAAGCAACTGCACAGTTGTTGATTGCATGCTATGTGAGGAGAGGCCATTTGGATGGCCCTGTCCTGTCCCTTCCTGCAGGATGGATTTTATCCTGAAAATTCAGTACGGTTTGAAGTTGTTAGAGATCAGGTTTCAGCCATGTGGCATTTGATCACAGAACTGTATGATACCAGGTTGGAAGGGAACCCAAGGTCCAGACCAGGAGCCAGTGTCCAACCCTTTAAGACACTTAAGGAAACCACAGCTGCTCACTGGCAAATGCCATCTTGGTTAACCTGTGACCAGTAGCTATTCACATTCCAGGGGCTGGGAAGAGCCCACACGTCTGCATATGGCTTCTGTGTCTCCTTAGGGGTCTCAAATAAAAAGCAAAGACCAGCTCTTCTGCATGTAAAAATGTAGCAAAGGTCTTAGATGCCTGGAGGGGGTAGATGAACAGCAACAGTGGGACTGAGGCTGTCCTCAGCTGCTCTTTTGTGGAGGATATGCACAGGACATGTAAGAACCACTGCAGAGTACATCTCTGGTTTCCTGCACACAGGACCTGTAAACACTAGCTCTGGATCATAAATGGTGCCAGTCCCTGCCTCTGTCTTCACTGAAGTAAGGCAGGGATACAAACAACCACAGAGAGTAGGAACTTGATCCTGCTGACTGTGAGGATGGGTGGGATGTCCACCACACAATTTCCCTCTCCTTGCAGCAGAGTCCTTGCCATGCAGAGAAATGCTGACAAGTACCTCAGTCTTCTGAGACTCAAACCATCTCCCTCAAAGGGCCAAAAGAGCTCAGTGGGCGAAGGGTCTGGAGAGTGTGCTGCTCCTCATCCTTCCTGAGCAGCTAGACCATACAGCCACAGGTTTAGAAACAGGATCTCTTGTTTACTGTAAGGGGGTGAGGGCAGCTAACCAGCCTACAGCAGTGGACAGGGGCTTATGTTTCCAGACCCAGGGACATTGTGCTTGAGAGCCAGCCTTGGGGACTCATTCCACGAAAATTTTGGTATTTCAGGAGACTCCAGGTTGCAAATGCCAACTCTTTTCTTAAAGTCTGAATTCTCCACAGTGATTTCATGGTGAAAATAGCTGGGACATATTACTTATTCCCTGAACATCCAATACCTCTTTAGAAAGACTGCGACTCTCTCATGTGAATGACTAGTAAAGCCTAGGATGCAAAAAACTCCATAGATCTTCACAAGACTCTATTTATGTGTAGAGAATAGTTGCTAAAAATTCCAACACTAGGGGTTTCCAGAAGCATGGAAATGATTGCAATCACTGAAAGAAAAGAAGATGCAAGTGTCCTTCCAGAAATCTCATAATAGTTAACTTTTCTCTCTATTGATTTGTCTATTTGGCTCATAAAGATAAAATTAATGAAAACTATTTTTTTACAAGAAATATTTTAAACAGTTTTAAAAATTTATCTATCTTTCTTCTCTCATGTCCCTCCTTGACATAAATATTACATTCATAAATCTAGCCTGTGATAAAATCCTCTCCTAATTTATAGGATTGAGTCCCCAGAAGAAACTATTGCCTGTGAAGTTTTGCCAACTCTCCAGCTAAGCCTGATACTGTAAGTGTTTCACTCCACTTCTCACAGATTGCTCCACTCCTAAGTGAGTTTTAAAGTGTTGTGCCTCTGGTGGTTTTTTATGAGCCTTCCTCAGGCACAACTTTCATAGGTTTCATAAAAAAAAAAATAAAAAGGGCATTTAGTGCTGCTAATGTAGAGGCAACTTGCCAGCCTCTAAAGAGAGGCATTTCACAAAACATCCTGTCCTATTTAACCAGTCTCTTTATCACCTTGATATTGACAGCAAACAGAAGGGTGCATGATGGGAATAATTTTTAACAAGCTGCCCCTACCAGTGCATTTGACTCAAACCCACCATTCTTCAGCACTTGCACTACTGACTAGCCTGGAATCTGAACTAGGAGACCAATAAATATTGTAAGATAATTCCAAGATCCAAAGATCTTGGGCAGGACAGACTGGGAATGAGATCCATCACACACAATGCATAAATTCTTCACTCCAGTTTCCTGAGAAGACAGACTACTTCCCAGCTTGCCGTGCTCATTTCAATTTCCTGTCACTCAAAAACCCTTGTAAAAATTACAGAGTTCTGTCAAATCATGAATAAATAGTATAACTTCTTCTGCCCTCTAAGAAATCTTTTCTGTGTATATAATTTGATTAAAAGAGCATTGGCTTTGTGGAAGAAAAATGTACTGAGAATTTATAGTCAATTTGAGCCTGATCATTACCTATAAATATCTTTGGACATGACTCTTTCCTATGTAAAACAGTCCCAGCAGTTCAGCCAAGATTTCAAGTGTCCTGGCTGATAAGCCTACTTCAGTTTTCAGATCCAGCTTTTTTTAGTTTTCTTCTTCTGTTTTCCTCTCAATTTTATACCAGTGTCTAGTCCCTAACCAGTCTGCTGAATAAAGTTTAGTGAAGGCCAGGTGTCCTTTTACACATCTGCAGGCTCATGCCCATTTCCCTTCAAACTCCCCAGCTCACCTGAGCTGCTGTCTTTTGGTATGTAGAAGCTTCCAAGCTTCCAGAGACCTTTTCTTCAGACATGGTATCTCCATCCTCTCAAAGTGTCCTGATCAATGCTGTCTGAACCGCAGACAAGGCGACATTTGTTACATTGTTTCCCCAGATGGTTATTGAGCTGAAAAGGATGGAAAGAAATGCTGGAAAGTCTGAAGGTAGATTTCCCAGCTTTAATGGAGTTAGAGCAGACCTGAACTGGCAGACATGCATGCGGTCAATGTACACCAACAGCCTGGTGTGAGGCTCCCCTGCACAGCAGTGCAGCTGGGGCAGCCCACCTTCTACATTGCATCTAGATAATAAAATTAAGGGTAGGAGGAACACCTCCAGGGTCCTTCTGAGTTCCTATACGCGCCCACAACCACTCATCTGGGATAAAAAAAGACCACTAGCATGGAATATAAAAACATAATCTCTCATATCACGCTTAAAATCTTTAAAGTAACTTTATATATGTCAAATGTATCATATATGAGACAAACAAAGAACAAAAGTTAATTAGCAAATTATTACAAACCATACCATATTTTCTAATCTGATAGTTCTTCACTAAAGGATACGGTAATGTTCATCAGGTCAGATTTTTTTCATCACTGAACCTAACAATAGCAAAATTCCTGCTGATTTAATCTGAAAGCACAGTGTACTCGTGTGGCCCATGAGTAAAGCTACACCACAGGTCTCAAACTTCCAGCATTATCAAATCCTGCATCTCTGTTGCAAATCTCAGTATATTTAGGAAAGGAAGATAAAGCCCTTAGACACATGTAAACAGGAGACCAGCTTTTGTTTAAAAGATTAAACAGAAATATAAACCCAGCTCACCAGCTTGCAGAAGAAAGTTTGAAAGGTTAAGACTCCAAACTGGTTGACAACAATCATAAAACATCCTCTTCTTCAGGTGTCTCGATTTTTTATCTTTGTCACATTAAGAATCCACACATAGAACTGAAAAACTATGTTCCCAAAGAATATGCACGTGGCAGACACTCAGTGAATGGTTTTTCCTATAGAAAGCTGAATTTGGAAGTTTGGAGTCTCTTAATCACTGCTACGCCTTTCAGTACTTTGGCCATAAGGAGCAGACTTTGGGAGGGTTTGGATGTTAGAACTAATTACACAACATATCTCGATTCAGCCAGACTGTATTCATTATACAAGAGTGATATTAATTCCCTAAGATCCCACAGCCTTTATAAAATATCAAGAACTTAGGGGTAGGAATACTGTTTCTATTAACTTTTTTATCCAGTCTGATTTTTATTGCCTTTTTAGACCACTTTGGCAGTAAATATCCTCCTAAAGGCTTTTGATAATTCCCCTGAAAGTGCAAAGAAGTCTGGCTGTAAATGAGAATGAGGTCCAGCCAGTCCAAACAGAAATGCAAAAAGAAACCAAATACTTTTAATCACCTTTAGAATAAATCTACCCCATACAGGAGCAATAACAGCATGTTTCCAGCCATCCAATGCCGGATTGTTTCTCCAATTGTCCCCTTTAATTAGCCTTTCTGTCCCCTGGTGATCTTGTTTTATTGCCTCAGTTGTAAACAGGACATTATTCAAGACTGTTTCAGGCTAATTGCACTACAAATATTAAGAGCCAGGCTGTTAAGTGGTCATAAATGAGGCTTTATAACTACTGAATGGTTAATAAAAATAATGAAATGCAATTGTTCCATGTAAATACAACTGAGCAGTGTAATATTTTATAATGATGACTATTTAATTGGAATTTATGTTCAGCAATTTTGGATTTCTGACTATATCATTGTCTTTATAGCAACTGGCCTTTGAAATATGATTCTCTATTTTTCCACCTTCCCAAGGAATTCTGTGCTACATTCAAGCCCTGATATGCAAACTGAGTGCACCTAGACCATGAGTTGCCTTGAGAAGCTTAGTTTTGGCTCCTTAACATGAGCATCTTTCTTAGATGATGGCGGCCCAGAGGCAGTGGGCACTCACAGAAACTGTGGGCTCTGTAGTTTCTTAGCATCCCTAAAAAGGACATCTGCACTGTGATGTGGAAATAGCTCCTGGTCTTCTGGCAGGACCAATTGCGGTTAAGATCCAGTAATCCAGAGAATATTTTGAGTAAATTCTGGAGCGTCGTAAGGAAGAAATCCTAAATCTGGGCAGGATTACTTCAGACATTAATTCAGGACTGCCTGTGAGCTCATGTTGGCAAGGTGAAGGTGTGGCCACGTTTGCCCAGCCCAGCTCCATCCCACCATTTGCTGCAATATGACCAACACAGGCTATGCTTCTTCCTAGAAGAATTTGGTGTGCTAAGCAGTAAAGCAGTGGAGGATAGAGAGACAGCTGTGTCACACCATGTCCTAGGCAGAAAAATAAACATCTAGAGCCACAGAGCAATAAGGGTGCTGTGGTTTGTAAAGTTCCCTAGCATGCGCTCTAAGGAAAAACGTGAATGTCAGCAAGGGGATAATGCAAGCAGTAAAATACACATTTCGGTAACTATCACCAATGAAAATGTTCCTCAGGTTATCCTGCCTTAGAACAAATTAGTTGACAACTAATTATAGCGACAGCTCTTGAGCCCATAATCCCTGTCAAATTGCACCAAGTGAGGAGTGAGGACCTGTCTCACAAGTCATTATACAAACAAACAATTTAACATATTGTTCTATTGTATTTAACCCAATGCTGTTGCAAGCAGAGTATTTCAGGGAATAAACTCAAGTATTTTAAATTAGAAACAAGATAGCTCAAAGGGCTAGATAAATCCCCAATATAAACATTTCTATTGGTGGCTTCATTTGTGGAGTGACTTGTTGTAACGCTGGCTAATTGATTTGTAAATTTTGCTGTGAGTTCTTTTTCTTATCGTACCTAAAAATTTGCAAAATCCAAACAAGCATTCAGCTCCTAATGTTACCAAGTAGTTCCTACAAGAAGCTCTGACCTTTTAAACTCCATAATCCTTAGGGGAATAGCAAACTCTTCTGCTCCACTGGTGAAGAAGGCCACTTTTTAAAATTTAGAATTGTATTGAATGGTTGCAAAAATCAGTCTCAGCTTTCAGTTACCATTCCCATTGATTCCTGTGTTAGGAAGGATATAGGTGCTACAGAAAAGAATATGACCCACTTCTTCCTGGAGGAAGTTTACTTGACACTTGGCCTTATATGAATATCCAACATGGTGCAGATTTAATCCTATTCCCACAAGTTACTGCAAAGTGAAAGAAAATGTGACCATGAAGTGCAAAAATACATGTGTTACATTGCTTTCAGGACTTCTTAAATAATCACAGAGCAATTCTTCACATAGCTATCCTCACAAACCCTTCCAAAACCAGGAACTGTCACACAGAGAGAGACAAAGCATCTGATCACTAGAGGTTCCTGACTTTCATGATTTCCCACAGGATTAAAACAAAACACCTCTAATCATCTGTGTCCAAGTGATTTGATTGCATGAGGAGGCCTTGTACTCCAGTGCCAACTTAATGACATACCCACTGGACTGCCTTTCCTTACCCAGAGCTTGCGTTAAAATCAGGCTTCGCTGTTGCTGTTGCAAATACAGTTATTAACTTTAAAATGAATTAATAAAGAACAGGATCTCCTGTGGAGTTCTTGTCTCTAATTAAGTGGTGGCAGGGGAAGCGTGTAGTGGAATAAGAAATAATTGAAACAAGGAACCTTTCTTTTTTATCAAGCTATTTAGCATTTTGGCATCCTTCCAGATACAATTCCTATAATGGGAAACATTAAATTGCCTGATTTAAATTTGCAGCTCCCCTGCTCAAGCATACAGTCCCATTGAAGGCTGTGGCACTGGCCATGAGTCAGGCTGGAGACCAAATTGTGAGGATATAATGCTGTTATGTTCTATGAAAGAGCTAGGTGAGAGTTTTATGCAGAAAACAGTTTCCTGAAAAATATCCTTTCAGTAATAACCACATATAATATAACTAAACAAAAAAAACAAAAAAGAAAAAAATTGATGACTTCATCTTGAGATTTCAATTTCAAGAGCACACAAACGTGTAATATTTTGTACCAACTATACAAAGTATTTTTTAACCTTTAACCTCCAAGTCTAACCACCGCAGAAAATGTATTATTTAGGAGTGGAAGAAAAGTGTTCGTAATTTCTGGATAATTTATTTTTGCTTCCATTGAATTTCACCCAGAAAAATAAACACATTTTGTTTCAGGTAAATACAAGCTTTTTTGTTTGGTTGGGTTTTTTTGTTTAGTCAGGTCAGACGAACAAAAAAGTCAATTGCTACACAACTCTAAACTTGATGCTAACGAGAAACCCTTCTACTAATGCTCCAGGTGCAGTAACGTGCTGACAGATATAGTATAAACAGGGTGCTGTTGTATGTGAGGCGATGTCTCCAGTGTCCATTCAGTCACTGGCTTCTGTATCTGTATTATGGTCCTTATGCCTTCAACTCATCTTCCAAGGTTTGTGTCATGTACCACAATTCCTTCGGCCTTCTTTTCTGTCGGGTAACAGCACCATCAAACCCTGTCCTCTCAACAAATTTCACCCCTGTCCCTCTCATAGGCTGACCTGTAGCACAAGTTCATGGAGTGAGTCAGGATCAGATATCAGAATTTTTGCCATGAGATGTGAGGAAAAATGTCCAAGAAAGAGAGTGGAGCCAAAGCTGAAAAAGATACTTAACAGTACTAGAGACTACAAATGCCAGCCACATGAAGAGCAAGAAAGAAGTCAGGGAAGTGTTTTCCATAAGTAAATATGGAAAGATGAGTGGGAAGAGTGAGGACAGCAGCAGCAAGAGAGGCACGCACCCTTTCAGACAGATGGCCATAGCTTTGGTGAGTGAATCTGCAAAATGGGTGCTCCCTGCAGGGGAAGGGGTGAAGAAGAGTCCCAGCAGGGAACCATGCACTTCATGTCTCTCCAGACTATCCCAGAGGTTGTGACCTCACCAGCACGTCACAAATGCTGCTTATTTAATGAATGCTTTTCAGGGATGTGAAGAGGTATTCCTGTGAATGTGCATAGCAAGAAAATGGTTTTGTAGCTAATTCAAGGACTGCACTGAGGACCACATCATTTGCCCAAAAGTTTGGGCTTAGTGTTCATGGCATGTTGCTAGATTTTAACACTGTCAAGTCATGTAAATGTATCTTTTAATGATTATGGATCATACCTAAAACAACAAATAGTAGAAATCCCCAAATCTCCTATATTCCTAATCTTCCTATATAGGAAGAGGTCTGTGAAGGAAGCACTTAGAGAAGAGATCCGGGCTTCTATACATAAGGAAATTAGATCAGATGTAGGCCTTTACTCTTAAATTTAGAGTAAAAAAAATTAAAAATTGCTATTTTTGTATAGAAAATAATTTCAGGCTGTAGTCTCTGCCACTAAAAAAATAGTAAAAAAACAGGGGAAAGTACTGCTAGCTTGAAAAAGGACAAAAGTTGCTCTGTGGTTGTATGTACTAATCAACCTTGGGCATGGGTCTCTCCAAGACTTATTTTGCTCCATTTTACACATATGTTTGTGGGGTCTCTCAGGAGATTTCTTACTGAATTTCTTTTCTAACCCTGATGATCTGCTGTTGGAGATAATAAAAAATCCAGTAACACTTCAGTATTTCTGTCTGAGCCCTCCATCTCATCCCAAAGAAGGACGTGGGTAGTCTGTTCCTTTCTCACTTCTCAACATCCCAGATGGAATGGGTTCTCCCTCACTTGTGCATCAGCTGTTCTTCCCTTACCTCTGAGAAGAGTGCTGCCTTCCACCCGTCTTGGTAGGTAAGGACTGCTGCTTGGAGATATTCTAGTCCAGAGGGGCCCTTCCAGCTGTGCTTTTGAGTGTTTCTGGGGAGAAACATTTGATAGGTTCATACCACTGCAACATGCAACCTCTGGGTAACCACTAATCCATTAGATTTGCTAAAAGCAAAATTGATGGCTCCTAGAGATACAGCTGCTGATTTTACGAAGCCCCAACTCCCCACTGGAGAGTGAGGGCATCACCAGGTACATAGCATGGGCACAAAATTCCCCTATCTCAGTATTTTGTTTATTACATGAGCAGTCTGCTTCTCTGTGAGATTTTTAACATGCCCCATTCAGTTTCTGCAGCATTTAATAATAGCTCTTGTGAAACTGCATAGTCTACAGCTGAAGAAGGAAAGGTGCTTTATCTACTGTTACCCTTGCTTTCATCTTCCTACGTTGTGTTCAAATAAAGAAGTGTACAAGTGCACATATGTCAGAGAGAGTTTTTCCTGAAATGAACCCGCAATTCCCACATTTTTCAGTTCCTTTGAATTTCAAAGGATAACCTCAAAGGGCACCAGCAAGAAAAAGTGATATAGTTAAATAGTCAATACCTACATGTTTACAATTCCAAGTTAATCCTTATACACATGTATTACATTTCAAATCATTTGCTATGTTTTTAGGTGGGGTGGGGGGAGTGAATGGCTGAGGGAATGATTTTGAGAGTGTTGGGTTTTTCTTTTCAAAGCTTAGAAGAATAAAAAAGCATTATTGAGCTTGAGAATGCTTACAAGTTCTTTTCAAAGAGATGGGTTCTGCACCTTGTCGCTTCTGTATGCCAATATTTTCCCATATATATGTTAAGACCAACCCTTGCTGCTTCCCCAGCTAATCACACCCATGCAAAGCAAAAGTGATTTAGGATCTGTAATTAAACATATGTTGGAAGAATATGTTGAGCTTCATCTACTGCTGAGCAAAAACCTTGCTCCAGAGCATCATCAGGATCCGGGGGTGGTAGAGCAGCAGTGGTGCCACAGTTTGCTGGGAGGAGTAGCTGCGTTGGGAATCACCTGAAGCATCACACTGGCTCTCCAAACAGAGATATGGCAGGGGCCATGAAAGACATCATGGACTGCAGCTCCTTGTAAAGAGGGCAGGAGGCCTCAAAATGTACCTGTAACTGTGGATTTTGGCTTTTCAAGTGGTAGCAAGTTAAAGGCCAAATTCTGTTTCTGGCTCTGATAGGAAATAAAACAGAAATTGAACTTTAGCAAAGCATCTCAAATAAAAATTCCTTACACCTGGAAAAACTTAGAATGACTGCTTTTCTGCTTTCCTCATGTAAGCAGGTTTTGTTTAACATGTGACATCCTAGGAACATTATTAGAATTTTTCTGCTAGAAAGTATAAAGCAGTATACAACCTTGTCCTTTAACAGAAGTTAATTTGATAGTTATTCTGGGTGACAGAATACAGATGGATGTTAATGCCAGGAGCTCCTTCATCTGTTCAATCCAAAACCATCATTTACCATATTTTATTTTTGGTTATAAGCCTATGCTGCTAAAAAAGACTCAAATATTAAATAAAAATAAAAAGGAAACAAAAACCCCAAAAATACCCAAAACCACCAACCAAACAAGAACCCAAAAAAACAAACAAAAACTAAAACCCAAAACAAACAAGCAAAGTCTAAAACACATCAGGCACAAAAATCCCTCCCCCCCCCCCAATTACTGAAGCAGGGAAAGAAGTTAGGTTTTAGAGCAGAAAAATTCAGCCAAGAAAGCATAAGTAATTCTGCAGTTTCCACTCTAAGATGCTAATGCTATAAAAGGAATAAAATGGTCATCCATGCATCACTGTACCAAACTTAAATCATCATCATCATCATCATGTGATTCAGAATTTTATTAAAACCCAGAGACTACCAAATGGGAAAGGGATTCTGCCAAAGGGGAATGAATAGACATTATTCCCTTTAAAACCTTTGAGATATCTGTTATTTAATTAGGTTAGGATCAGCTATTGTGAAATATAAATTAAAAATTTCAACAGTAAGGCTGCTTGATACTTTTATTCAATTGTACAATTACCTTATGTTATCTCTGGGTGATACTTAATGTCACCATTAGTAGCAGAAAATCATGTATGAATACCACCCTAACTGCTAGCACCTGAAGGTAAGCTTAGGCTGAAATGATATTTGGTCAAACCAAAGCCTGCTAAATGACAAATTCTCCCTTTCTTCCAAGTTGCTGTTCTACATCCAAAACAACTAGAAAATGAGCAAAAGTGCAAGTACTAACTGATCTAGAAGTTGCTTGCAGTTGGAGGGATGCTTGTTACAACTGTGCATTTTGGGAGCTGGTAAGATTGCCACCACTCATATACCATCTGACTCAGTTACTGAGCTGAATGAAGGCACTATCTAATGAAAATTTGCTTCCTTCTGATTTTACTCAGGTTAACAACTCTGAAAATGTCTTTGCATATATATTTTCTTCTTTGTTTAAGTGTAAGAGTGCAGTGCTCTCAATAGCAATAATTATTTTTAAACAGTTTAATATATTTGCCTCTTCAGCAGAACTGTGTCTTCGTGACTGTTGTTTACAAGAAAACATCTTTGATGTGAAGGTGATTGTGAGGGGAAAGTGAAAACCCCCATTTCTCTCTAAGAGCAATGTCCACTGGGTTTACTTCAGGTTTTGTGGTGTACACGTGTGCCATTCACAGGTGTAAATATGTACGGAGTACACATATATACATGGATGGGGGAAAGTGTAAATGCCTTGTTCAGCTTTTTATGTCATGAAAATGATGGAGTGCAACAGTTTTTCTAGCTGACAAAGAGGTTTCCTGTGGAATCTTTAGGCCTAAGCTCAGTTCTCAGCTCCCCGCTATAAAGACTGTACTTTGTAATACAACAGGCCCTGGGGTAATGTTCCTTAGATATATGTCACTGCCTAGAAAGAGAGGGGAAAAGCTAGAAAGCAGGGAAGGATGGAAGTAAAGTGTTCTATCCTTTTTGTAAAATTTCACAAAGGCTCTGGTAGGGGAAATAAGTTCAACACATACAAATGTAGACAAGCATTGCGCCTATTTGTATGGGCCAAATCAGCTTAGAAAAATGGATGTGTGGACACCACAGCAAAAGGTGTGGTGGAATTGTTTAAGGAATATAAAAGGCACTCTCCACTTGTAGAATGTGCATTCATATTGAGTTAATTTCAAAAGATTAAAGACATTGAAGGGATGATGATACAAGCAGACATAACACCCTGATTCACAAAGGAATCCTGAATAGAGCCTGAAACCTGAGCTGACAACACTAAACTGCAGCACTAACAAGCATATTTGAAAGATTAGCAGAGAAGCCAAAATTTGCCCAGCTAAGAAGCAGTTCACACTGACTCAGAAAAGGGAGTTCAAATTTTCAACAAAGAGCAATTACAAGTCATCATTACGTACCTGACTTTAAAGTGCAGACAAAAGACTAATCTACAAGAGGGCTTCTGTAGTGCTCCTTGTGCCTCAGTTTCCCACTGAAATAGACACAGACACCTCCCTAAAGAGGCTTGCAGTTTCCTGGGAGAGTCACCAGAAACCAGTACTCTTGTCCACGTCATGGGCTTGTGAAGTCCCTATGGTCGATACAACCAGTGCTCTACAAATCAAAAAAGTGAAAAGTATCACACAGCAACAAAAGCCTCAAAGATCATCAAGTACATCAGCAGCAAAAGGCTGGCAGACAAACACAGCAGTAGGGATAGCAAAGTTAATTTCAGAATGTCTAAGATTCATGATGTCCCCATCAACACACTATAATGTGTTCTCCCTACAGATGTGCCAGATGTGGGAGAATAAGTCTGGATAAGCAAGGGCATTTGTGACTGCCTGGAGCTATACAAACTTTTTTATCTCCTAAGCAGTGTTTTGCAAAGCAGAAGAAACTCATACAAAGGCAGTGGTACAGCTGCAGGTGAACAGCTTTCTCCGTTCCAGTTCCGAGTAACAGACTCTAACAACCTCTAATATAGGTAGGTATGCTTTCTCATATGGGTGAGGTTATTAATTTCCCTATTTAATTTAGAGACATGCATGACTGATCCTGACACCTCACCAGGACAAATTGGATGCTGAGAAGCTAAATAAGGGGCTTCACTGAGAGAAAGAGAACCTGGTATTTATCTGTGATAAAGGGAATTCATCTGTTTCCTTAACATACATAAAAATTCTCACTGAGGTTGATTAAAATACTCCCACTATCTCAAACAGAAGCAGGAACGTACATACTGCAAGCTTTACAATAAATGCAATGTTGATTTTAATAGAGCCAGTAAAGAATGTATTATACTGAGAACAGCAATATTCCTGGTGCAATTGCTCAAAGCCTTTCAAGAACTAGGATATATATAACTAATTTTGAACAAAAACAGTATAAAAACATTTTTTCTAACGAAATACAAGAGCTGTTTGGGATTCATAAAGACGTTCACAACTACCCATCCCTTGTCACTACTCTCATAAAACCAGAATAAGAATAACATCGGACTGGATGATATTCTTTTCCTTACAATAAACTTTGTGCGTGTTTCTGTTTTATTGTAACCACATGTACTCCCTGCAGCTGATAATTTAATGTTCAAGGACTGGAGGTTCTTGAAGCCAAGGCCAACATTTGTTGTAAAAATGAAATATCCTATAATGAAAGTATTTAAATTGCTTCTGAGAGAAATGTTCATGCAGTTCTTCGAATGTCTTCAACTTCTTGTTAATAGGCAACAGTTGAAACCAACATAAATTCTCCTTCCAAAGAATGGTTTGCAGCCTTCTGAGAAAAGAACACCAAAGTCATCAATGTAAAGTACGAGATGTTCTTTATTCAAAGAGGATGCACTCTGGACTTGATACATTCCATAAATTTCAATTAAAATACAGAAAAGCAGCAAGGCAGTGCAAGTTTCAACCCTAAAAATAAACTAATCTAATTTTAGAATTTGACTCGTGAAGAATAAGACATTCTGACTTAGTCCCCTCAGTTTTTTAGCAGAAAGATACTTCAAAATGGATCGAGAACACTCAATTTTCCAACCTGTACCTATTTGGGTTATCTCTTGTTAAAGCACAAAAACAAATACACAGATTACCTTCAGTCTGAAAACAGCCCCAGGGAATCCAGTAGAAAGAAGAACTGTTTTAAGTGCACCAAACATAACAGCATATGGTTTATATTCCTTTCATTCTTAATGCATCCAGTTTAGTCTTTCATTAACTGAAACTGTCTTTGTCAACAAAGCTGAAATATAACCAATTCATTTTTTAAATCTTTCTCTGAAAAGAAAATGTTCTTTCAAAATTTAATTATGAGCATGTACTTGACATGAGCTAGCACACTAATTTAAACATGATATACCAAAATTAAACCAGAACAGATCTTGACTATTCTATGTTAGCTGCGTGTTTGTAAGACATTTTGGACCCCATCCAAGATAGCACTGAAGCATGTGTTTTCTCTTTGCTCGTGTGGGACTTCACACAACCTTTCACAGTCTAACTTTGTTTCTCCTTTCCACTCCTCTGTCTTTTCCTGATGGCTCCATCTGCTCTTCTAGGAAGAGTAACTCTGTTATACTGTCTGCCAAGAAAGTCTCCTCACTAGGCTTGGTCCTTCACACCTGTTGACTTCTCCTTGGTGCTCTGTTTTGGGATTACTGGTTTAACATCCATCATAGAGGTAGACTCAGCACCTCCTTTCGAATCTGGCAGAGATTAGCCATAGTATTGGTCATTTCTCTGCTCTCATCATGCAGATAGGACAAGACTTTAAAATGTGTTTAATGTGAAACACAGAGAAAAATGCTAATTGAAGCATGACTGCAGATCCCTGTGTTCCTGTGTCCTGAAGGTGGTTTGATAAATCTCACCCCACACATTCAAGTATTTTCATGAAGAGCCATTACCAAAATTGAAATCTATATAGTGGCCCAGGACAACAACTCCACTTAAATTGATGTGAAGTAAATGGGCCACGGTTTGGTCCCATTTCAGGAAATGTAAAAATCTGTTTTTGAAGGGTTAGTTATTTGGCAAAAAAAAGGATTTCTATGTTTAAAAAATTGAGAACCTTGGCACCATCTTATCTATGTTTCTATCAACTTCATTTTACTGTGTAGAGGCAGTGTTCAAAGGCAGCAATCGGTCCCCTAATAACTTCAAAAGTCATTACCTTTAAGTAGAGCCAGTCACACTACCTTCTATTTTCCCAGCCAGCAGATAGCTTCACTTACTCCCACCTCCCATGGAAACTCTGCAGCACGACCAGACCTGTGTTCCCTGATTCCAGTCAGTACAAAGGCAGCCCTGGTCTGTACTCCTGGGCAGTAGAGGTTATATCCCACCTTTAGGCTGTATCGTGGGCACTTCTGCTGTGTCAGCTTGCACCTGAGGTTGCTGGGAAGTAATGGTTCCAGCAGCTCTGTTAGAGGATCTTTTGCTGCTGAAGTGATTTCTTCCAGACATTGCTTGGAAGTGGCAGCTCCTAATCCTTCAAAAGTAAATAGTGTTTTGGCTGCAGAGGAGAACAGAGGAAATTAGCCAAAGAAGACATTGGAGGACAGATGTTTACGAGAGAGAAGCCTCTAAAAATGGGATATTGCCAAATTAGCACTAAGGTTCCCTTGTGCAGACAGAAGGATTTCAGCAGCTTCCCAGACCTGCCTCACAGTTGCAGTCCAAAATGACCTCTTCTTGCTTCACCGGGATGCCAGCAAAGACACTGAAGCAGACAGGTTTCATGTAGAGAGCCCCATGCTGGCAGAGCCCCTCTGGGGCATGCTGTCTCAGCCCCCTGTGGACATGCCTCATTCCAGGCTCACATACCACCCCGATGGCTGGTTGGCCTGTGGTGTCCTGTTCCCCAAGATCCCTGGGATCTACAAGTCTGGTGTAATCACCCAGCAAGCAGCCAAATGCCAGAGTTTCATCCCTGCACATTCAAACATCCCATTTAGATTGCAAAATGAAGGTAAAACCTGAATATGACAGCACTGAAAGTGTTTGGTGAGCACACTCTTTTTTCCTCCCCAGGTCTCTCCTGAACCCTGGACCCAAGGAGCAAGGGAGCAGGCTTTGAGCAAACAGGCCACTGGCAGCAGCTCTGGAAATAACCTGGCAGTGGCTGGGAGTAATACTTAGGGTGAGATGCACAAAGGAAACCAAGAGGCAAGTTTTTGATTTAGGCTCATGGACAGTGTAGGCACCTAATTCAACCCATGGCAGTCGCCATGCCAAGATTTGCTTAGGTCAGTTATCAGAAACTGGGTTAAGCTTTGTGCTTTCAAAGGGAATTAGGTTTGGAAATTTTAGGTATTTTGATGTTCAAGAGATTCCATAGAAGCAAAGGTACAGTCCTTACCTGTAATTCTTCCAAAAACCCTTTACCCAGATTCATCATGTAATAAATGCCCTTTTATATCCTGCAAGATTTAGGAAGCTCTTGAACATGACCTTATAGACATGTAACAGGTTGCTTTTACTCCTGATGCCACCAGCTGATTCACCACTGCCAGTCCCTTACCAAAGGGATGCTCTGTAGTGCTCATGATGATCAGCTTTCCTCCGTGCCATGATACTTGGTACTGCCAGTCCCCAAGCTCACCTGGCACTTCTGACCCTGTCTGCCTTCTACTTAAACAGCATAGCCAGCACATGGGCATTCTCTGTAGGACAGTTGCTCCAGGTTTCAAACAATTACATGGGACATGTGAAGACCTAGCCTTCAAAATCTCAGGGGAAAAAAAACCAAAGCAATAAGGTTTTAACCTTTATTATTAAGGAGAATACAGACTAAAAAGACCGAGAAATTGCTTGAAAAAAATAACTTTATGATGCTTGAGCAAGTCTACAGGTACTTCTATAACACTCCTTCCCACACATGGAGTGATGGATACTGTGCCTGACTCAGAGTGTTGCCTGGAGAGCCTGCTCTGGCAAACCCCTGCTGTGAACCCTGAATCCCTGTGAATCCCTGGGCTGCCAGAGTGGTGGGTGCTAAACACACCCAGTGCCCCAAAAGTGCAGTTTCCTGTTTAGCTGTCTTTGCTCATTCAAACCTCCACACGCAAATTCTTTCTGCTCCTTTTCATTTAGCTGGAAGCATTTATTAAATGATCAGGCCATGAACAAAGCAGAGTGCCTCTGCAGACTGCTGACTGCCCTAAACCTCCCATAAGTTTGTAAAAAACACCAATGCATCTGACCAATGACCAGAGCCATGCCTTCCCCCAGCTGCATGCAAGGGTGTGCAAAGCAATTACCGGAGTGCACTGCAAGGCTCTTTTCAAAGGAGCAGAGACCACCTGGTGCTCTGAATTAGATGGAAACAAGCTGACAAAAATGGATCTACACTGGAACAAAAGAAAGGGCAGCTGAGAAAAAAGTCAGAGATAATGTTAATGAACTGATTTTGAGGCCTGTTGTGGAATATGGTTTCCTTCTTTGTGTGCTAGCACAAATAGTTCAGACAGTGGACACTGGCCAAAAAGAAGTGGTCTAGGCCCAAAAAGCAGTGAATGATGGGGTTTTCAAAACATCTCATACAGTAACTTGAAAGCAAGATGGTCACAACTATGGTTTTTCTGTGGCCCATGGTACCAAATCACTATTTTACATGGGAGTTTTCAGTGAGGATCTTTGAGATGGGAAAATTTCCTTACAAATTTTTTTTCCATATTGTAAATTGGCTGGTACCAGTCTACCAGCCACCATGCCTCTGGTGGTACCAACCCAAACCTGTTTGGGCAGGTAGTTTAAAACCAAACTTCAAACTAGGGAAGGCATTTGCTTTCAACATTGACACAGATCTCCTTCCCTGGTATCTGCCATTCTGCAGAGAAGTTCAGCTGTGCCCTGCATTTAATCTGACACAGCATGGAACAGCACTGGGTACTGAGGCTCTGGCAGCAGGATAATATAAAGGTGACAGCTGTAAATCATGCATGCTGCTCAGGACTAAAGTCCTTCTTGTGCCTGATGAACCGTGCCAGAGTCAGCGCATGTACTGTAATAACAACCCAGGGCTCCTGACAAAGAGAGACTTAACACTGCCTACTTGTTGTTCCTGTCCTGATGCTCTTCTGTTATTCACACAGCCAGACTACGAGCCAGCCATCACAAGTAAAGCCCTCTGGCACCAAGGATGATGGAGAGGGGGGAAAAGCCTGCCCAGTGTCCTGGTTTCAGCTAGGATAGAGTTAATTTTTTTCCCAGCAGCTGGTACAGCGCTGTGTTTTGGAGTCACTATGAGGATAATGTTGATGGTGCTTTAGCTGTTGCTCAGTAGTTCTTACCCCAAGTCAAAAATTTTTAGTTTCCCATGCTCTGCCAAAAAGGCACATAGAGGAGAAGCTGGGAGTGGGCACAGCTAAGACAGCTGATTCAAATTGGCCAAAGGGGTATTCCATACTATGGAATGGCATGCCCAGTATATAAACTGGGTGGAGTTGGCTGGGAGGAACTGATCTCTGTTCAGGGGCAGGCTTGGCATTGGTCAGTGTGTGGTGAGCCAGCTGCCCTGCCTACATGCTCATTTTAGCAAGGGCTCACATCTGGCACAAGCCTGGCTGGCTGTCCTGCAGGCAGCAGCAACTGGCTTGGTTTGACCCTGCACCCTTCCAAGCAGGCCAGGCATGATGGGGCCAAGTCTCCCCCAGTCTTCAAGGAGTCACCCAGCAGATCTTGCAGACTCATCATGTCCTGCCAGGACATCAGTCAGAGGCACATGGCACTTCCCTACCTTGCACTGCACAGCACGCCCCGAGCGCGGCTCCACACGCTGGCCCCGGCCCTCTGTAGCGTGCAAGAGGCAGCCTAGTTTGGCTCTCCCCAAGCAATGCCCAGGTGTGTTTTGAGCCAGCATAGATGTTGCTGATCTTTTCCCTTGGGCTGCCTGAATCAGTGCAGGCAGCCAACGGGAGCACCTATGGCAGCAGGAAGCAGGGCTGGCAGCGGACTCGGTTAGCCAGAAAAACAGAGTTTTTCTCAGGCTGAAACACCCCATGGACACAGCTGGGGCAGGCAGGAATGAGTTAGCACTGAAAGTAGGATGGGCTCTGCATCCACCTCTGGGCGATGTCCATAGAGGCAGCAGAGACCGTGGTCTCCCAGATTTATAGCAACAAATTGCCATTGGCTAAAATGTCAGACCACATTTCCAGTGACTGTCATGGGTCAGGCACCTGCTTTCTGTCTGACCAATTAATCACTGCCACTGCTATTACTATAATTAATAATTTACTGCAAAATACAATTCCATTTTTCTGGCTACCCCCTTAGCCATATATAACAGAATAGAAAAAAATGCAGCTTTCCAGGTACTTTGCAAGGCCTCAGCCACTAGATAAAACAAGTCCAAAACTTTCCTGAGAGATCAGCGTAATTTGCCTAGTTTTGGTTTTTTCTCCAAGACATAGTAGAATTTTCTCTTAATAACAGGCAGCAACATTTTCTTAATCTGTGTGATTTTGTGACTGTTGGATGAAAAGGTGGGGTTTAGTAGGCAGAACAAGTTAAGGGTTCCCCCCATATGGCATGCATGAAATCTTCATCCCTCTATCTTTCAGAGCCTGAAAGAAAAGCTGTGCTGACAATGACTGTAAGAGGAGAAAATAAAAGAAAAAAGAAAAGAAAAGAAAAGAAAAGAAAAGAAAAGAAAAGAAAAGAAAAGAAAAGAAAAGAAAAGAAAAG